>VZRJ01002067.1:0-67269 GCA_013397565.1 Ptilonorhynchus violaceus | reverse complement strand
AAAAAAAAAAAAAAGAATAAAGTGTCTAAAATGTTTTTCCGATGAGAAAATTTGATGATAGAATGTCTCCTCAAACTGTCCTTGTCCTGTATTCTCCTGCCTGGGAAGTCTTTAACTTCTCTCACTTTCTGATTTAAAATCTCCCTGACTTTGTCCACTCTGCATCCCAATTAGACAGAAGAATAAGCTGTTGTTCAGCTGTGTCTTGTCAGACTCTTGCAAGATCATAAAAAAAAAAGAGAGAAAGTCTGCTGCCTTTTCTCCTTTCTCCTGTGATTCAGAGCTCTTGCATAACAACTACAGCAAAGTCATGCCTTGATGAGAGAGGTCAGAGCCTTTGGAACAGAGAAGAAAAACTCAGTGAAAAAATCAGTTCTATATTTGGAACAACAACCAAAAAAAAAAAATGATTCAAAGGAAAAGGTAAGTTCATAAATATTTTGTAAACTTTCCGTAAGCTTGATTAGGAACCCGAAAGTGCCCGACTTTATTTAATATCCTGCCAACTTCAATCTGTCTTTTACTCTTCTAAGCAACTGTCTGCAGCAGGATCCTGCTCCCCGTCCTTGGAAAACACGTGTTAACCCTGTTAGCAGAACAGAAGGGAGAAGCTGAAGTGAAAAGCTCCTCTGCCTTGATCTGCACAAACACCCTGAAAGCTGCTGACGTGTTTGGATCAGAGTCTGAGCCTCAAGCCTGTTGGAGCTGCACATGAGGCATTTTTAATGATGCTGTTTCAGGGTGCCTGATAAACTCTGGATCTTCACCCAAAGGTGAGCTGGCAGTGAATTAGTCCCTTTAAGCCTGACAGAAAGGATCCAAACTCTGAGTTAACAGGCATTTTCTGACTGTGTTTTACCACGTTGCACGGATGTGTGTGGAACAGTCTGTGATGTGACTGGCCTCGGTTTCCTTGTGTCAGTTAATTTCTTTAATTATTTATACTGCCCCAGCCCTGGGGCCCAGCACAGCAGGGAGCTGCTGGAGTGAATCCAGAGGGGGCACCAGGATGAGCAGAGGGATGGAGCAGCTCTGCTGGGAGGAAAGGCTGGGAGAGCTGGGATTGTTCAGCCTGCAGTTTGGGATGACAGAGAGTATAGTTTAGATGGGATATTGGGAAGGAATTGTTCCCTGGGAGGGTGGGGAGACCCCGGCACAGGTTGCCCAGAGAAGCTGTGGCTGCCCCTGGATCCCTGGAAGTGTCCAAGGCCAGGTTGGATGGGGCTTGGAGCAACCTGGGATAGTGGAAGGTGTCCCTGCCCATGGCAGGGGGGGGATGAGATGGGCTTTAAGGTCCCTCCCAACCCAACCCATTCCAGGATTCCACGATTATTCCATGATTTACTGGTGACTGTAAGCATTGTAACCATTTCCTTCTACACACAGACCCTTCATTCCCCACCCCAGGGATGGATGGGAGGCTTTCTCCAAAGTTTTTCGGGAGCTTTTGATCCCTTCACCAAATACAGGTGGATCTCTAACGGAGCCCACGTGGGCTGGGATGGTTCAGCGCATCCATGCAGAGCTCTGGAATTCCCTGGAAACAGATTCTGACCCAGGAGCCACCCTGGCCGTGCATCCACTGTCACACGGATGATGGGCACATCCAGGGAAGCAGAACTCACACCCAGTGGGAAGGTAAAGAAGCTTTCAGCCAGTTTTACACTTCCCTGGAGTATTTCCTGAGACTTCCAGAAGCTGCCAGTCTCATTCCTGGCCTACCATCTTCCCTGGAGTCTGGTAGGACACAGATTTCCAGTTGTGTGCCACAATGCCACTACAAAAAGAATCATAAAATAATTTTATTTCACTTTTTTCTTTTTTTTTTTTTTTTAACGATGGGTAAGACAGAGCAGAGGTGAGGCCCTTCCCACATTTCCAGATTTTCCCCTTCTCCTGCCTCTTAACCACCTTACTGACACACACAGCAGCTGGATAAATAGATATCACCTGTAAAACTGGTGGGGAAAAAACTCCTTGGGAATTTGGGGAGTGATCAACGGAAAACCTCTTTCTTCATGCTTTACACAATAAAAACTGCATGGAGGAAATCGTCCAACACATTTGGAGGCCAAGAATGACTCTGTTAATGTCCTGACAAGGCAATAACAGGTACCTGCAGAAAATGCTACATTGATCACAGAGCAATTAGACAGTTGAATAAAAATGAATAAAAATAATTCCAAAACTGCTAAAGTTCAGGATTGCTTTGGACATCCATAAGAGCATGGAAAAGGGACCACCACACTGGTTTTTTAGTGCATTCTCAAGTGATTCTGTCTGGTCTGGTATTTTCGCATGCAAGCCCAGGCTTGGAGGATAACCACAAGCAGAATTAACACATCACCCATGACTTCTTAAAATCACGTCAGGACCAAATTCCAGGTGCTTCATCCCTGCCTAACTCCCCCATCCATCATATTTTTTTTCCCTGTGAAGGGCTTTCCTAGCAAGACAAATGCATGAGGAGGTGGAGTGGGCACGCTATTCCTTAAATTATTCTCACATCTGAGCTTAAACATTGGCACTTCCATCCTCTGGAAGTGTTAAAGCGAGGAAAAATCCCCCCCTTCCCCCTAACTTGTCTCCCTTCCCTGCACAGCAAAGTCTCCCAGCCAAAATGGCTTTTAGAGAGTGGATAAAACAATGATTTTCTCCTTCCTGTAAAGAATATCGAGCCATGGCTCATCTTACAAGGTGGTACAGAATGTCACCAAGGGGTGACACTAAAATGAGGTGCAATTTTGAGGGGAATAATAGCTAAAGAGAAATATGAAGGGGATGTGTTCCTTTTTCACATTCCTGTGTCAGTGACTCCAAAATTTCACCACCACTGGCCAAAAAAAAAAAAAAGAAAAAAAAAGAAAAAAAAAGAAGAAGAAGAAAAAAATTGAGCATTTTTGTATTTTTCAAGCCAAAATTCCTGCATTTTTTTTATGCCTCATAAGAATAAAGGTTTGGATTCCAAACCTGCTGCTAAAAATCCCAGCTGCAGATCACCCCACGTGCTCACACGGACCTGAGAGAGCTGGAAGGGATTTCATGGGGTGCAGAGGAATCTGCCAGGATGTGCCTGTGCTCCCAAATCATCCACCCCAATCCCAGGGTGACTGCTCCTTGGCTGGGGACAAGTGGGAGAATGCCTGGAAGCTGCCAAGGAGGCTGAAAGATGGGAAGAGGAGAATTTTTCTACACGAACACACGGCAAAAGTAAAGATTTTCCTTGGCTTTAATATAAAATGCTGCTGGAGTACATCAATTGGCAAATACTTGCACTGCTTTATTGGGACAAATGGCTGTTGTCTACCTTAATGTACCCCTAAGTATTCCAATAAGGACACCAATAAGTTTGGAATACCTGGTCTCTTCTTGGATTGATATAAACAGCAAAAATGCACTCCCTTTTTCCCGCCTGCTGGGATTAAATGGCTTTTAAACGCTATTTTTGCAAGCCTGCGTGGGAGCAAAGTAACAAAAAATAAAATTAAAGAAGTCTTCCCACCCCCATCCCTTTCTTTCACTTAAGCTAAGGATGGAATATTGCATTTTCCGCAGGAACATTCTCCTGAACGTCAAAGAAAGGCCGTGGATCCTTTTTTAATAGAATCTAAAGTTATTATCCTATTTTTATTGGAGACACCCTGTGTGCACATGTAGCCATATTTAGGGATGTGCAAAATGTGCCAAGAGAATGTTTTCCATGAATAATCTGTGAGTGCAGGGGCCGTGCACAGGAGATACACACCTTCTACTCACTGGGAGTTCACTCATTCAGTAAAATCATGGAATATCCTGAGTGGGAAGGGACCCACAGGGACCATCAGCCCAACACCCCAACAATCCCAGCCTGTGCATCCCTGGGAGCGTTGTCCAAACGCTCCTGGAGCTCTGGCAGCCTTGGGAATGTGCCCATTCCCTGGGGAGCCTGTTCAGTGCCCACCACCCTCTGGGGGAAGAACCTTTTCCTGATATCCAACCTGACCCCCCCCTGGCACAGCTCCAGCTGTGAAATGGTGGTGCCTTGGAATTTATGGGGATTTTGACGTGACCCTTCATTTGCAGTTCCCACAATTTAACCCTGCCATTCCTTCAGAACACCTGGATGATGTCAAACACCAAGGAAGCCACTTCTTCCTGCAATACCGCGGCAATTTTTTTGTTGGGGTTGTCTCCCCACTTATAAACAAATAATAAAATCAACCTACAAAGACTGGGAGTTCAAGTTTGTGAGTGGAACACATCCGGCTCAATGCTCCCCTCTGATAGCTTTGGTTGTGGCTGGACTCCTCACTGTAGAGACAGAAGCTGCTTGGAACATTCCAAACCCATGGCATCTCCTGCGATAAAAGCTCGGGAATCTGGGGAATTCTTCATTAGACATCAGCAGTTTTCCCTGTGCAGCACCGAACACGTACACACATTTATATGTATTTATATAATATATATGAGCAGCAATACTTCATCACTGCTGCCTCCTGGGAACTCTCTAACTAACTCCCCCCTTCCCTTTTGCTGACACACACACACCCTGCAGCCCCCAATTAACTTCTGCAAGGGAGAGTTTGGCCCCTTTGGGAAACATTATCCCAGCTCCTCTCAGGATTAATAACACCCTCATCGCGGATATCCCGGCGCTGGAGCCCGTTCATCCCGAATATTGGCATTTTATAAAAGCTCTGCTGCTCCACTTCAGGCACGGCTGAGATCCGGTAAAAATAGGCCCAGTGTATTTTTTTCCACCGTGTAAAGGGGGTGGAATCCACAATTTGAGTTCCACGTGGAAGCACAGCCGTGTGTTGGGTAAAGCCGCCTCACGCTCGGCAGCGACAACTCCTTGGTTCCCTGCCAAAAGCCTGGAAACAGAGAAAAACCAGGTACTTGTGTAAATACACATCACATTAGTTCCCTTTAAAATTCTCTATATAAAGACTTATTTCACATGAATACATTTGCAGTTTTCCACCCCAGCACCGCGAGCTGCTTGTTTGGTTACAAAACATGTCACTCCTCATAAGGAGTCAGTGGTTTGGAGATAAAAAGCAAATATAGAATCTCACAAAAGTCTTATGAAATCTGACAAGCTGTTAAAAACATTCCTAGTTCTGTTCACTCTGGCTTTCGCTCTGCTCAGGGTGGTTTTGCCATTAAAAGGTTTCAACAGGACATAAATTTAAGCTGTTCCTGTAATCAGTTGCCCTGCGGTGGGTGATGACAATTGTGTCCAATTAGAGGAGCAGCAAGTATATAATTATTGGAATTTCCAGGAAAAAAAATATTGATATTCATGTGTAGTAGTTTAAATTATGCCAGTGTGAGGTCCTTTTTTTCTGTTTTGAAATATCAATTAAATACATTTAAATGAAAATGCTATTAAAAAGCTGGAAAGTTAACTTGAGCAACCAAGCACTTGTAGAAATAAAATTTTCAGTTGTGAAAACGCTGTTTTAACAAGGCCGTTAAACCACATTGGGGCTTTTAATGAATGAGCAATTTCTGGGTTTGGTTCTTTGCTATCAGTGGTGTTTTGTGTGGCAGAACATCCAAAAAAACCCCCTCTGCACTGCACATCGAGCTACAGAGCAACAGAGTTTAGCCAAAAAAGGTGAAATTCTAATATACATCACTAGGTAATTTCACAGACTGCCAGCAATAAATCGCAGAGATTGCAAGTGCTAACACCCAAATTCTCTCACTGACTCAAAAAGTCCCTCAAGGTCAAAGGATGGAATTTGAAGGACACTTCCAGCCCCAGCAGTTTAATGATGTTCATCTTTCTTTTCCTTGGCAAAAGAGGGAGACAATGAATATTCCTTTGGGAGGTGTGGTGTGCCCCTTTCATTTAAAAATAAATATATTTTAATTGGGCATCTTCAGGATCTACCTTCAGCAGATGCTTAAAAATGATCAGGTAAATACATAAATATCTCTGTTATTAAAAGAGCCTCTTGGCTCCTGCCAACAAGAAAAAATTCCACTTTTCTTTGCTATGGCCCAAACCCACTTTTCTTATAAACCTTGGCCTTTTGCCTTGGAACTTCTGCAACTGAGCCAAAGAGAAACAAACTTTTCTTCTTTTTTGGGAAAGCAGGAGAAATACAACGCAGTGACCTTGCAGTGTGCACGGTCCCAGCCAGCCCAGCCCTTGACAAATGCTGCACTGGAGTGAGTGGAACAGCTTGTGAAAAACCCTGACAGTCCCCACAGCTCCAGTCACACTCCTGTGGGCAGAACGGCCACGGCACCAGAAGGCTGGGCCAGATGATGGGAAAATAAAAGCGAAAAAAAAGAATAAACAACCACATTTATTTCACTTCGAGCCTAAGAGCTCTTCCAGCAGCTGAACCTTGTCTCACCCACAACGCTCTATTTCTACATTATAACTCGCTCATTAAAACCGTGGTTTGCCAGACCTTAAATAAGCACTTTTACTGAGAACGTAAGGATTAATCCTTTCTGCTATTCCTTTCAATATGCCTCGTTCAAGAGCCACCCGTATATGACTTTTATTAATGTGTGTACACTGCATATTAATTCAAACTAAGCTCCACGGTGAACAATGCTAAGGCCCTCAAATTAAGTGATTTAATTCCTTTCCTCATCTAATTGCTGAGCCTATTATTTAATGTCTCTTGTTTTTCTGTCTATTAATCTGTTTGCTGTGTGAAATTGCATTTGGTTTTTCCCACTCACAAGTTGTACCAATAAGAGGCCAAGGGAAGGTTTTAAACAAAGCGGGGATGAGCGCACATGGAATAAGAGGAAAAAGGGTGTGGAGGAAACACCCAGATCATGGGGTACCTGTCACAAGTGGTCATCCACAAACTAGGGAAGAGCTGGAAAGGGTCAGCGCAGTGAAAGGATTGTTGATAACGGGAAGGAAGATACGCAGGAGCCGGAATGCACGGGTGGTGTTGGACCCTGGGGGCTGCACAGGTTGACGTCCACAACCAGGATGAAGTTGCTGTTTCCAGCCTGGGCTGGACCTGACACAGATAAACTGCTAAAGCCAAAAAGACAAAACACTGCCCTTAACATTTTAATTTTAAGCGCAATTGTGTCAGCGGGCTTTTCCAATGCTCTTGTAACTAATGGTGACGAGCCCACGCTGCTCTGAGAAGCTCCTCCCTCCCGGTGCTCCCTGCCCAGGTCAGTCCATCGGTGAGTTTTTGCTTGCATTTAGCCTGCAGTGGGTGTTTTTAATTATTTCATGTCCCCCTTCTTTCCTGTCCTCCCGAAGGAAAGAAGCGGAGCAGAAGGGTTAAGTGAGATCAAGACATGGTTCCTGTGCACTTCTCGGACTTTCCCACGGCAAGGAGGGCTGCTGTAAATATCAAATCACAGCTCTTTTCAAAACACAACAGAACCAAGGATGAAATAACTACATAAGTTAAGCCTTATTTAGCTGCAATACCTCTGGCTGTCATGCAGTCTGTAATTGCAGCACTTCTCCGAGTCTGTACACAAGGAACTCGCACGCGTTTGAAGCTCACACTGCTCCTGTGGTGGCTGAAACATTCTGTGCAATAAGGAGGCAAACTCCTTGTATCATTTCTGCAAACGAGTCGTGTGTTCAGGAGCGAGCTGTGCTGTGGCAGGGAGCTTGTGCTCCTTTCTGCACTCACAGCCTCCCCTCACCCTGAGCACTGGGTGCAGAGCCATCTCCACTCTATTTTTCCCATCAGCTTGGAAAGCACCATACATTCTGCCCGTGACATCAGTCAGTATGGACACAGAGTGTGAAGGGCAGCACGAATAGCATTGCTTCCTGCTTGGAATTGCAATGGGGGGGGGTGTGTTCTGGTAGGATCTGATTTCCTCAGGAGAATCCAGCCCGTCGTCCTTCAGTGTTCTGCCAATTACTGTCATCTCAGTGGGGGAAAAAAAAAAAACCAACACAAAAAAAGCCTTGGTTTCAGATCCTTTTCACAAGTTATGATCACACCCAGGAGTATTTGACTGATTTATGTCCATCCACCATTTTAAACCGACAGGAAATAGCAGTGGGTGAATGGTAGGAAAGCTCTTTGCCACACCTCTTCTCTCTGCCATCCCACAAAACTCACCTGTGGACATTTTCTGAATACTGCACCTGCACAAATTCATACAATCATGGAAGGGTTTGTGTTGGGAGGGACCTTCCATCTCATCTTCTTCCAAATCCCTGCCACGTGCAGGGACACCTTCCACTAGACCAGGATGCTCGGGGCCTAAATTAACTTCAGGGAGCATGGAAAGGTGGGGAAAAATAAACTCCTTGGTCCTTTCCACCTTTTTCTCTGTGAGCAGGGACAGGACCCAGGGAACAGGAGCTGTGCCAGGGGAGGGTTAGGTTGGAGATCAGGGAAAGGTTCTTCCCCCAGAGGGTGGTGGGCACTGAACAGGCACCCCAGGGAATGGTCCCGGCCCCAAGGCTGCCAGAGCTCCAGGAGCGTTTGGACAACGCTCCCAGGGATGCCCAGGCTGGGACTGTTGTGGGATCTGTGCAGGGCCAGGGCTTGGATTGGGTGATCTGGTGGGTCCCTACCTGCTCAGGGTATTCCATGATTCCATGATATTTACCTTTCTGCCAGGCTGGTAAAATCCTATGGACACCCCTCGTCACCAGGGGCTGCTTTCAGAGGCAAGGAGGTGGCATTTTTCCTGGCCCCAAAAAGCCTCTCTGGGAATCAACAGCGTGGGCATTTTGGTCCCCTCCACCTGGATCTGCCCTGCTGACACCTCTGTGCCCCCACAGAGCCCATACCACTGCCCACCCTCCCCACTGGACCGTGTTTGTTGTGCCCACCCAAAGGTGACCCTGCCAGAGGTTCCCATCCCACCAGCGAGGTCACAGGGATCTTCAAAGTCCAGCTCCTGGCCCTGCCCAGGACAGCCCCACCACTCTTTGGCAGGTCCAGACTCCTCTGCTGAGCTGCTCTGTGCCACACCAATATCTTCTTTTTCTCCTGAGCATCACCCTGTCCACCCTAAAACACTCAGTCCTGCTTTTCAGGGGCGTTAAAAATAGAGGAAATCATCATCTCTGAGCCGTGGAGTGGGGACTGGGGACACAGTGCAATCTGCTCCTCCTTGCTCTCTCTCCAAGCTCTTATTGCTCCCAAAGGTTCCTGTTTGCACAGCCCTCTGCAGACCCCAGCTTTGCTCCAAGGATGTGAACTGCTTTCCTCTTGTTTGAGCTCTGATCCTCTCTGTATCCTTCAGAGATCGTAGCCACAGACTGATCTTGGAACCAGAATCGATTTTTTTTTTTTGCAAGCAGAAGAGTATTTTGTCACGTCAAAGCTTTTGTTTTAGGATCTCAGGGCTTTGTTCACTGGTCTAAAGAGTCATTCCTGCTTTTAAACTTCTTTTCACACGTTTGCAATTCGCTTCATGAATTTTTCCTCTGGAGGATTCTCAGTTGTCCCTCATAAGATCCACGAGAGTGGCTCTGATGGTCCTTAATCTGCAAGAATAATTGTTTCTTTAGATTTTTGTTTGGCTTAGTTCTTTTTTTTTTCCCCCACCTCTCCTATAAATCTTTAGCTTGAATCAGTGTGATTATATAACAGACAAATCTGGCCCGCCACAAACTAAAGCGTGCCCTGTTTGCAAACCAAAAACCTGCTGGAATAAAGCTGGAAACTGGTGGGATGTCTGTGAACTGGAGCTGCACCCATTTCTCTGAACTCAGCTCATTCATTTCAGCAAAGCCCAGCCCCTGCGTGGGTTTACCTGAGTGACACAAAAGGGCTTTATTACTGTTGACTTCGGTGAAGAGAATGCACAATGAGATCCTTTAAATGACTTGGATGTGTTTGGACAGCTAATATCTCCAAAAGTCTATTATCTGCATTGACTACAACACTACAGAATGTTATAAAATTAATTATATTCTTCATAGCTTAACAATGATTGCCTCATTTAGAAATATAATTACCTATCACTGAGGTTTTCAGCCAGATGGGGTTTTTTTTAACAGTGTATAATAGCTTGGTTTGTCAGGTTTAAATCCCGTGCCTCTTTCTTCTCCTCCTTGTAAAAGCTTGATATTTTAGTTGACTTTTTCTTTTTTGGATACCAAAGTTTTATTCCGGATATTTGGTGTTGTTATTCACAGAGGACAGGTTGACACCAAAGGCCAATAAACCGAGGAAGCACCAAGTGCCAGCATGGGATGGGATGGGATGGGATGCTCTGGGATATAATGGGATGGTCTGAGAAGTGTCCTGCTCCTTCAGATTTAAAAGAAGGGGGAAATTATTATTCAGGAGCAAAAAGTAAGATCCATCTCCTGAAAGGGTCATTCAAAGAGACAGAAGTAAGAAAAATAAAAACCTGACCATCTTTTCCATGATTTTCCAAGAAAACTCTTTCTTGGTTTCTGTTCTGATTTAAAACCATTTTTTAGAAGCACGACTGTTGTCCCCACAGACACATCGAAACCAAACCCACCTGGTACAAACCATAATTCCTGTGGGCCATTAAAAAGCCCAGAAAAGAGAAAATAAGTGCTAAACATTGTCAAAGTTTATGTCAAGTTATGCAAATCGTGGCTCCCCTCAATCCTTTCCCCCATGCTCATCCCTCTCCAGCCAGTGAGGCAACAAGGAGTGGAGAATTATTGAAGAAAGGCAAATAATGCACTTTGTAGCTATTATTTTTTTCCTGCAGACACAATTCTTTGCCCTGGATTGTATCAGGGCTCATCATTCTCCAGAGCCGTTAATCTGGCATCTGTATCGACAGCGTGGGATTGTAAAAGATGTTATTTATTTCCCCCTGCCTCGCAGCTCCCGTAGGAAAGAAACCCTGAGCCGCCCCCAGCCTCGGGAAGCAAACAATGAGAGAGGGAAATGATGAAGGGTGATAATTTAAGCACAAAGAGATCAGATCCTGGCACTCAATACATTGGTTTTGCTTAGAAACTGCTGTGGTTTTGTGGGGTTTTTCTCCAGGTTTAGCTTAAAATTAGAATTTAGATGTTGGGAATGAAGCTGGTTTAGCAGTTGAGAGGCTGCTTTGTTCCAACATCTCTCTTTAATAAAAGACACCGCTAAAACTGGGCGAGTCAGTAAAATACACACAAGTGCAAGGCTCCTGTGGCTTTTCATTCCCTGTCTCTGGGGCAGGTGATTATGGAAAATGCACCTGGAAAACAAACACAGGCTGCTTTTTCACACGGGCACGGCGTGTCCAAACACACAGCACCAACCTTGGCCTCGGATTTGGCCTCTTTAGCACAATCCCCCTTAAACCCAGCATCAAATCCAGCCCTGCATATGGATATAATATTATGTATATCGACCTCTTGCACACCCAGGGTGCCTGCACATGAATTTACACTGAGTGCTCTCAAAAATGAGTTGCAGCACCAGCAGAACACTTCTCCTGAGACTGTGGTGTGGACTCAGAGGACAAGGGCTGGCTTTGCCCCACTGATGATCCTCTCTCCTGTTCCTGCAACACTTCCCGTGCCAGGCTCTCCTGAGGGATTGTGTCTCTGCAGGATGGCCCCTGCACGGAGCCAGGGAACTCTGGAGCTGCTGAGAGGGGTTTTCCTGAAGGATTGTGGCACACGTGCAATGGGAACACGGGAAAGGATTAATTCTTCTTACGAAGGGTTTACAAATGCCTGAACGGGCATGAACTCCTTTAATCCTCATCCTTTTGCTGGCCAAAGTGCAGGGAAGCTTGGGCCACTGCATTGCTACCCCACAGGAAATAGGGTATCTCTGGGATCACCACCCAGGGCACCCTACAGGACATTTCCTCTGAGCACTGCTCAGTCTGCTGGACATTTTCAAACGGACTTTGAGCTTTGGAAGTCCTCACTTCAAGATTCTATGTGGCTTGTGCTCTCTCAAAGTACCAAAAAAGAGCTTTTAAGAGCTCCACACAATGCAAAGGGAAAAAGTAATTTAATCTTGGATCAATATTTGCAAGTGGTAAGTGGAAATTGCCACTCAGCAAGGATTTTGGCTCACGCAATTCCATTTCATTTTGCTTTTGTGTGGTGCAAGCCTGGGATAACACTCCAAATGCTGGATTGTACAGAAAGAAAAGAGGTAATTGCACTGTTTACTCTCTGTGTTAACATAAAACCTTTACACATCACATACCATATATGATATGTGAGATATCATCTGTATCAATAAAATATATCTTAAATTTTGAATAGGTTGAGATGCCAGACCACAGGTCCAGCTGTGAAGTAGAGCAGGTCACCAGCTCAGCTGGTGCCACACTTGTTTTGCCACTTGGTGAATACGAATTTCATTCTCATACTTTATACATAGATACACACACACATACATAACAATATTATCCATTAAATAAGCAGACAAGTAAAAGAGTTGTGGGCTTGCTCTTGGGGTTTTTTGTGTATTTTTGTTGTTGTTGTTTTGCTTTTGGGTGGTTTTTTTACTTCGCATTGCTACAAAAACTAAGGAAATCAAAAGCAGATTATTGGTTGGTTTGACCCATTTTACCCCTGACTCCCTCTGTCCCTTGGTTTAGAAAAAATATCAGTGCTTTATACAAGATTCAGTGAGAACAGGACAGAAACCCAAGGGTGAAAACGTAGGAAACTCACCTTGCAACAGCCACGACACGTGGAGGCGTCAGAGCCGTGCCAGCAGTGCAGGAATTTGCTTAATGAACATTTTCCCCAGGCATCCCATAATGCCACCCGGTGGTTCCCAAGGCAGATTACCCACCAGTTAGCACAAATTTGCTTTTTAATTGGCAAAAAAAAGCCAAACCGCACCTGCCACATCCCGGCTCCCCGCTCCCCACAGCGCTGGCGAGAGAAGGAAGGAAGGGGGATTTCCAGGGGGGATTTAATCCTGACGCATCCCGGGAAGGGCCTGAACAGCAACAATTAATGGTTAAAAGACAGGAATAACGTGCCCTAGCACGGAGTGATGAGGAAGGGGGAGCGGGACCTGGGGAGTAACTAATGAACAAGATTAATTAGCCACAGCAGAAAGATCCAAAGCTCCGGCGGCTCCAGTGGGAAGCTTGGATTCTGTTGACTTCTGTGGGTCCTGGGAACAGCCCGAGAAGTGCAGGAGTAGGAAATTCAGCAGCCGGGCTACATTTATCCAGGATTATTTTAAAATGATGCCAAAATCAGGGTGTTCTGGAGGGAAACTGTGAACAGCAAGACCAAGGAATGTGGGTGCAGTTGCAGGATGCCCCAGGTCCCCTTTTCCCGTTCCTTAAGAGTAAGACAAATCTAATTTCAGCTGGGAAAGTCGGTTAGAGATGTCTCAGTTTTGTTCAGAAGTCCCAATTATTTCTTTTTCTCCCTCTTTTCTGGAGTGCTTGGGCTCTCCTTGCTCAGGTTGCTGTGGAAGTGTCAGAGAACGGATGTTTTTATAGAGAGAAATATGCAGGAGTCCCTTGCAGTGTCTTCCTGGTGAATTAAAAATAAAATCAAAACATCGGTTCTAGGAAATGTAGGCATTAGATTCAAATTACCTAAAACTGGGAAAACCCATGGATTTCAAGTTTCAGTTGGTTGTGTGGAGGACTTTTTTAAACTGACTGCATTTCCTCACAGTGGGGCTCATTCACAACCTGCTGATGGATTCAGCTTCTCCTTCTTTTCCCCTGCACCACTCCCTTGGCTGTGACACTTCTTTCCTTGGGATGGCGAAGGTATCCATGCAGAGGTGTTCCACAAGCTGGCAGAAGGCAATTTTTCCCCCTCCAGAGTTAAATTCCAATCAGGTCAGTGAACTGCTCTGCCTCACTGGATCCAAGTGGTGGGGCAGCAGTGGGAAGAGATGGTGCAGGTAGGATTGCCCCAATTTCGTGTGATTTTACACTGTTTTAGGTGCCCTTGGCGTTCACTCCTTATTATTTTCCCCCTGCCATCCCCTTTCCCCGGGTGCCTGCTCTCTCTGCCCACAGTGGCTCATTGAGTCCTTGGTTTATTTTCCAGAGAAACGAAGTTCTTTAATAAAGATATCCAAAATAAAGATGCTCGGATAGCAGCTGCGTGAGCACATATTCGAAATTTTATCTTTGCAGTGCTGGTGTGTGCTGCAATATCCGTGATATATGGCTCTTCCCTTTGCCTTAGAACAGACTCCCTATTATGGAGGCAAAATTTAATAAGGCCATGTGCATTAACATTATGGCATAATTTCCTGGCTGCCAGACAGGAGATATTTTGAATGTTAAACTGTGTTTGATATGTTAATATAGGATGTAAGTGCCAAATGGGGCTCTATTAACAACACTTGCTTAAAACATTTCCCACTTTTCCCGCGGAGCGGGGATGCGGGGGGAAACGCACGTGGATGGAAGGGAAGGAGCTGGGAGCTGTTTGATCTGATTTAACAGCAGCCCAGTCGGTGGAGTTGGGAGCTGTCTGCGGGAAAATCCTGGAAGCAGGAGAACACATCCTGCTGATGGCACAAGGACGAGCAGCGAGCGGTCCGGGCACAGCAGATTTCCTGCTTTTGGAGGAAAATGGGATGGAATTGTCATCAGGCACTTGCTCAGCTGTCAGAGCCATCAGTCAGGAATAGATGGGCTCCACGAGGACACAATTCCACCCTGCCTCCTGAAATTCCTGATATATAACACGACAGGAAGGTGGAGCTGGGCAGGTCGGGCTCTGCTCCCAGGGAACAAGGAAGAGAGGGAACGGCCTCAAGCTGTGCCAGGGGAGGGTCAGGTTGGACATCAGGGGGAATTTCTCCATGGAAAGGGTGGTCAGGCATTGGAACTGCTCAGGGAAGTGTTGGAGTCCCCACCTCTGGAGGTGTCCAAGGAAGGCCTGGACGTGGCACTCAGAGCTCTGGGCTGGCAACAAGGTGGGGATGGGGCACAGCTTGGACTCCATGATCCTGCACATCTTTCCCAACCCTAATGATTATGGGATTGTGAAAGAGTTAGGAAACTGCAAAAGTCAGGAAAATTGGGGAGCTTTGCCACTGCATAGATCAACATCCCTAGAAACAAATTCCACCTCTTCCGGTGATGCTCATCTTGACTCGGGGCAAATTGCTTCTCTTTTTCCTCTCGTAGCATCCATTTTGTTTCTGTAGCACTTTTAAACCCTTTTGGTCTGGCATCTCTTGGTTTGGGTGGGTAAAATCCAGATAGTACCAACAGAGAAGTAATACCAATAGTAGTACTAATACTACTAAAGTGTAAATATAACTGCTTCTATAAGCACAGAAAATGTTTTTTTCTGTACTAGATTAAGGCAGTTCCTTGATTTTTTATAAACCTACAGGTTAAGCAGCTAAAGAGAAGTTGTATCTGTCTTCTAGTTCAGAGAGAAAATGTTGTAACGCCTGAAAACACTTTCAGGGAGCCTTTAAATCAGTCTCTGTCCTGCCTGAATGCTGGGGACAGTTCAGTGGGGGCCCTGCCTGATCTCCATTCTTTGTGTTGTTGCTTGAATGTGTCACAGACTCCTGGAATGGTTTGGGTTGGAAGGGACCTTAAAGCCCATCCAGTCCCACCCCTGCCATGGGCAGGGACACCTTCCACTATCCCAGGCTGCTCCAAGCCCCATCCAACCAGGCCTTGGACACTTCCAGGGATCCAGGGGCAGCCACAGCTTCTCTGGGCATCCTGTGCCAGGGCTTCCCCACCCTCACAGGGAAGGACTCTCTCAACATAATGACACCCTGATGATGCCAAAATTGGCAAACTAAAATCAGGGAGAAAACTCTGTGGGCTGTTTTTTCCTGTAAAGGGTTTTTTAAGGATCCCTTTGTGTTCTAGCTGCAATTTTAGGAGACACTTTTCAATCACTTGTCCTTGCCAGAGATTTAAGACCAATAAGAGCACCAAAGATCCCAAAGGGCAGTCAAATCTGAGCTTTATTTTGGAAATACTTTGGGGATTTGCAGCTCCAGAGTCCTCAGCTGGTCTGTCCTGGGTGATGGAACAACCCACAGAGGACTTGGAATAATTCCTCCCTGCAGGTCACACCTGATTTCTGACTGTGTAACTCCCTAAAGAAGCTATTAAAATAATGACTGCTTTATGATTCTTTTAAATTTTTTTTTCTCAGCAGCCACTGGATTGTCTTACAAATAAATTACTGTGTGGGAGCTGCAGCAAAACGCTGTGATTGGTTTTTTTTTAAGATGTTGAAACTGCTCATCACAAATGATGAAATTGAAAGCAGGCAGCCGAGAGAAAACTGAGTTTTGACAAAACCAAAGCCATTCTGAAAAAACCCCCTGACACTTCTGCACAGACTTTGAAAACTTTTGGGGTTTTCTTTTTCTTCGACCATCTCATTTCTAAAATTTTGGCATTTGAGGAATTTAGAGCACATCAGCCCCAGGATGCTGAAGGAATGACCACTCCAGTTTGGGAAGGAGAGCTGGAAGTGGAATTTTCATGCTCGGTCCTGGCCAATATGAGTAGGTAACGTGGCAATGTCTGCAAACAGCTTTAAAAGACCTCAGTCCTGACCTAAAATGCCTTGGGTATTTTTATCACTCCAGCTGGGACTGCACATCTTGGTCTAAACACACACAAAAAAATGGTCCAAGCTGTAAATGAAGATGGGAGATCAACAAAATGAACCATTCCAGAAGAAAACTGTTCCGAGAAATGGACAAGAAAGAAAATTATTAGACTCAAAGAGGACCTGTGGATTAAATCTCTTTCGATTCAAGCACTGCTGAAACAATTCCTTGTGTTGGCCAAGAACAGCAAAACGCTTGTGATAAACTCTTGGAGACTGCAGCTCTGATTTATCTCACTTCAGATGTAGGAAATGCAGTGAATTACCTCGGCTTCAGAGAAGTATTTGCTATAATGTCACATTCCTAAATCATTGGTTTGGATGAAGATGATGGGGAATGAGGCAGCAGTCCTGAGATAAGTGTGGGAAGAGCCAAGCGGTGCCCGTAATGACTGAGCTGTAAAATGAGCTCAGCTTTCCCAAACAGAGCCTTGGGATTCCTGACGAGGTTTTCCAGGATGGCAGCTCCCAGGGTTGTCCCTTCCAGCTGTCTGTGTGACCAAGAGGTGGCCAACTGTCCCTCTCCTGCCCCGGGCCGGGGATGTCCAGAGCCAGGCGGTGTCGGGGTGAAGGACCCGACCGGGACAGACGTGTCCCTGCTCCAGCCGTGTCCTGCTGTCCCCTCGAGGCAGCTGAACCCTCCAGTGGCCACCATCCCACGGAATCAGAAAGGTTGGAAGAGACCTCCGAGATGAGCAAGTCCATGGGAACAGGTCAGGTTCGGTGAGCACGGAATGGCCAGTGAGGATAACATTTCCAGGGTGACCATTGATGCTTTCCTGGTTGTGGACATTTTGGAGTAAGTTTAGGGACTTTCTTTGCTGCTTTTTTTGCCTTTCTGTGTTCTCCCACTGCAGCTGAACGCGTCCAGCTCCATCCTCCCAGCCGGCATGGGTGTGCTGCCCTCCTTTCCCAGCTCTGGGGTCAAGTCCAGGGAAAGTTCAGCCCCTGACCCTCCCCAGTGACATTCCCCAGCCCCGTCCCACGTTTCCCAGTGCAATAAAACGGCTGCAAGCTGCCTCCACTGAGATTTGGCTGGTTGTTTGCTTGGTTTATAAACACGCCAGGTGATTTATTCGGGAGTTTTCCTATCAGGTTCACCTGACAGAACATTGCTGAGATAATTTACAATTTGTTTCCATTTACGTGCGCTTTCTAGCGCTTCCTGACAACAGAAGACCACTAATAAATAGGAGATGAATTATATTAATCCTTTCTGTCATTTATAGAAATGGTTTTTTTCCCCCTTCATATTTCAGCTCGGTCACATCATTGTCTGCTGAGTTATTACAACGTGGGAAAACAAGGGTTTTTTAGAAGTGTGAGCGAGATCTTATTTTTTTCTCCCAGGGACACCAAACATCTGCCTTCAAAGATAATGGCAGTAACAATTATTTGCATCACAGCCCGAGCTCGCTCGGTAGCTGGAAGCTGCTGTTGTTATCTCCGAGCCTCCCAGGGAGACAGCCACGTATGAAACGCTCTGCCATTTCTCCCTGAACTTTGTGGAATGTGCGTGACCTGGCACCCAGGAAAATCAGCTGCAGGGTTGCCTTTGGTGTTCGTTCTACGTGTGCAGACGAACAGTGGGGTCTGAGTCTAAGGGAGTAAATAAAAGCAAATATTTAAATGTTGCTTTTCAAAAAAAAAAAAAGAAGTGCAAAGTCATAATCGGCTCCCCTAACAGACCATGAGCTGCTCCAGGCCCTGCCTGCAGAGGGGAGCTGGCACCTCAGAGGAGCAGAGGTAATAATGAGTCAAGTTGTTCTCACTCATTCCCACGAGAGGGATCCGCAGGGTGAGCAGCTCGGATGTGCTTTATCCCAGCCACGGATCTGCTGCTTTTATTAATGCCATCAAACATAAGGAGAGGGGCTTAGACAGGATGTTGGGAAGAAATTCCTGCCTGGGAGGGTGGGGAGGTTGCCCAGGTTGCCCGGGGAAGCTGTGGCTGCCCCATCCCTGCTCTGCTCCTCCTGCGCTTTCTGTGGAAAGGGGAGGAGGTCAGAGAGGTCAGAGAGCATCCAAAGGTCTGATTTTTCAAACAGCAGTTTGAGGGGTGCATTTGGATAATATATTCATCAGGAAAAGGTTATATAGGCAGAAAATGGGAGTGAGGTTGCCCAGGTTGCCCGGGGAAGCACCAATTTTTAGTATTGCGTCATGACCTTTCCATTGCCTTCCCGAGAAATTCCAGTCCTGGCTCAGCACTCTGTCAAACAGCTGGCAGAACCCACACCAAGTGGAAGTTTTACGAGTCCCGCCATCCAGGAGCTGCCGCCATCCTTTCGTGAGACTGATGCTGGGCGTCCCTCCCTGAAATCCTGCGGGGCTGCTCCGTCAGCAGGGCCGCCACAGGCACGGATGGGTGTCCCTGTGTGTGTGCACCGTCTCCCAGTGGCATTTTTTAAACAGAAGTGTCCCGAGCTGGCTGACACGGGCTGTTCTGCCGTGTAAGAGGAGCAATTTGGCACGGACAGAAGCCGCATTTCCCGGTGCTGTTATCCACGATAAATGGCTTTCCAAGGCCAGCGTGCACACCCAGGGCGAGCATTCTGTCAGGGGCTCATTGCCTCTCTCCACGCTCGGGTCTATCCCAGCTCCATCTCTCAGCATTCCCTGATTTCTGGCACAGATTTATCTCCACACCCTCTGTGTGCTCCCTTTGGTGGCTGTGAAGGACTTGCAGGGCAGCCCCTGGCTCACAAAGCGCAGGTCAGGGAACGGTGCCCTGTGTTCCCGACGTGCAAATCCACTCCCCCCTTGCCCATTCTGGATTTACAGCGTCCTGCTTGCCCCTCTCGGGGTGCTTGTGCTGGGTGGTGTTTCTCAGACCGAGAGCTTGGCAGGCTGAGAAATGTGGCACAGACTGTGGAGCCTTGGCAGGGCTGCCCACACAGATGCAAACAGGCTGGGAGCGCTCGTTATCCCAGGAACCCTCAGCTCTTCAACAGCAAACAAACCCCTTTTTTTCCTCTCCCTTCCTTCCCACTGCACCGCACTTCCATGTAAAAGTAAGGCAAGAATATCACTTTGGAATTATCTCGCGTGCTTTGCGAGCTCACAGCCTTTTCCTGAGCATCCCATAAAACTTATGCAATCCCCAAATGCTCTTCCCCCGGGGAGGGATGGCCTCAGTCTGTGAGGTGACCTGGGGAGAGGTGACTCGTGGCAAAAAGTGCCACCAAGAGGGTCTCCCAGGACAGCCAGGTCAGAGATTGGATTTCTGGGGTTCACCACCCACTTCCCCATCCTGCCTCGTGCTCCTGTGCTCCACAGAATATTTGGAGCTCAGCCTTTTACCCCACGGTCGAGAACAACGCCCAGGTTTGGAGAGGAATTCTGGATGCGTTGTCCCCGAAATGTTAACAAAGGCATTTTGCAATCTTCATTCCAGGCAAATGCAGGACCCTATTCGGAACGGGAGAGCTGAGAAGGAATTTCATTCACCCAGCAGAATATAAATAATATCGAGGCTGACTGGGGGTGAAAGGGCTGACAGCATGAGGGATGTGGCTGCTGCTGTTTGCATGGCCCCGTGCGCTGCTAAATAGAGAAAAGTATCCAGCCATGAACCGAGGAGCAGCCAGAGCAGGGGCACGGAGCTGAGGGGGGCAAAACAAAACCCGGGTGGATCTGATTTTTACAGTATAGTGAAGAGAGGAAACTGCAGCTAAAAGGCTCTCTGTGTCTCCAGGGTGTGATTAAAATCCTTGAATCCACCGTGGTTTTTCAAATGCAAGTGGAATTGAGCTAAAAGGATGCTGATCCTGGGCAGGAATGAAGCCCAAAGCTGGACCACACTCGAAATTTGGTCTGCTCATCACCTTTGTCACAGCTGCTGACGTGACCTAAGCGTGTCCTGGTGACAGCAGAGGCAAGAGGACACTCTGTGAATGTCCTTCTTGCCTTATTTTCTTATCGGGTTCTCCTCCCAAGATGATGAAAGAGGAAAAGGAAACACCAATTAGGAACTAAAAATAGCATTCGGAGTATCAGGAATAGAGAGAAGCTGTGGCTGCCCCATCCCTGGGAGTGTCCAAGGCCAGGTTGGACAGGGCTTGGAGCAACCTGGGATAGTGGAAGGTGTCCCTGCCCGTGGCAGGGGTTGGAATGGGATGGGCTGTAAGGTCCTTTCCAACCCAAACCTCTCTGTGACCCTATGATTATCCTTTCTGCCAGATGACAGACCCTTGGGAGTACTTCAGCTATTTGGCCAGGTATTTCATTTCAAAGTACCTGACACATGAAATGAACCCATGAAAAAGCTGTTCTTTGAGAAAAATGAGGATCCACACGATAGCACCGCTGCGCATCCTGGTTCCCAAACAACCGGAGTCCGGAAACGATTTTCCTAGACTTTGGCAGGCACAGAAACAGGTGTTCCTTTTAAGGACAAAAGTGCTCATAATGAAGCAGAAGACTCTCTTTGGAGCTTACCAGGACACCTCCCTGAGTTACACAATTTTTCTCCTGGCTCAAGGGGAGATTTACAGGCGCCAGATGCAGGAACACGGCTCGTCACCATTTTTTCCCTGCAGGAGCTCCCACAAAGCCGAACAGTCGGGGCCAAACGGGGCCTCAGCACATGCAAAGGCAGAGCCAGTGGAGCATGGGATAATATCCAGAGTGGAAAGCATCCAGGCACACGCAGAGACTCGTCCATGGAATTGGTGCCATCTGCAGCAGCGTGGATTTAACTCACACGTGCCCACGGGGCTGAGGGACCAGGGCTGGTTTGTTTTCCAGGGGTTTTTATCCACATTCGAACTCCTGAGGGAAGTTTGGGGCCATTGGTGGAGTGGAGAGACAGATGGAAGCAGAGGTGTCAGCAAACACTCGTTTTCCGAGTCCACTTTCCTTTGCTGTTTGCAAACCCCGCGGGATGTTCCAGCAGGGAGCAGGGAGCCAGCAGAGCGGGAAGGAGGCCAAGGAGATCAGGAGGCTGGAACTGTAATGATCACAGAACCACAGAACCATGGAATACTTTGGATGGGAAGGCAGCTGAAAGCCCACCCCATTCCACCCCATGCCAGGGGCAGGGACACCTTCCACTATCACAGGCTGCTCCAACCTGGCCCTGGGCACTTCCAGGGATCCAGGAGCAGCCACAGCTTCTCTGGGCAACCTGTGCCAGGGCCTCCCCACCCTCACAAGGACCAATTCCTTCCCAATATCCCATCTAACCCTGCCCTCCGGCAGTGGGAAGCCATTCCCCCTTGTCCTGTCCCTCCTGCCCTTGTCCAAAGTCCCTCTCAGCTCTCTTGGAGCCCCTTTAGGCACTGGAAGGATCCATGCAAGGACATCGATAGTAGGAGAGTAGGAAAGATGAAAGGAGGAGGAATCTGCTGGAGAAAATTTGTGAATGACCTACAAAAAAGCCTCCCATGCACCACAGAACACAACCAAGTTAAAAAACTGAATCCCAGCCCACCCCCGACAGAGTTTTGGGGGCAAACTCCTCCTCTCTGCTCAAGCTTCTTTGGTGATTCCAACCCGAGTCCTGCTTGCACAGCACAAGCTCTGCTTGGTTTCCCTTGATACTTGTCAAGTTCTCCAAACTTTTCAAGTTTTGGAGATATTAATTTTTTTTAATCATTGCCTCAACAAAAAGAAAAAGAAAGGAATAGAATATGATTTTTAAAAAAAAGGCAACACAAGCAAGCAAACAAACAAACAGAAAGCCTAAAACCAAACCAAAACAACCCCCCCCAACTATTTGGTTGTCAAAATTCAGCTGAACTCCCTGGAACAGTGGAGAATCAACATCATTTAGGGGACTGACCAACTTCATCTGGAACTCCCCTTATCCATCTGAACGTTGGATGGGGCTTGGAGCAACCTGGTCTGGGGAGTGGCATCCCTGTCCACAGCAGAGGGATGGAACTGGGTGATCTTCATGTCCCTTCCAACCCAAACCATTCCGTGATTCCGTGGTTTGCTTCCAAGAAGCTCCACGAAGTGTGTGTAAAGGGTCTCTGCAGTGGGAGTCATTAGCATTCCCTGTCAAATGATGAAGACTCTTTGTCAGACAGGATTAGAGGGTTTTTTTTTCTTTTGGAGATGAAATCCCTTTTGGAAATATATGCATTTTGATAAGACCCGCTGATCAAAGGGTAACTCTTCCAGAACAGTGAATTTCAGCAGGACTCGAGCTCCTGTGCCAGTTCTGAAATGAGGGCAGCAGTTGCCAAGTTATTTGGGTGCTCTGGAGCTGTGACCTGACCCTTGTTTCACCCCTCAGTCACGAGCTCACAGCCCTAAACACTCATTCAGCAGCTCAAGAGGGGCCATGCAGTTGTGTTTGTGGGTGAACCTTAGTTTTTGGGGTTTGGTTTGTGAGGGAGGGCAGCTCTGCTCAGTCCCTGTCTGATCCCACATCCATCATTCTTAAAAATACAGGGTTTGTTTTTAGGGCTGGGTGGGTTCTGTAATTGTTGCAGGGGTTCTGTAATTATTGTGATTGTTGTAGTGTTGGGATCTCTGATTACTGCAGTGTCAGGATCTCTAATTAACATCCTTCTTAACTGTGTCTTTAAAATGTTTTTTTTTTCAGGCAGAGAAGATGCAGCTGGATTTGGTTTAACTCTCTGATAAATCATTCACTGGTGGCATCAGGCTCACAGAATCACATTTCTCTCTTTTGAGAGGTTTGAGATGGAGGGTGATCTGTGGTTCACAAATCGAGTTACAAGCTTCTTACAAGAGTCACTATATTCTGATATTATGTACCTAGAGGAATATAAATAAAATTGGTTAGCAAAACAGCTTTGGCTTTGCGTTTTCATTGCTTTTATCCTTTTCCTTCTGACAAACCCCCTGGAGGTTGTTCACTTCAAGTTGTGTTTGAAGTGGGGCACCCAAGGGATGGTTTTTCAGAGGAGATCACGGTGACTCAGCCATGGAGCCTGGAACTTGGAGAGGTAAAAGGCCAAGGTAAAGCTCAGAGCTCCTACAGAGGGAAAAAATTAACCTTTCTCTAAACACGGAGTTGGACCTCTGGGATTTTAAGGAAAACCTGGCCAACAAAGAGAAACCAAACCAGGGCAGGGGCAGCAGCTTCTCTTTAGTTTTACACCAGTTTTACACTTAACCAGTGCAGCAACTCTGGTGCCAATCAAGGCCAATCCCAATGATTTCACTCAGGGCATCTCCTTTGAGGGACTAAATCCAGCAATCATTCATGGGAAGAAATCAGTGCATCGTTTATGGCATTTTTCCTTACTTTCTTTAGGAAGAGGACAGGAGTTCCCAAGGCCAGAATCAGGATTTCTTTTCCCATGTTCGCTGCAAATAACTTCCAGCTTTGCACTGAATTTGGTGAATATCTTTGTGTCCACATTCTCCAGCCAGAGCTAACCCTGAAGAGATGTTTTGTTTCTGGAAGCTTTAGTCCTCCTTTTCCCCATATATATTTGTTCCCATGGCTCAGAAGCACATGGAAATTCCTCTGAAGACCCACCCCATTCTCTAAATGGGGACAATATAGTTTTTCTGGAAAAAAAATGATTGTTTGAAAGTCGTGCATGTATCTTGGTGATTTTATGCACCGAGGCAATTTTTGTTGTGCTCAACTCACAGAATCACGGAATCATCCAGGTTGGAAAAGACCTCCAAAAGTCATGAGCTTTAGGCCCTTGATGTGGTCAGGAACCCCAATAATGATCCCCTCCAACATCACAGGTGACTTTTCTGCACAACTGGGGCTTTAAAAGCAATTATTTGTATTTAATGAGCACAGTGGCTTTCATTGCTCTGTTGTCGTGTTCTTTTTGCCTCACGAATTTTCTACCTGAAACAAACTTGGTGCTAAAAAAAAATCGAAGTTCTGATTTCGTTTCTATTTCATCACTTTGCTGCTATGGCAAAAAACCAAAAAACCTCCACACAATCATGGAACATCCCGAGCTGGAGGGGACCCACCAGGATCATGGAGTCCTGCACAGGCACCCCAACAATCCCACCCTGTGCATCCCTGGGAGCCCTGGAGGCAAATAAGGACCAGCCTGAGCCTTGGACCACTGGAAACTCTCACATGTGATCTCTCAAAAACAGAAACCAGCAGCATAAAATGCTTTCATGAAAACTATTGCTCTGCTTTATGACCTGTGGGAAAGCAGGGACACAAGTACCTTTTATAAAATCTTTTCCCTCACTGTTTTAAGAGTTTATTTCTTAAATCCGAAATACAAAATGACAAGTACTTATCAGCATTATACCCCATAAAAAATCCTATTTTATGCATTCTCTTATGGAGCAGTGTGACATTTCTAACTACCTTTTCTTGATATTTCAGACAATTTTGAAAATACATTTCTCCTCAGGGGAAAAAACCCAAATTCTCAAAATTTTATATTTGGACACAATTAAAAGCCTGGTTTTAAATGCCAATGATATCAAATTGCTTTCACAGGACAAAACCACAAACACAATCCATATGAAATATCATTTGACTCTGTCAAATATGGGGTTTGTAGAATCCTAGAGCAGTTTGGGTTGGAAGAGATTTTAAGGATCATCCAGTCCCACCCCTGCCATGGGCAGGGACACCTTCCACTATCCCAGGTTGCTCCAAGCCCCCTCCAACCTGGCCTTGGACACTTCCAGGGATGGGACAGCCACAGCTTCTCTGGGCACCCTGTACGAGGGCCTCCCCACCCTCACAGGGAAGGATTCCTTCCCAAAATCCCATCTGACCCTGCCCTCTGGCAGTGGGAAGCCATTCCCCCTTGTCTTGTCACTCCAAGCCCCTGTAAATTGTCTTTTATTATTTTTAAAATTAAGCTTTGCCAACTGGAATACCCCCAAAACAAATAGGAAGTGACAGAAGAACAGAGGTGACTTTTAAGCTGTTAAGCCTTTTTTTTTCCCACCTATTTTTGGTCTTTGCTTTTCACTTTCGCATTTTGTTGGAGAAATACTTCATTTTCTTTTTTACTGCAGCATGATATTGGTAACTTTGGTCCCTGCATCCTTAAAGAAAGGACGTGTCACGTTGCAACACAGGCTCAGGAACGAAAGAATTCTCCGTTCATGTTTCCACAGTCTAGGAGCATCCCCCAGAACATTTTAGATCCCTCTGTAGGATGTTTTACCAGTCTTGCTTTGGATTCTTTTTGAATGCAGCCCATTCACTCCCGCCTTGGTGCTCTATCCTGCTTCTTACACGTCATTTCCATCCGCCAAAACGGCCCACGGTGGTTTGATTGCAGACGGCACCCAGAGCCATGCCTGGGAGATAAATTAATTGCCTGCCCTTTCCAAATTCCCAAAGACTTTTCTCCCCCAGTCTGTGGGGTTTTTTTTCCTCGCTCAGGGGCAGGAACCCTCCCCCAGCAAATACCACCTCGCTCACCGGGGTGGAATACAAACGAGCAATTAAGCAAAGCCAGGTACTCTTAGCACTGGTTTTCCACCACCTGAGTCTCCAATGGGCTTTGACTCCATGATTTATCTGTCTTTACCCTGTCTGGAGCAGAATTTAAACCGAGTTGGAACAACTGGGAACAATATCAGAGCTTTCTCGGGGAGGAAACGGCAGGGAAAACTCGGAGCCACTGCCTGAAAGGCCATTAATGCCTGTCAGGGAAAGAAAGGTTATTTAATGCCAGAGGAATTGGTACTGTAACTTAGGCCAGGCCAAATGCTCATCCCTCTGGTGAGATGATAACCTTCTATTCTGAGAATTAATTTATGAATCAGCTTGGGAGCTGGAAAACTTCTCCAATTACTCCTTGTCCCGGGTGAGTCCTTCATTGGAGGAGCTGCCTGGGAAAAGCTGGATAATTCTGGGTTACTGTTGGCCTTAATTTCTGTTTTTTCTTATATTTCTATTATTATATGACATTGGTATATTCTCATGTTCCATACAAATACACATTTTACTGTATTTTGGCTTTTTGGTGCTTCCTGGGGCGTCACAGACAGCATCTCCTGCAGACATTTCGTGTCTCAAGCTCAGGAACCTGCTGAGAGCATCCCTGTCACTATGAAGGTGCTGAGAAGGGCACACTCCAGAGTTTTTACCCTCATTGTCACAGAGCTGAGCAGGATGCAAAATTTTTTTTAAAAAAAAGAAAAAAGCAATATCCGATTGGTAATATCCGAGTGTTTCAGAGCTGCAAATGCTCCTGTGGTGGACTCAGCGATAAAAATACAATTTCTCTGGCAAACTAGCAGGAGCAAAGTGCACACTGAGCAGCCAACACATCGCAGGAAAAAGGGGAAAAGATGAATTTGTTATCAACAGAAATGGTCCTGGTGGTGACATTAATTTTTTGAAGACTACTGAAGGCAACGGGGGTTTGTCCCCATTGCAGAATCCCAGAATCATCAAGGCTGGGAAAGATGTCCAGGATCAGAGTCCAAGCTGTGCCCCATCCCCACCTTGTCACTGAGTGCCACATCCAGGCCTTCCTTGGACACCTCCAGGGATGGAGACTCCACCACCTCCCTGGGCAGCCCCTGCCAATGCCTGACCACCCTTTCCATGCAGAAATTCCTGCTGAGAACCACCATAACCTGGGTGTACCCACACAAATCACCCTTGCCTGAAATTCCTTGTGTTTGTACCAGGCTTTAATGCATGTTGGTGGAAACCATTGGATCTATGGCTCCGTCTTTTCCTTCCTTTACGTGCCCACCTGGGAAATATGGAGAATGTAAAAGCCCTGCTCGGATCAACTTTCCTCGGCAGAAATATCTTTATATTTCTATTTCTTCACACCGAGCAGAAACGTGGAGGAAAACCAGTCCCACACAAAGAAACCCGTTTGCCTCCTCATCATTGTATTCACTGGGACTGCATTTCAGCAGCCGGGAATGTGGAAGGGAATATTAAAATCTGTGGATAACCATCGGCAATTACGTGAGGCTGGAAACGCAGCCCATAAAGGGAGGAGGGCCCTCCTGCAGCGTGGCTTGGGACTGTCCACGCAGGAATAGGCAGGTGTAATTCCAGGGTCTGGATTCCCTCGGCACCCAACTCCGGCAGAAACCCACCGGAGCGGATTAGCTTCCACTAGTCCCAATTAAGGGCAATTAGTGCTGCTGTGCACGGGAGTGAGACAGATTGTGGTGGCACCAGGGACAAGGCAGATCCCGAGCAGGAAATGGAATGTGGCTGTAACATCCTTAAGTGTTGTTTATGGCGAGTCATAAACGTTTTGCACTGTGTTTGTCGGGGATTTATGGGGCTCTCCAGCGAAAACTGAACCTTGCCTAAAAGAAGAAACAAAGCGGAGAGAGACAGGGAGAGAATTATGCCAGCATAAACAGGCAGTGATGCTTCTGCTTAATCAGGTTATTATAAAATCTGCCTTTCCAGATGAGAGCTGATTGCAGCTATCGAAGCTGAAACGCTCCTGCTCACTCAGTGCGCAACAGAGAGCCACGGAAAACCACTCTGGTGGTGAAATCAAACATTAGCCTGCTTAGGAGCATTTTCTTATAGCAGGGAGAACTTTAAAACCTGCTAATTTTTTACTTTAAAACCGGTAATTTACAGGTGGAGACGAGGGCTCAAGTTTAGATCTAAACTACAAAAATGTAAGATTGAAGAGGAGAATTTATTGTTGTGTGTTTTAGGGGGCGCTGGATGGGCAGGTTGTTTTGTCTTGCTCAGACGAATTTGGGGCCAGTGCTAAGATCTGAGTGAGGGTCAAAAAAACTCAAGGTTCAAGGGCTGATTTTCCTGGGGTGTGTGGATAGTTTGGAGGCTGAGGAAGAGATTCAGGTTACCTGGAGCTGAGACTGGAGAGCTGATGGAAGAGAAGGAGCTGTCTCCCATGGCAACAGTTTGGATTTAAGGGTGTACATGTTGCTCAGGGATAAAAAAGCAGCAGCTTCACAAAGGAGCTGAGTGCTCCATGTCAAAAGAATTGGAACAGAGCTGATGTTGGAGAAGCACAAAAAGCTGCTTGGACAGAAAGACCCTGATGCGCCAAGGCAGAACTGGGATGAAAGGAAAGTTCAGAGGTCAGAAGGTAAAATTGATGTTGTGTGTTCCTGGAGCTGAAGAAATAAAAAAAACAACAACAACAAACATTTGGTCCCCAGGGCAATAACGGTGTCAGTGGGAAATGTGAGGTTTAATTAGTCTTGGGTTAAGGATGGGCTCAGGTTTAGGAAAAATGGTGAAGAAGCAGCAGTTTGGCTCAGGCTGTGTAATAAACAGCAAAAGCCCCTCCTCAGGCCCACAGACAGGGGAAGAGTTAGATGTCAACAATATTGAATTCAGTGAGAAATCATAGAAATAAGCTCCAGATCTACCTGGGGCTGACCTTGTTCATCTCAGGAAAGAACTGGCACCTGCTTAAAGTTTTAATTTTGAGTTTGTTCACTGCTGCCTGCACTTACAGGGTCACGAAGATGGCTGTCAGCTGTCCCCAGGAGACAGCAGCTTGTCTTGGGGGTGAAGCAGTGCTCTGAGTATTTTTATTATTCTTCTTAATATTGCCTAAAAGATGACCTCTGTAATAAACAGGCTTCTAAGGTTCTGGAGCCACAATGAAGTGATTAGGATTAAATAACTTTTATTCCCCCATTACTAAATGGGTCGTAGCGCTCCGGCGCTTAAGGGGGGGTTTAAAATGACCATTTGATGAGATATTCCTCGCACTTCTGTCATTCCAAAATCCCGAATTCATTACTCAGCCCAAACTCCCAGAGACTGCATAATTTATTGCATTTACATTAACGTGCCTGCTAGAAGTACAGCAGCAAAGAAAAGTATACTCAGGCACAGAATACATTTCCCCTGAACCACAGACTGAACACAGAGAGCCTGATTGGAATTTCGCAGAGGTGTGACCGGGGGAAACACGAGTGAAAATAATGATCTTTTGTTAAGTGTGCTCGTTTGCAAGCTGATCTGAAAGCTCCAAAAAGGCAGTCGCAGGGCAGACCAGACCCTCAGGTGTAGCAGTGGCTGCTTCCACACCTGCACCTTCTATTCTGCTTTAATTGAGTGGAAAGAGAGCCGTGCCAAGCGGAGGCAGCCACGGGCTGTCATCCGTGCAATTAACGGAGAGGGAGACGAGGAGAGGCTCATGGGAGGTCGTGGAGAGGCTCTCCCACGTGGAAAAGCTCGGGAAAGGGATCAGGGAGCACTGCTTGTCTCCCTGCCAAGCGCAGGATTACTTGTCACAGCTCTCTGCTCTCTCTGTGGACAAAGCCCAGTAATTACTGCTGGACCAGGGAGCCTCCCTGACAGCTCCTGGCTCCCGAGGCAGCTCCTCATCCGATGGCCCTTACGAGCCAGGGGTGGGCTCTCCACCCGCAGCCTGTCCTGCTCCCGGTGCTTTTCCAGGCTGTGACTTTGGGGGATGTGTGATCCAGCTCAGTTACAACATTTTCCTTGATATTTTTTTATTTATTACATGTATTTTTTACACGTATTTGCAGTGTCACCCTGGTGTCAGCGACATGGTGCAAAACATTGCTTCAGTTCTCACTAAGGGCCACTGTAAATGAGTGAGGGCAATTAAACACCCTGACACGTCTCTATTCCTTCTCATTTTGTTCCATAGATGGTTCGAGTCTGTCCTTCGGCTGAAGAGGGTAAAGCTCTTCCCAACTCACCATTCCACAGCTGGAGACCTCTCCCCATTGGACTCACGAGCCCAACAGCCTTGTTGGAAGGTCTCCTCCAGCACTGCTACAAGCCCAAATTAACTGCTACAGTTAATTAGCTGCAGTGCTGCCTCAGAAGTGGAGAAAAGCAGTGGATGAGACTTTTCCCACTTTCCAGTAGTTTATGGGATAACACCATGGAGAGGGATTATTTACAAGGGATGGAGGGACAGGACAAGGGGGAATGGCTTCCCACTGCCAGAGGGCAGGGTCAGATGGGATATTGGGAAGGAATCCTTCCCTGTGAGGGTGGGGAGGCCCTGGCACAGGGTGCCCAGAGAAGCTGTGGCTGCCCCTGGATCCCTGGAAGTGTCCAAGGCCAGGTTGGAGGGGGCTTGGAGCAGCCTGGGATAGTGGAAGGTGTCCCTGATAGAATTAGGGGATCGTTAAGGTCTCACCCAACCCAAACCACTGTGGGATTCAGTGGTTTCCTCCCAGGAAGCTGCTGTGCCCACAGCTGATGGATGGGATGCTGAAGGGATGCACCTTCCATCTCTTATGCCCGGAGGGCAAAGCCAGGGTTCTGTCCTGGTCCATCCCTCATTTTCCCTGAATCCAGAAGGGGTGGAATCTCCAGCCTGGCCCCTGGACAGATGACAGGGCTCCCTCACTGCCTCCTGTCAGAGCCCAGAGACAGCCTGACAGTCACAGCCTGCTGTGAAAGGGCTGTGGGCAGGACAACCACCCCCTGGCAGCCACAGTCAGTCTCCCTGGGTGTCCTGCAAGCACTGCCTGGGGCTCTTGTCCCCAGCACCCGGGGCACACTCGCTGGGGTGGCCCCTGGCCCAGAGCACAGTGCCTGGGCAGGGTTGGGTTGGTGGCAGCAGTTTGGGGACGGTCACCCCGGTCTGGGGGAGGAGGGGCAGGGCAGCAGTGCTCAGCAGGGCTGCTCCGCCCGGGAATGGGTTTATCCAGTGCCCTGTGGGGATGGGGAATCTCCCAGGAGGCACAAGCGCCTGCCTCGAACACGAGAGGACACCTGGGGTTGCAGGGCTAAAATTAGACTTTATGAACACCCCCACCAGTATTCTGTGTGACATCAGGCACTGACTGATCTTTCCTTACAAGTCTGTTGTGATGATGCACTGTGGGCAGCAAGCATTCTTTCGAAAATCCCCTTTTTTCTAAGCTGTTTGATGTGACAAGTGGCTGTTCCTGTGGCACTGCCGTGTTTGGTGGATGTATTAAGTGCCCCAACAAGACTCTGCATCACCATCATCCATTTGTCTTCCAGCTCTATCTTCAGGAATTTGTCTCTCAGCTTGCCAGCCGCTCGGAGTGTGTGACACAGAGGCTTTTATTGAGAGCCTTGTTACGTGTTCCTTGAACTGCTGCTCCTGGGCACCAGCAAACAGCACTGATCATCTTCATCCTGCACGGGATCTGTCTCTTTTCTCTCTGCTCACCCAGTCCTTCATTTATTGCCTTATTCTCTGTCTCATTTTGCCTTATTAACTGCAGGAATTCCTGTTTTCTGATTGACTGCCAGCTCATTTGAGAAGCAAAATCTCCAGCAGATCCATCTCGGTCACTCGTTAACCACAGAGTCGCTTTTTATGATGTTCAGCAACCTCACTCTGATGAATTGCTGCTCATGCAGAGAGGAAGCAGCCAAGGCCAGTGTGCTTTGGGGTTGAAATCCCTCCTTCCTGACCCTGGAGTTTCTCCTTCCCTCTCCCAACAGACACAGATGCTGCAGGTTCCCAGCCCCGCTCACCCCAGGCTCGTTCTTCCTCAGCATTTCTCCACTGTAATTGCCACCCAAATAAACATCCTGCTCCTAATTATTATTTGTCCATGAGCTCCTGTTTTGGAACCCAAATTTGGTGTTTCTGATCTTATCACCGCAGGGACATTGCTTCCCTTCCCCTGTTCCCACCGTGGGAGACGGAGAAGATGCAGCTTCTTCCACTCAGTGAATGACTCAGTTCACACCCAACACCAACTAATAAATTAATCAGAGAATCACAGAATCGTTAATTGGAAAAAGGCATCTGGGATCATCAAGTCCAGCCTTTGACCAAGCCTAAACTGTACCTCAAAGTGCCACATCCACTGGTTTTTTGAACTCTTCCAGGGTTGGTGACTCCACCCCTTCCAGTGCTTGACCATTGCCTCACTGATGGAATTTCCCCTGCCTCTGTGTCCCAGGAAGGATTAGTGGGTACATCCAAGCACATCACCCTTTGGATGCCAACAGCTGCTCATGGCCAGTCAGGAAAGCTTGGAAATCCAATATAAAGGCACATTTACAATCGAAATAATTCAGAGGCCACCTCTGTTTGCACACAGCTTTGTCCAGTGCCCAGGAAATTCCAGTCACGTCCTGCTGGGTTGCCCTAAAACAGCTCCGTGTGGAGTATTTCAAAGTTAATATTTCAGTGAGGGCAAAAGACCTGTATTAACCTAATCTTTACAACAGACTGAAGTTCACAATTAGATTTTCTACCGTTTTCCATGATTCCTGCTGTCAGGGCTGGGAAAGTGACACTGTGCTGATCCAGCTGTTGTCACACTGCCCACGACCAGATGTGTTATCACCCTCACTGCTCCGGTGTAGTCTCACCACAGCCTTCTCCTGAATTAGAAAAGGATATTTTTAAGGGCGGGGGGGGGGAAGGCTAAAATTTTCCCTAAGTTATTCAGTGAACAGGAGAACGTTCAGTGAACACATTTAAACCCAGCCCAGACAGAAGTAGTTATTGTTAAAATCCTTGGATGGCAGAATCAGCTTCTAATTTTAGAAAAACAAAAGTCATTATCTGGGCTCGAGCAACTCGGTTCCTACAGAAGTGAGGCTGATAAATGGCTTCAGAATCTCTTTTCTTTTTACTTGCAGCCACAGAGTTTGGAAATAAATGATCCATAACACTTCAGGGAAAATGTATTTAAGCAATGCTTAGGTACATGCATATGTATCTATGTAGAAATATGGATATCAATAAAAATGTGCCCAAATGTATCTGCAGCTATAGGCAAAAAAACCATGTTTATGATAACCCAATTCCACAGCCCAGCAGCTCCTTGCACATCCGTGGAATCACTGCAGTCACGGAGCTGGTCCTGTGGCTTCCATCGGATCAGTTCATTTCTATCAGGAGAGGAATGGGCCTCGCACATGAAATAAAATTAATCAAAACACAGGTGCCCAAGGCCACACACATCATATCCAGCTGCATCCCTGTGCCCACCGCGAGGAACGAAGCCTTTCCCACCTGGAACAAGCACAGAGCAGGTGCGGAAGCGCGGGGAATGGCTCAGTATTTAAACCAAGGCCAGGATTTGTTGCAGGCTCTGACTCCAGGCCCCATCAATCCCGCACGAGTCAGGGGGGTTTGTGCTGGGAACGTGCCCTGCAAGGCCTGGGGTCTGCCCTGCCCTCGCTCTGCACTTTTAGGTTGTTGTGTTCTGTCTGGCCCTTCCTCACATGCCCTGCCAGAAATGTGGGACCAGTTCTTCCCCCTCCACCCTCCTCTTCAGCCCTGGATATTATCTGAACGAGTAAAAACCTGTATATCCTCCCCTTGCAGCCTGGGAGTTCTAAATCAGCATTATTTGGCCTCTGAGAACTGCACTTCCCCAAAATCTGCACGTGTTCCCCTAAGAAATCTGACTGGCAACAGTCATAAAAACAATATTTAAAAAAAAAAAAAAAAGTTAATGATGATCAAGGTGACTATTGATTAATTCAAGAGGGCATTATTAAACCTTCTGATGGTAATTATTAATAATTAATAATTAACTTTTTTAGGAAATATGTTGTTGACAGAGCTCCTTCAGTTTCCATACTGACCTCTCAGGTACATCTGCTGAATTTTGCTCTTTCTTATAAATCATTGGAGGATGTTATTCCATGAGATGAGTGCATTCCTAATTATCCTTTGGCCCTCTGTGTTGCACCCCATCTAAATAGCTGAGCCTCAAAGGGCTGCCCAAATGAGGGGCCAGAGTGGGCATCCTTAAAACAGTAATTTAATATAAAAAACTCAAGTTAACCTGTCCAGGCTTCACTTAATGTAAATCTGATTTTTATTTCCTCTCACAGCCTGACAACGATTGACTTTGATGTTTTCTTGGTTGTTGCTATCAACCAATATCCAGAGAGGCAAATATTCAGTGTGTAACAGCCTCTGATAGGGGCAGCAATTAATTGGGGTACAAAGGGCTGGGGGAGATATCACTGGGCTCTGGAAAAACTTGGTTGATACAAGAGAAATTCAAAATATGGGACAGTGGCTGGCTAAGGACATTCATTGTAAAGAAACAGAGTTCTGCAAAGCAAAGCAAAAAGCAAACTTGCACCTGAATACACACACACACACACGTATGAAAATATATATAAAGAATGTGGTTGAGATATGGGAGAGAACGGAAAAAATAACTTTGAAGGGAAAAAAAAAAAAGGCACCAGACAGACAATTGCACAAATCTCATTTACCAGCTGTGGATGAGACCCTCAGCCACAGGTCACAGCAGAAATAAGAGAGGTACAAAGGCCAGCAAGCTAAACCCAGATCTGAACGTGAGTGCATGAGTAGTTCTAAAGATCAGTGGGGAACGAGCACCAGTGAGAGCCAAGGAAATCACACAGAACCACAGGAACAGCCTCCTCTCTCCAGGGCCCCCGCAGCACTCCCGTCCGTATCTTCATCCCATTTTCCAAGTGCAGTCATTCATTCCGAGCTCTCCCCGGCAGATGTGGGGATAAGGAGCACGACCAGGAGCCACTTCCCATATGGAGCCCTGTAACAGCCACAGGAGTGGAACCAGCAGAAAGGAACAATCAGCTGAGGTCTCTGCAGGAGGAAGCCTCTGCAAGGAGTTGCCCACATGATGATTATTGATCTATTTGTTTATTCCCCTCACTTATTATTTAGCTGCCAATGTCCATTTTGTGTCTCCAGTGTCACCTGACAGCTGAGGATCTTCAGTGGACGGTTCCTAGAAAGGAGCTGAGTAAATAATAATAACAATAACCTTGTCATGCATTTGCTGGGTTGTTTCTATTCTCCAAATCCCCTGTGAAGTAAAAGCTGTTTCACCCTGAGGCTCGTCTAAGATATCAAACCCCCTTGGTCTGAAAGCCCTCACAACACCAGTCTGAAAAACACATCACCTGTGCGGGGGGTTCCATACAATTCTTCGGGATGAGGAACTTGTTTCCATGACTCCTGCGATGCAGCCTGGGGGGTTTTCCTACATCTGGAGGAAATTTCTGGAGTTCCTTGATCCTGCTGGAGGACTCGAGAGCACTGGATCCTGGGAAAGGGGCCCAGCACGCTGCAGGCAGTGTAGGAGATCCTTGGAGGGCACTGGGATAAGATCCTTATCCAGGGGATGGACGCCTACTGCTCACTAGGACAGGTCAGGATTGCTGGAGGTTTGGGCTCCAGTGGTCGTATCCTGCTGGAATTCATGACCTCAAGGGATATAGGATGGGAGAAATGTACAGTAAAACCCCAAAGATTTAAGAAAGTGAAGGTTCAATTGTTTAAGGAACGCTTATTCTAGAACAGGCCACGCCAAACTGGTGACAGGGCAGCAGAACTGTCACTGCCACAGCTCAGCAGCAGAGAGCACACCCAAATGCGGGAGGAATTTTGGGTGGCGAGCCAAATTGATTAATTTTAGATCAAATTTGAACACAATTCTCTAGGGCAGCCTCAAAGGCAAATAAACAGCAGCGAGGAGTCATCGCTGTGATATCAAAAGTGTATCCAGCATCCTGATAAAAAGACTTTGGTGGGGATCAAAGCTGCAGACAAACCAAACAGGAGGTTGAGAAGGTTGGGGTTTTTGCTAGACTGGGAGATCAGCCCAGCATTAGTGCTGCAGCTGTTATTTCCCATGTCAATATTCACAGCACAGCTGCATTGGAAATGCCATCCAGTGATAGCAGAATAAAGCACAAGGTCCCTTATCAGAGCTGTGCAGTGACACACAACTTATGGGAGCTCTGACATCTGCCCACAGGGATGGGAACAACACCTGGATAGAGCAGGGCATCTGCACCTGCTGGAACGGGGTTTGCAGGGGGTGAAATAAGAACAAAGCAGCTTCTAAAACACATGCCGAGAAAAAACAAAAAAACAAAAAAAAAAAGGTTGTTTTACATCTTCTTTTAAATTAATGCAACCAGCAATTCGGTGTCCAGAGGTAGATTTCTGAAACTCAGCTGTGAGGATTCATTTCACCACGGCAGGAATTCAAAAACGCAGTGTGTTCATCGTTCTGTTTGGAATACATTCCTGGGGCGGGAATTCCCGAGCTGACACGGCAGCGTTCCTGAAACGTCACGTGACTTTGGAGTTGCTCAACGCACACAGAAGGGTTTGGTAATTATTTTTGATAGGTTTGGTGCCGCGCCGGCCCTCATCAATCCATTAGACTCTCTCACATCAGATCACCATCATAGTTAAGTCGTTTAAGGAAGCAAATTGAAAACATATTATGCATAAAATGTCAGGCTACTGAGGAGGTGCTCATTTACAGTCATTAAAGATGTGCATCTCTCCACACAGACAAGTGTATTTATACAGCAGTAGTAGATGGCAGAGGATTTTATAAAGCATAATGATCAGTATCTCTATTTTGTCAATGGAGAAATAACAAAAGACAAATTATTTAACAGTGTTATTCATATAAGATTACTTATCCTCTAGTCTAGGAGGAAATGCATTTCAAATCAAAGCATGGTTCTTCTGCCCAGCCTTCTCACCAAAACCTTTCCTGTCTTGACCATGGTATTGTCCATGCACACTTTGATAGTGGAGTTTTTCACTCATTTTCACTCTTCATTTCCCTCTGGCAAATCCAAGACACCTCCAGAAAAAGAGAATGAAAATGATGTGGTCGAATTAAAATATTGGTTGTGATGTTCTCCAAAATAGTTCGGGTACCACAAATACCTGGTGGGGAGAGTCCAGGGGAGGCACCAGGATGAGCAGAGGGATGGAGCAGCTCTGCTGGGAGGAAAGGCTGGGAGAGCTGGGATTGTCCACCTGGAGAGGACAAGCTTTGGGGTGACCTCATTGTGGCCTTCCAGTGCCTGAAGGAGCTACAGGAAACATGGAGAGGGACTGGGGATAAGGAATGGAGTGCCAGGACAAGGGGGAATGGCTTCCCACTGCCAGAGGGCAGGGTCAGATGGGATATTGAGAAGGAATTCCTCCCACCAGAACACAGACAGCTCCTCTGTTAATAGAAGAGACTGAAAATACTTCAAAAAGACACCTTTAACAAGCCCTTTAACCCTTGTTAAATGTGGGGGTTCCAAGACGACGCTGTGCAGCACACGGCACTCAAAACATCCTTGGTGGGTTAGGATTCCTTTGGCTTGGAATTGTGTCTCAAACCCATTTTCACACCCACCTCTTCAGCAGAACACCTCACCCTGACACCTCATTTCACGTGGATTTTTTTGAGAGCAGTGGGGTGAAGGGACCCCAAGCTGAGGGGCTCCGAGTGGCTGTCCCAGGAGGGAGGTTCATCTCTGGCCAGGGTTTATTGGTTTCCTTCCTTCTCTTGAAATGTCTGTTGGTGCAATATCTGTAAGGGATTGGCACTGTTCTGCATCCAGCAGAGGTGGTTTTGGGAAGAGGAACCTGCCCAGCAAAGGGGCAGTGGGCTTGGAGGGTCAGTCCCAGTCTCCATCTGGCCCTCAGGCAATTCCTGTTAAAAGACAGGATGGTGATGTCCTTATTCCCAGAGAAATGAGTATGGGATCATAGAATTATTAAGGTTGGAAAAGACCTTTAATAGCATCAGCTGGGTTCACCACTAAACCCTGTCCCCAAGTGCCACATCCACACGGTTTTTGAACACTTCCAGGGGTGGTGACTCCACCACTGCCCTGGGCAGCCTGTGCCGGGGTTTTCCATGAAAAAAGTTTCCCTAATATCCAATCTGAACCTCTCCTGGTGCCACTTGAGGCCGTTTGCTCTCGTCCCATCCCTCGTTACCTGGGAGAAGAGCCCAACCCCGCCCTGATCCCACTGTCCTGTGAGGGGACTCCTCGGGAAGCCGGGTGAGTGTGAGACAAGGAGAGGGAAACAGCAGGGATGGATTCGGCCATTCCAATCCACATCAGCCTGGAACAAAAAAATTACAGCAAGAGCAACAAAGTTTTCAAAATTTCAAGGATCCCATTACAGAAATTACCCGAAATTTTTCTCTGCTTTCTCTTCTCTGGGAGAGCACGCATTTCTATTCCGCATTTTTAACCAAAATTTCAGAGAATGAAGAGACAAAATAAACAAAAATTGTTCATGACCAGTTTTTTTCCCCAAAGCAAATTCCCACAAAATGCTCTAGAAACTCCCTCAAAACAAATTAAGCTTTATTTTTGCAATAGTAAAAATAGATTTCATTTCTCACATCTCAAAGTGTTTGTTCGGATGCAACTGCAAGAAAATTTGTGAGCGCTTCCAGAGGTCTGATGCCACAGCCCCATCTTTCCATCACTGCTGAATCAGCACCACTGGATTGAAAAAAGATCCTGATTTAGGCTAAAGAAATGTGAAAATCTCTTTTTCCTGGAAATTTCTGTTGGCATGCAGAGCTCCCAGTCACCTCCAGCTCCATGTTAAAGCATCTCAGCTGAGCTGGGACAGCAATGCCTGTTTTATGGGTGGATATTCATCCACAGGAAAAGTAAATGCAGGGAATGTTGAGCCACCCTCGGGAATGATTGACTGTCGGGACTGGGAAAGGTCTTTAATGGGCATCACTTTAATTCTGGAGCTGGGAGTGCCTGCTTCCAGCTGGAAGTTAAACAGAAATGTTCCCAGAGTTATCTCATGGGATTCCATGGGACACACAAGGGAGAAATGTAAGAGGGATCCATGAATGTGGAGGCAGAACCCAAAATTCCAACTATAAACTCCCTGTTTTTCTTTGTGTTCTGTTGAATGATACTCAGGTTACAAATCCATTTTTCGGATGGGAAAACAGGGAGCTGTGCAAGGGTTTATCCTCATGATATGGCAGCTCAAGGGACAAAATTCCAAAGGATGCGGCAGGTCCATCCCCAGAAGGTTTAGAGCTGGAATCAGAGCTACTTGAATGGATCTGCTCTTCACACAGATATGACAAATTTCAATAGATGAGATGGAGTTTATTTTGAAATCAGATTTTTTTAATAGGGGATCTGATTTCCAGATGCCACTTACAAAGAACTTTTCACATGAATTCCCCTTTCTATTTTTAATTGGCCGTACCATAACTGCAGTTGAAGAAGGATGGATGAAATCCATGCACTTGTCACTCTCAAAGAGTGGGATCCATGCACTGAACGCTCAGAACTTCACAGGTCACATTCCAGCTTATTGCTGTTCACCTGGACTGAAGGGAAACCGTGGATTTTCCAGATTTTAGCTTGTTTTGAGGGAGACTTGGGAAAATTCATGCTGTAAAAGGTTGTGCTGTTAGAAATACAATCAAGTTTTGAGAAATTAGATCATATAAGCCAAAAGGAAAACATATTTCCCATCGCTTCTCCCACTCCTCAAGTTCCCAGTAAACTGTCTACTAAGACAGTTTTTTATGACCTTTTTATGCAGCTTTGGTAACATTTTCTGCACTTAACTCCATCACATCCTCTAATTTTACTGCAGCAACATCAAAGTGTAATGATCTTATTGCCATAAAGCAAAGTATTGTCATAAAGGCAACTTCTCCCAATCTGGAAATGTTTAAGGAGGGCAAGCAAGCCAAAAGAAAGTTTCCTTGGCACTCAAAGGCAAGGCACAAACATTAAATCCACAAGAAATGCCAACAGCTTATACAGCAGTAACAAAAAAAGGGTGGAAAAAATCAAAATGCTTACTTTTATTTTCCCCCTTTTCTTTACCGCCTCCTTCCCCATTTCCATAGAGAGGCAGGACACCTCTGTTTCCATAACAATGAGTTATAATTCACAATTTAGCCTTACAATTCACATTTCTATTTCCCACAGTGACGTGTACCTCGCAGTAAACACAAAATAAAACCCTGTGATGGAAGTCTGAATGTGTTGAATATTTGGAGTGGGAAGCAGAGTTAACAAAAAACCCCCAACGGCCTTCTCAGCATTGTCATCATGAAAATAACTCAGAAAAGGAACATGAATCTTTTAAATTCCACTTGCAACTGGGAGAAACTGCTGTTAATGTGAGAGAAAGAACCCTTCTTCCTACTGTGGCACCATACAAAGCATAACAAAGATACAGGAGAAACTGTGGCACATTCAGAGGGTTTTTTTTCTATTTTTTAAGGCAAGAAAAATCAAGTAGGTAGACGTCAGGAGGAAACATAAAGGAAAAGAAAGAATCCAGAATATATCCCAATTTTAACTCCACCTCGTAGCATTTCAAAGGCTTCTCCAAAGCTTTTCAGGATGCATGTGGTTAACATTAGACTAGAATTCAAATTATTCCTGAGCTGTGGAGAGGCAGAGGTGAGCCTGATTCACCTGGATCAGGATTTGAGCCTGGATGGACAGGAATTGCACTGTCCTGACCCCCCTGCTCTGCTGGGCAAGGTGGGGATGGAATGAGGGCACAGGGAAGGGGAGGAAATCTGCAACCAAGGGAGAGCCAGGAGGGAGCTGCGGGGAAATCAGCTCACAGGGAGCCGATTCCCACCTGGAGCACGGGAGGAGCCGGAATTTAACTCCTTCCAATGCCTTCAAAGGTGCCCCTGCAGAGAAGGGGTTTGTTCCCTGGAAATTTGTGTATTGCTGATGTGTGGCGTTAAATTTGAACAATCCATTCCTGGTGCATCATCTGCCAGTTTGTTGCACGGAATTCCCTTTTTCCGTGGATTTGTTGCCCAACTCCGCGTGCGGCCGATGCGGAAGAAACACACCCTGATGTGCAAAGTCCCTTGGTCGTCTCCTGCCCTTTCCCGGCTGGGATTTGCCAGACTGGACAGGGCTGGGGGTGCCTTGCATTCCCTTCCTTCCGTCGGGAAATGTCTTTCACCTCCAACGACAGCACAACTCCTCGGGGCTGGGGGATCTTCTCCCTTTCTCCCGGGGGATGATCATTTCCCGATACCATGAAAGCAAGGACACGCCTCTCCCAAGGCCCTGTGTCACGTTACAGCACTTGAAAAACCATTAAATTAATCAGCTCAATCAAACAGCTTACTGACTTAATGACCGATGCTATTTTTGATGCTTCCTATATTTATTTCCAATTTTCTTTTTTTTTTCCCAACCCGAACCGTTCCACGACACTCTTTTATTCCAATGTTCTGCTGAAAAGCTCAGAGTTGCACTTGATCTCTGGAAAATGTGGGGATGCCCCCAGAGGCCCCTCCCCAAAGGTGTGTCCTGCTTCCCTCAGTTTCCTATCAGAGACACTCATCTCAGGGCAAAGGGAGAATGCAGAAGCTACAATTCCATTTTCCCTTTCCCAAACATACCAAGGCAGGCTTGGGTGAGGCTTCAGACAGGGATAAGGATCTCAATTGCCCAAGGAAGTCTGTAACACAACAGGTTCCCGCTGTGTGGCACTCGGTCCATTCCAGGAAGGAATGTCACCTCTTTCCAGGCTCCAGTGTCACTAATTGGAGCCCTTGAGAGCTCCATAGCTATCCCGAGGATAATTGCTGGTGTTATCCTGCCTGGGAAGCTCTGGAAAGGCAGCTGTGTTCCCCACCTGGCCTCTCTGAGCTGCAGATCCCTCTGGGATGGAGGCTATGCCTGACTAACTCACAGAACCGTCTCCTGTTCGGGGTTTAAAGACAAGGATTTGTTCCAAAAAAAAAAAAAAATCACTAAATCCAGGAATTGTCAGGTTATTATTTTTGGGCAAAGTCCAGCTGTATTAATTTCCACTACTCAGACAAAGACCATGTTAGAATGACTGAAATGATAATATCCACCTATTTTAAAACACCATTATTCTTATTAATAAGAGCAATAATAATAAAATTTTATGCTGATAGATATCCAAGCAGTTCTTTGCCCAAATTATTTCTGGTTTTGAGCACTTCTGGGGATGGTGACTGCACCAGTTCCCTGGGCAGCCCCTTCCAATGCCTGACCACCCTTTCCATGTAGAAATTTTCCTGAATATCCAACCTAAACCCCCCCTGGCACAGCCTGAGGCCGTTTCCTTTTGTCCTGCCACTTGTTCCCTGGGAGCAGAGCCCAAACCCCCCCCCCCAGTGCCATCCCAGCCACCTCAGTGCCTGCAAACAGCAGCCTTACTTCATCTCCAACTATTAAATTCTTCCCTAAGAGACCTGCAAACATAAAGATACACAAAAGCAGTGCTTGTTTGGGGAGTTATTGCCATCCAACCCCTCACTGTGTGTGTCAGGAAATGATCACTTCACCTGGCAGGAAAGTCGATTTTCCACGTATTTGAACACACATGAACCCCTGATATTATTTGCAATTAAACGTCCCAGATGAAATACAGATAATCACACATCCACCAGTTAACACAAACCAGCACATTAACACCAATTCCCTGCACTTGATTGTCCATTCCCACCACATCCTGCATTTAGTTGTAAAACTCTTCGAAGTGCACGGAATTCTCTTAGGAGCTTTGCTGCAATTCAGTTTTAATTTGCCTTCTTTTGTGGAGCATCTCTGATACAATGGATCTTGGAATGGTGTGATAGGAAGGTAAAAATAACGAGAGCGCTTTCCAGAGCTGCACATTTGGAGCAGCAAGGCGAAATGATGTATGGACACGAGCTAGAGGTAAAAAGAAAATGAATGTCTATTTGAAACCAGGAAAAAAAAGCAGCATTCAACTACTGCTCCGTTGGCTTTCATCCTTCCTTCACTGAATGCTCTTGGAAAGGCATCTTACAAAGGAGTAACACCCAGAAATGCTTGTAACGCTCAGGAAAGGGGAGACACTTCATATTTCATGCAGCTAATTATTTTTTCCCCGTTTCTCTCCGCGTAGGAGTCAGCAGGGAAGGAATTGCTCCCTTCACATCGTTCAGGCAAGGAGGGCAGAACACTTTCCTGAGACGAGCTACAAACTACAGGGTTTTGTGCCTGGGATGGGGATGCCATTATCCATGTCCATGGCATGGTAATGATCCTGGTTCAGCCAGCCCAGGGCACGGAGCCGTGTCAGGAATCCGGGATGTTCCCTGTTTCCAGCAGGAATGCACTGGCAGGAGCTCCAGGGAGGAACAGAGGCAGGAAGTGCAGGGAAAGGATCACAACAAATGCTGCTTCTCCATCCTGGGAAAGCAGGAGGGAGGGAATCCAGGGAAATGATTTTGTTCAAGGGAAACCTGGTTTGGTTTGAACAAATCCAGTGGATAAAATTCACCCTGGTGGGGACAGATTCCTAAGTACGTGGCTCAGCTTGGTCTCAGTGGGATTAGACACCAAGAGGACACCCAGGTTGTCAAAAAGCTTGGAAAAAATCTTTCCTTTTGCTATTCTGATGAGTATAGATATTTTTAATTCTTTTTTTCCCAGGAGCTCATCAGCTTCTACCCTGGCCAACCAATGGCTGCTGTCACCTTAGGCCACCAAAATTCTGATAGCCCTTCACAAAATGGAAGGAGAAAAAGGACACGGAGAAGCAGCAGCGTCCCCATGCAGGCCTCGGTTACCAGAGGTGATCATTAGCGAATAAGAGACTGTAAAGCTGCTTTTATTCCCTCTGGGGGCTCCTCGAGGTCAGGGAATGCCAGCTGGGAAAGCAGGAGTTAAAGCAGGCGAGTTTTTAATTGCAGTTTGTTAATGAGACGCCTCAATAGCACCAGCCATGCCCCACACATCAGCTGCTGGAGTTACAAATGAGCCACAACATCGAATAATCACATTTCTGCCTTGGGAAAATATCCAAGGCACCCACAATTCCTTGTAATTGCTGTACAATGTGTCCTCCTTATCACTCCCAAACCTGGGACTCGTTCTTCAGGCAGTCCCCAAAAACTGGCTGGGGACAGGCGGTCACTGATAAATGGCACATTTCAGATCCGGATAAGGAGATGGAAATGGGAAGATCCCAGCCCTTTTAGGCTGGTATAGAGCAGAATTCCCAACACAGAGGTTGCTAACCAGTCTTTGACACCACTTGCCAATCCAGCGCGTGCCTCCCAGGAAACGTTCTGGAATTACGCGGTATTGAACACTTCCATAAGCCAACTGAGCCTCCTGGGCTGGAAAAAAATCCATGTGCAGTCCTTGTTTGACCCAGGGCAGATCCAAGGATTCCCTGCCCATTCTGTGATTCCATAAGGGCATTGTGAGCTGCTCCACTGCCACCAGCCCCAAATAAATCCCCTGAGCACACAAGGTTCAGCCTGGATTTCCCCCCCACCATCTCGTGGTGCTGAAACCAAGTTCAAGAACGACGACACCCAAACACACAGCGAATCAAGAGAAATTAAGGGGTACTTATAATTATTTATCATGAATAATAAAATTAATTAATGACTATGAACAGTCCCATTAGTAATGAAGACATTTCTACAGCCCCCATGTTTCCAGTTGGCTTTAGGAAGAGGATACATGTCCAGAAATCCAAAATTGGACGGACTGAAGGACTTCAGTTTTGCTGATATCAAATATCCAACGGGCATTTTAGTAAAATCTGATTCAAAATCCTGCTGCAGTGGGTAGGGGTGTAGAAACACAGATTTCTTCATCTATTATAGAAAGGTGGAATAAAAAATGTAGCTCGCCACTATATGGTGATGGAATAAAAAAATATATTTTTTATTCCATCTATTTTATATATCTATATATTGGTGGAACAAAAAATGCTGGAGACTGAAACCTATAGAGAAAATACATAAAATATATGTACATATATATAAAGAATTTTTTTTTTTCAGAAGTGGAAGTCAACTCCTTATTCTTTAGTAAACCTTCAAATTTCTTACAGACTTAATGAGGAGTCCTTACAGTTTTCTTGCTCAGATATTGTTTTTTACACCCACAAATGATGCAGACTGTTGATTAAACTGGACTTTAATATGGCTACTGAGTTTGTGCCCTTCATTTCTGCCAGATCAGAGCAGTTTTCCTCTCTTTATCCATGCAGCAACTTCCTGGGATGGACTCCTGAGCCACGACCGCTGGCCACAAAGGAAACGTGGAGTTTGGAATGAGAGCAAAATCCAACTAAAGCCTGAGGAGGGAAAACCCCTTTGTCTCTCTGCCACCACCACCACCATGAAGATCCTTCCCAAAAGGAATCCCTAAGGAGGAGCTGTTTTTTCCCATACCTTACATCAGGATTATAAAGCTCCTGTTCATTTTGGCTGCCTCACTGCATGGGAATTCCCACTGAGTGCAATTCCAGCAGAGTCTGGCTGGGAATTCGTCCCTGGGAATACACAGTATGTGATTCCCTGTGTGGGTGGAGAGAGTGACACTGTTCCCGAGGCAGAACCACTAATCCTATCACTCCCATCTCTAATCCCATTAACCCTGGGGATTTCTGGGTGGTTTAGAATCCTGGTTTTGATTTTGGGAGGTTATTTTTTAAAATATATTATGAATTCTTTGAACATTATTGGTTTGGCTACTGTTATAGTTCTGAGCCAGGACTTTTAGGAGCTTTGTGACCTTGGCTGGAGGATGACTGCACACACAGATCAAAAACATTCCTGTTTTCCTGAATGCATCCTTAAAAACGGGCTGTGCTCATCACTTTGCTTTCTTTAATTAGTGACTTACTGCAGCTAAACAATATGTCTTTAATTGACACAGCCCCACACGAGTTCAGCCACGGAGATTTCCCCCCATTAATTCAGCTCCGAGGGCTGCACGAAGCAGCCCTTTGATCTCATTAGCATAGAAAATAAATCAGGGGGCGCAGCCACTGCCACTTCTTCGCTGTTATGCCTGAGAAATTCGTCACAAGATCAATGGTGATTGGTCAGCTGCTCTGCCCCCCTGAGCCCTTTGGCACAATCCTGCTCCGTGCACCACGGAGCCCTAAAAAAAGTCCTTGCACAAGGAAAGCCAAGCGTAAGAGCAGCAAAACAAACTGCACTCAGCTCGGCCAGGCTGGGCTCACTCAGAGGGAAATGGTGACAGAATCATCAGAGAACCTGCACTGGCAGAGAATTTTGGTGCTTGGAACCATTCTTGGTAGGAATGTCGCCCACCAATCCCTGTTTATTTTCCAGCTGATGGTAGAGCTTGACGGTGCTTATGACATCACTGTGAGGCTGAGGTTTGGCTGGTGACATGCAGAAGGCACCACGGCTCTGTTTGTCCCCAAAGCAAAATAAAGCCTTGCTGGAACACTCAAATGAAACAGCAGCAACAAAACAACCAAACTGAAGAGAGTTCTTCCATTCCTACAGCTCAAGTACAATTCTTCTCCGCCTGTGACCAACAGGAGTGAAATGCTGAATGCATGAATTGTTCACTGCTTGCTTTGGGCTGGTGATTTCTTCTGACACAGGGTGGGAAGGCACATCAGTACCCCAGCCAGTCTGAGTCTCTGGAGGCAGTTTTCTTCTTCCAAAGAATTTTCATTTTCATAGAATCACTTTGTTCCACCCCCTGCCTTGGCAGGGACACCTTCCACTATCCCAGGCTGCTCCAAGCCCTGTCCAGCCTGGCCTTGGACACTTCCAGGGATCCAGGGGAAGCCACAGCTTCTCTGGGCACCCTGTGCCAGGCCCTCCCCACCCTCACAGGGAACAATTCCTTCCCAATATCCCATCTAACCCTGCCCTCTGGCAGTGGGAAGCCATTCCCCCTTGTCCTGTCACTCCATCCCTTGTAAACAGTCTCTCTCCATCTTTTTAGCTCCTTCAGGTCCTGGAAGGCCACAATGAGGTCACCCCAAAGGTTCTCCTCTCCAGGTGAGCAATCCCAGCTCTCCCAGCCTTTCGTCCCAGCAGAGCTGCTCCATCCCTCTGCTCATCCTGGTGCCTCCCCTGGACAGGTGTCAGAAGTGAGAGTTTCTCTTGATAATATGTACAGTAGACTAACAACAAAAAGAAAACTAACAAAAAATAAAAACCAAAAGAACTCCAATAAACCAGAAAATCCCCAACATCAACCACAATACCACAAACCACTCCTAACACCCATCACAGCGGGAAAGGGAACAATTTGTAACCAGAATTCTTTCCTGGGCTGAGTTTTTCCTGTGCTACTGCAGGACCTGAGAAGTTCCCAGTTTGTTTAAGGTGAATATCAAAGCAATCTAGGAAAGCACACGATGAGCAGCCACACCACAGATAATGATAACCCACAAAGCAAGTTAATTTCTTCCCTCTGTTTTTAACTCTACCCAGCCATGGGCTGTCTACTGATCAGCACAAGATGAATGAATCCCACTCCAAGTGCTTTTCACTTGTCAAACTCCACCCCAAGCCTCAAGTTTTCCAGAATTTTCTACTGTCAAACCACTTTTTCCTCTAGGTAAATCCCTGGGAGCTGAGGCTATCCAAGGAGAGGATTCACTAGGAATGACATTAATGACAGAGCTGGGGAGGACTTCAATCTGTGCTGTGGTTTGAGGAGATTACAGCACTCACCCATCAGTTTGGACCACAGGAATGGATCCAGTGGGATCATCTAATCATCACCTCAGGCAGCTTTTGGCATTAATCACCTCTGCTCAGCAGGCAGGCTCCTGGCTCTGCTCAGGCTCGCTGTGTTGGGTCCCTGCAAGCACAGGACCCCCAAGGGCTTTTCTTATGGGGTTGGGTTAAATTCAACAACTTTGCTGTTGCTAATCTGGAGAAGTTATTTCTGTTCCTCCTCCACCCTGCCAACGAGGCGTGGCAGGAAGGAGGACAGGCAGGAGATATCTTTATCACTTTATAACCAACATGGGGTTTTGGCACCTGGCAGATGACAGCAAATATTTTAAACCAAAGAAGCTTTTTTAGATCCTTTCTCATCCTCACTCCCAGCATTTCAGCCTGGAGGACAGGAGACTCTGGGGAGACCTTAGAGCACCTTCCAGTGCCTAAAGGAGCTCCAGGAGAGCTGGAGGGGGACTTGGGACAAGACATGGAGGGACAGGACAAGGGGGAACGGCTTCCCACTGCCAGAGGGCAGGGATATTGGGATATTAGGAAAAAATTCTTTCCTGTGAGGGTGGGGAGGCCCCTGGCACAGGGTGCCCAGAGAAGCTGTGGCTTCCCCTGGATCCCTGGAAGTGTCCAAGGCCAGGCTGGACAGGGCTTGGAGCAGCCTGGGATAGTGGAAGGTGTCCCTGCCCATGGCAGGGGTGGCACTGAGTGGGCTTTAAGGTCCTTTCCACCCCAAACCATTCTGGGATTCTGTGACTGTCAATGCAAGGCTGAGCTCTGCCATGCCAGCACAGACCCTTCCCTATTGCTCCTGCTTTTTATATTCCATATCTGTTCTGGCCACAGGCTTTCCAAATGGGAAATATGGAGCCAATAAGATGATTTAAAATCCCCTTCCATTTCGCAGATGTGCCCATGTAGTACAGCCACATTCTAATGGTTGCATTTTGTCTTATAGGTAAATGCTATGGAAGTGACATAAATGTGACAAAGGGATTGCTGGTTTGTGGTGCATTGATTCCATTAATTTGACCACAAGACTCTGGAGAGGGAATTGCACTGCCTACTCATCAATATTTTGCTACTTTTTTGCTAGAGCCTGGAATCAGACAAGTCCCTTAAAGAGCTCGTAATAAATGCAGCTCTGGCCTCTGGAGACTCATTCCTGCCCTGGAGTTTGCAAAGAACTATCTTCAACTGAATTAAAAATTTCTCTAAATACACCGTGGCATTCCAAAATGTAGAGCTAGCCCAGCTATGCTTCTGGATTTACACGGCCCTGAATAGCTCTTCCTGTCTAAGGGGTTTTCTAAGTTTACAGTAGGTTAATAATTTCATCCCCAGAGTTGTTAAAGCATTAGAGGTATTTCTTTATATAAAAAAAAGGCACAGAGAAGTGTGACTGAGCCCACTGTCGGCAGGGTGGCCGTGGGCAGATGGGTGCAGCAGCTCCAGGTGGAGCTGTCTAGCCAGGATTTTGTGTTGCCCCAGGTCCAGCTGTGCCAGCACGAAGCGGACCCGGGTGAGACCCAGCAGGAACGGGGGGCTGTCGTCCCTGTCACCTGGCTCTGGGGTGTCCTCCTGGCACTCGAGTTGCTTCAAAAAGGAGTGAAAACCGGGCAGGCAATTCCAGCGCTGTTCCATAAAGCCAGGGTTGTGCTTTCTGGGGTGCGGCAGAGGAGCAGCTGAAACAGGGGAGCACCGGCTGAGCTCGGGGACCCACATTTCCTTTTGTTTGGGCTTTCTGGGACAAACTCCGGAGTGAGGGGCTCAGCTGCCAGCACCTGCAAAGCGCAATCCGATCCCATCGCGTGGGATTTCCTCCCTTCGCTTTTCCTCCCCTCACACCGAGTACAAGAGGGGGCTCTCGGGAGGAAAATGAGATTTGGGAGGAGCTCACCACAAACCAGTGGGACCTCTCCCGCTCTCCCGGCGGTGAGGCACCGTCTCCAAAGGCTTGGGATTGATGGGAGCGCAGAGATCCCCACGGTGCGGGTCTGAAAGGTGAAATCCAGGTGCTCTGAGGTCGTTTGAGGGCTGCAGGGATCCGATCACGGCTCGAGTGGTGACAGTCATCAAAAAGGGCCAGCGCTCCCTGCCAAAGGGGATTTACGGAGGTGGCATGGGAAGAGGGAAGCTGGTCACCAGTGTGCTGGAGGGCCTTTCTCTCCAAAAATCACCTCACCCCACTCTCACCACACCTTTGCAAGTGCTGCCAGGGACGAGGTGGGGAACTCATTCCCAGTTTTCTGCTCGCTGCTCCCTGGGGAAGGAAGCCCAGCCACTCATCATGCCCGGGTTCTGTTTTTCACACAGTAACACTTGGTTGGATAAGAGAAATTCTGTATTTATTATCCATAAATTGTAGTAAGGATAGGAAATCAGTATATATAGAGAGAGAGCCCTTTCAGAAACTGAAATAATAAAAGTCTCTTCTGGATGCCATTTGGTGTCAGACACAGCAACTCATTTTTGAGTTAAGAAATTATTCTGCTGATCCACTAAATCCATATCTGGGAGCTCTCAGTTAACTTTGGGGCGAACAGTCTGGGATACAGCTGGAGGTGCAGTCACTGGGTTCATCACAGCACATCACTTCTGGTACCATCACAATTCCTCAGGGAATTTAGAGGGGAAGCCAAAGGAACCACACCACACTTCTGGATCGATCTGTCTGACACAGTTCTAAACTAAAAGGATCGCAGTGGGGAAGGAATGACAAAAATTTGAAGGAAGCAAGAGCTGTAAGGTTCAACAATCATTTAAAACAAATGAAGCAAAATAAACAATCATTAAATCAATAAGGCAAATATGAATGGATTTTCCTCCTTTGATGTCTGATTGCACAGAAACAGCAATGAGGTTTTATGCAGTGAGGGGCAGTCAGACTTTCCTGGAATTCTGAGTGTGATATTCCTGGTGATAAAGACATGCTACACTATTCCTGTACTTGCTTTCCTCTCATTATTAAATCAGCATTCACAAACAACACTTTGACAAAATATATTACATACATGTGACACAAACCAAACAAATACATATAAAATATGTCTATATGATATATATGCCCCATCACTGTGTGTCTAAGAAACACAACCAGAAAAGCAGTGGCCTGAAATATAAATATGCAAGGGCTGATATTGCCCAAGAGTGAGGCTTCCAGCTCCCACCATTATTTATTAGCAATTGCACAAATCATAATTAGGCCCTTTTTTAAAAGCCCACACCGGAGGTTTCGTTGCCATTTATTTACAGCAGCCCTTTGTAAATCACTCCTCCGGAGGTTTCTCCCCCATGTGCCGTGCAAACATTCCTGTAAAATCCTCTAAGTGGAGCGTATGAATCAATGCACAGCCAAGTAGAGCCAAAAGGACCTTTTTCTGGAGGCAGGTGGCAAAAACCCTGCCCAAATTGAAAGATTCAATCTATGGCAGGCACTGAAATTTATGCTCCAAAGAGATAGTTTGAAAGTCCTCCCTTTTTTTTTTCACTGCTATGGACATAAATTCCTGTCAGGAGCTAAAGGAAGGAATGAGAATTCCTTAGTCTAGAGAGAAGACTGGGGGGATGTGTAATAAAATTATACTGGTCTTCAGATACCTAAAAGGCAACTGATAAAAAAAAAAAACCAAGAGAGAAGGAATTCACACTGCTCTAGGGCTTAAAATGCAGAGAGGGATACAGAGGATGGATCTTGGGAACAATTTTAATAGTGAAGGCTGGAATCCTAACCCAAAATTCAGTTATTACATAGAAGTGACCTCATAATCAGGAATTCCTGTATCGAGAATTCCAGCCCCACTAGGAAAGACAAGGATTCAGGGACATAAAAGGGGCATCACTTGGTGCCCCCTGACCCTTGGAGATGCTGCTCTGATCACAAGCCCATGTGAAAGCAGCCCCCAAAGCACCACTTTGGCTGTTTCTTCTTGAAATTCCTCCTTAGCCCAAATAATTTCAGTTTGCTTCCCACGTGCCCTACTTTACACTCTTCCTACTTGTCTTCATCAATTTTATCATTTTGGGTTTTCAATTAATGACAAAATACGGATTGGGGAAATATTCCATCCCTTGTTTTGCCAGGAATTTATCCTCACCTGGTTTTTCAGACAGTGAAACAAGAATGCATAAAACATAAATTATTTCTGATGTATAAAGGTGCAAAACCTGGACTTTATTTTCTTTTAGTTATTTCTACCGAATCAAAAATTGTAAGATAAATCAGCATAATTTCATAGGCTTCTTAGGAAGGTTTATCATCACACAGTCTGAAATAAAACCCTACAATTAATCTGTCAGCTGCTTTATTTTTATTTTTGAAGAAACTAGAGCTTTTGAAGCCTTGATCGCATTAAACAGCCTATTATTTCCATATTCAGGATGCTTGTTTGGGTCCAGGAAGTCTTGGAAATAAATAAGTTTAGAGGTGAAGGGGGATTAAAAAAAAACAGTTAAAAAAACAGAAAAGCAACTATATTTGTACTTCATGGTTTTAGAAAAAAACATGGTATTATCTCTTTACTCTTTTTTACTCATTAATTAAAGCTGCCACTTCCAAAAGCAGTGTTAAATTTAACCAGGATTTAAAAAGCTCATCTGCTGTGCTCATCTATTTTAAGTTAAGGTGAGCAGACACCACAGCAGCTGCTGCCTCTGAAGGATAATGGAGTTTACGACCACGAATCCCATGCAAAATGTCATCTTCATCCAGCAAGGGAGAGACCTCCAACCCTCAAAATAACACATTTGAATCAGACAAGGGGAAATCTTTCCAAAGGCTTCTTCATCGTGTTTGAAGAGGGCTGGGGAGAGGAAAGGTGTTGAGGTTTCATTTTGGGGTCGGGCTCTCCTCCCAGGGAACAGGGACAGGATGAGAGGGAACAGCCCCGAGCTGTGCCAGGGGAGGGTCAGGTTGGATATTGGGAAAAAATTGATCACTGGAAGGATTGTCAAGCCTTGGCACAGCTGCCCATGGCAGTGGTGGAGTTCCCATCCCTGGAATATTCAAAGATCGAGTGGATGAGGCACTCTGGGACACGGTTTGGTGGTGAACACGGTGCTGGCGGTTGGACTTGGTGATCTTAAAAATATTTCCCAATCTTAACAATTCTCTGATTCCATAAAGGTTCTTAGGAGATGATTCGTGTTGCAGCACACGTCTAATTTTAGCAGACTGGAGGAATTAAAAATAATCCACTTGTTTTAGAAGTCATTTAAGTTGAGGTCGTTATGTAAGTTTTCACTTTTATGGTGGGAAAAAATAAATCAAACAAAAAAAAAAAAAAACCAACACAACAGAAACTACCACTACCTAAAAACTGGCTAATTTTTAAATCAGCACATGTGTCTATACAGATGATATAAATATAGATATAGATTAGGATATAAATATAGATATAGATTAGATATAGATATAGATATACATATACATATACATATACATGTACATATACATGTACATATATAGATATATATTAGATTAGATATAGATATATAGATAGATTAGATATAGATATAGATACAGATACATATATAGATATAGATTAGATATAGATAGATATAGATATAGACTAGACAGACATAGACATAGATACAGATATAGATTAGATATAGACATAGATATATAGATATAGATTAGATATAGATATAGATATACATATACATATACATGTACATATACATGTACATATATAGATATATATTNATATACATATACATATACATGTACATATACATGTACATATATAGATATATATTAGATTAGATATAGATATATAGATAGATTAGATATAGATATAGATACAGATAAATATATAGATATAGATTAGATATAGATAGATATAGATATAGACTAGACAGACATAGACATAGATACAGATATAGATTAGATATAGACATAGATATATAGATATAGATTAGATATAGATATATAGATAGATATAGATCAGATATGGATTAGATATAGATATATAGATTTAGATAGATATATATGTTTGGACACAAACATGTGCCTGTTGTAGAGGCAAGAACAAGACAAAACCAGGGCTGTAGAGGCCAGAGAGAGCTGTTTCTCCCCAATTAAGTTTTCAATCAACAAGGCAATCAGCACAGAGCTCCCATTAGCGCTGCCCTGGGAGCATCCCGAGTCCTCCAGCAGGAGCTGGCACGCGGCATTCCAGGCTCAGGATAACACACTCCTACACCCCAGTGGTAAAACAGGGACACGTCTCCCAGCAAACCCCTGCACTCCATCGGAATGAGCAAACAAACAAGCAAAACGCTCTGCTGAGCGCAGCCAGGCTTGGGATTGTCCCCTAAATATCCCATCAAACCAAAGGGGATGTTTGCAGGTGCTTTGGTATTTATTTTCTGATATCGGGCTGTGGGAGGTTTGTGCAAGGGAAAAGGATGGAAATCCTTTCATTAGGAAGTCAATCTGAATATGGAAAAGGCCAAGTGGCCCATGTTAGGAGGGCTAGAGCAGTTGAGGTGCTCCCCTAGTTAATGAGGGCCGTGGCTAAATGCCTTTGTGATGTCTTGGGCCCTGGTTCAATTCCCATGGGAAACGGGAGGGGTCAGATCCTTCAGTTAACTCCACCGGCCTTTGGATTGCACTGAAGGCTCCACTGGGAATGAGATGGAGCTCTCCACGGAGGGGATGAGCACTTCCAGCCCCTGTGGGGTCTGACACCTCCTCACTGAGGCTGAGGATCCCAAAAGAGTGCAGGGGAGCTCATCTGTCCTGCACTATAAAATCAAACTGGGGGCTTTGAAAGGAGCCCGGGAGGTTCTGTCGCCTAAATGCAATAATTGCCTTTGAAATTCATGATTAAATTGTGTGAGGGGAAAAATAAATCACCTTCTTTCTTAAGATGCAGAAAATTAAAGATTGTTATCATAGTATTATAAATTAGTTTGCCTTGGAAGGGACCTGAAAGATTATCTCATCCAACCCCCTCCATGGGCAGGGACACTTCCACTGTAGACAGAACACAACACACACAGAGTTTTGATTCAAATTTTGCCTTTTTTTATGAAGCATCTTAGGAAAAGTTGACTGAGAGGGGTTTTTTTTCCCGTGGTTATGTTATACAGGACAATGATGTGACAACTTAATTGCTGTAATTCACAAACTTTCTCAGCAGAAGTGGGTTTGTCCTTACATTCAATGCTTGTTTATAGTTGGGTAGTTAGTCCTAAAAAAGGACACAATTCTGCTGTCATCTTCAGAGTATCAGAAAATACAGATATTCCACAAATCTCCAAAAGGCAGCAGCAGAGTAATTGACAGCCATGATTATTGTGCCCTCTAGAAACATTCGGGATGACAGATGATGGTAATTTCCTCATAAATCATGTCTGAACCATGAAAAATGCAATGGAGCCTCATTTTAGGAGTATGATCTTATCAGGACTAATGGAGGAGGTAGAATTTGGGTCTGTAATGTTTATGCGAGTTTTTAGGGAGAGAATCTTCCAGAATTTGCAATCGTGTGTGTGTATAGAGAAAAAATCCCATTTCAGATGAGCAGCACCATCTATTTTGCCTCTCCTGTGTTGCTGTGGTACTTCTCCTGATCCTGATTGATTGACAGGAGGGAAGAGCTGCAGCTCCTATTTCAGAAAAAGTTACCAAGATAGAAGTGGAGGGGTTTTTGTTCAGGACTAGAGGAATAAAAGAAAAAAAGAGAACGTTTTAGAATCTGAGAATCCAAGCTAACAATTCTACATTTTCTCCATGCTTTCAAGCTGGAATGTTTTCATTATTTTTAATACAAAGGATTTTTTTTCTATTTTTGACCAAATTCGTGGAATGAGAACAAGGCTATCCCACTCCACACTGCATTTATATTCCTTGAAGAGCTCACAAATTGAAGTTCCAGTGAACATTTTTTTTAACATCATTATCTCCCCCATTGCTCTTCTGTCTTTTAACATTTTCTATTCATTATGGAATGTGGTGCCAAGTTGACTCCACAGTTCAGAAGTGTTTGATGTACAGGGAATACAGGGAACAGTTTGGGGTATCACAGAATCATGGAATGGTTTGGGTTGGAAGGGACCTTAAAGCCCATCCCATTCCACCCCCTGCCATGGGTAGGGACACCTTCCACTATCCCAGGTTGCTCCAAGCCCCATCCAACCTGGCCTTGGACACTTCCAGGGATCCGGGGGCAGCCACAGCTTCTCTGGGCTGCCTGTGCCAGGGCCTCCCCACCCTCACAGGGAACAATTCCTTCCCAGTATCCCATCTGACCCTGCCCTCTGGCAGTGGGAAGCCATTCCTTGTCCTGTCCCTCCATCCCTTGTCCCAAGTCTCTCTCCATGTTTCCCGTTGGCTCCTTCGGGTCCTGGAAGGGCACAGTGAGGTCACCCCAAAGCTTCTCCTCTCCAGGTGAACAATCCGAACTCTCCCAGCCTTTCTTCCCAGCAGAGCTGCTCCATCCCTTTAATTACCTTGGGAACAGGTGAGAAATTTGAGCCTTGACCAGCTCTCCTCCCCCTTTGGTGGCACAAGGGGCTTGTTCAGGGCCACGAGACAAAGACAGGGAGGTCACCCAAGAGTTGCTGTCATGGGCACAATGGACTCAGGCAAAATTATTTTCCAATAAGAAAAGACTTAGATCATGAGAAACAAAACCAAATTAAAACACCTTTCCCACCCCTTCTCCCCAGGCTCCACATCAGCCCTGAGTGGTGCTGGGGGTGGGGAGTGGGGACTGGGAGCAGCCCAGGACAGCTCCTCTCTGCTGCTCCTTCCTCCTCACACTTTTCCCTGCTCTGCCATGGTTCCTCTCCATGGGCCACGGCTCCTTTGGAAAAAACCTGCTCCTACATGGGTCCTTCCCATGGGCTGCAGGGGAATCCTCTTCTCTCTCTTCTTCACTGGCAGAGCCAGGCAAAGCTAAAAACAATATATAGAGAAAATAGTTTTATTTTAAAACTAAAAGCCTGTGAGGACAAACTGCTGATCACTCTACTTTCCTCATCCAAATGAGAACCAAAAGGACCAAGGCCTTGGGCAGGATCTGCTGCTTGCATTTGTGATGTTCCAAAAAGGCTCTGAGGGTTTATCCTCATTAAATCTTTTCCAGGCCTGGAGCACCTTCTCTCATCCCACATCCTCCTCCATCAGCATCTTCCAGGCTGAACACCCCCTTTGCCTCCAAGTCACGGGACTGGAGAAAGGGAAGAAAAGCTTTTAAGTACGAATTGCAATGTTCCCCATTGCTCCTGCAAAAGCCAATTGTTTTAATCTTCAGATGTGCTGCAAGGAAAACCTCTTTGTAAGGGCTCCTGCAAAGATCACAACACTTGCAATGCCTTTTAGGAAGGAAACGGGTTCTTCCTCTGGGATAACTTAATCAGCATGGCAGCTTCACACGGAACCCGGATTCAGCAGAAGTTTAATGGCATTTAGGCACCTTTAGAGCTCCATTAATATCCCCCATCCTGGAACTGCACCTTCCACAGTGCAATGTTTCCTGCTCAGCTCCGAGTGGAGGCCTGAATAAATTACAGTTCAGCCAAAGTTTAAGCAAATACTGGATGTAAAAGCAGGTAAAACATCAGTTAAAGCTGTTTTTTTCCAAATCCAACAAAATAACAGGCATCAGACAAGTATTATGAGACTAAAATTGCAATAATTACTAGCAATACACCTTCCCCTCAACACACAGTTATCTACAGTAAAATACAAGAAGGGTTTCTGTTTCAGATAAAACCTTTATGACTTTATCATTACGTTGTAAACACCCAATTTTATATGTTATGACTGTAGGAATTCCATTTCCCGATGTCTGCTTCTCCGTGAGCACTGGCTTTGCATAATGATGAAATCATAAAGCAGTTGAAGGCATTCCAGCCTTCATGGAATCATGGAACCATGGAGTGGCTGGAGTTGGAAGGGACACTGAAGCTCACGGGCAGTGACACCTTCCGCTAGAACTCCCAATCCGAACTGAAACTGCCTGTGTTTGGTGAAACCCTCAGAATCTCCACTCCTCAGACACAGCTGCTGTGTCTGTTCACCAGGAAAAGGTTCAGCAGTGTCACCTTTCAAGTTCCACTCACAGCTTGAATCTTACAAGTGAATTAAAAGAAAATCACAGACTCACGGAATCGTTTGAGCTGAGGGGGCCTTTTCAAAGCTGTCCAGTCCAAGCTCTCTGCAGTGAGCAGGGACATCTACACCTGGACCAGGTTGCTCAAAGTGGCCTTTCCAGGGATCCAGGGGCAGCCACAGCTTCTCTGGGCAACCTGGGCCAGGGCCTCCCCACCCTCACAGGGAATGATTCCCTTCCCAATATCCCATCTAACCCTGCCCTCTGGCAGTGGGAAGCCATTCCCTGTGTCCTCTCCCTCCATCCCTTGTCCCAAGGCCCTCTCCAGCTCTCCTGGAGCCCCTTTAGGCACTGGAAGGGGCTCTAAAGCCTCCTTGGAGCCTTCTCTTCTCCAGGTGAACACCCCCAGCTCTCCCAGCCTGGCTCCAGGGCAGAGGGGCTCCAGCCCTCAGAGCACCTGTAAACCCAGTACCAGGACAAGTATAGACTCAAAACCCCATGAAGTTCCTCTTTAATCACCTCTTCTTCAAAGATTTCCACTTAAAATATTGCATTCCCCCAAGCAGGGGGCAGGAAATGCCAAGATTTCAAAATAAAAGCCTGGTGAAATCAAGGTTCCAGCTATTGAAAGCCATCCTTGCTTTTGGATAAGGAGAGTTTTGGGTGCTGAGCTAGAGGTGTGCCTTCCACCTCAGCCCACAGAAATGTGCAGGTGCAGCCAGCACATGCTGAGGAAAACCTTTGAAATGCTTGGTTCATTTACTGCAAAGCACAGTTCGGGTTTGGGCTTCACATCAAACCCAAGGGAGAATCCCTGCTGAAAAAAAACCAGTCAAACAACTCTGAAATGCATATTCCTTTCATATCAGAAGTGAACTGCTTTGAGGTTTTGAAAGGATTTAATATTCCAGGACACGTTACAAAAGCCATTATCCCAATTATTGTCCTTCACTAAGGGAATAAGGAGAATGATGGAGAATATCCCTATACTAAAACAGAGCTCAAGCAGTCATTTGGGATGTAGAAGGCAAAATATTTAGAGCTTGGAGGTCTAAAGGCAAGAGAACAGATGAGGATGTGCTTCCCAGGAAAACTGCAAGGCCTTTGGCAGTGTTTGAAGTCCACTCTGCCACAGCCTGTGTACGAGTCCACGTACAAGCAATTATCCCTGGAATATTTTAACACTAAAGGGAAGTGTCTGAGCACCAGAGATAACAGAAACTTCTCTTTGAGCCTGCAGAAAAGGGAGCACAACCACTTGAAAGCGAACCCAGCGAGCTGTGGGGCCGAAATTGCAGCGCACTGAGAGGGTTTGAAATCGCAGCACTTTCCCCTGCACCTTGTGAAAAGCAGCAGAGGTGAACAAAGCAGGGAGGAGATCCAGGGCAACCCCAGAAATAACTCTGGCACAATGTTTGGCAAGATACTGGCTCCTCTGACAGTGAAAGGAATCTACAGCTCCGTGTGCCCATGGGGGTAAAACTGAAATAACCATAGAAATCACTGCTGCTCTAAGAGCTGGATTTCTGTGCTTTTCTGGCACCAGGCAAAAAAATCCTACCATGAAAAAAAATTCCTCATGAAACCCAAACTACTCTATGGCTCCATGATTCTGTAAGAGGGGTAAGAAAAATATTTCCCTGAATTCATAATCATCAATAGAGAGAAGGGGCAAAGAGAATTTTAGCCAACAAAATTCACCTGTTCTGCCCAAAATGTTGCTTTCCAAACAGCTGAGCTCTCACAGGGTGTTTATGGGATGTGGTCACTGCATTGTGCCAAATGCAGGATTGTAAAATGTCATTATTTAGGGAACGTGTCAGTGGGGGGCTTGGCAGTGCTGGGTTAATGATCGGACTTGATGATCCTCGAGGTCTTTTCTAACTTAAGTGATTCCATGGCAATTCCAATTATAGGCAAAATAATGGCAGAATAGGTTTACTGCAAGTTACTGTATCACCACAGAAAAACTTTAATCAACTTAAGCAACAGAACAATAAAATCTTCTCTGAGAATTGGCCTTGAAGGAAAAATTACCTTTGTGACCTTGAGTCCAAGGAAATGCAATTTTACCTTTGACTTCGAAAGGACCTCAGTTCTGCCTGTGATGTGCTTAGGCTCTAAACTGGGATTCAGTGTGAATTATTCCTCTGCCTTTGAGAAATCCATTGGATTCTTAAAGATATTGAGGAACCTAATCTTAACAGCTGTTTCATCAATATTTGTACAGCTCCTATGGCTTAAATTCTGTTCACATCTCTTTCTGAATATTTTCTCCATTTTTATTTTCCTTCAGATTGAGCAAAAACGTTTAAATTGTTTAAATTATTGCAAAAATTGGATAAAGGATACCAAAAGGTATAAAAATCAAGAAAATCAAAGCCAGGCCTAAAGTGGCCTCCATAAAATCCCACCATATTCCATTCAACAGTGCGTGACATAATTCCCTCCCTCCACACTTTTGGAACATTAACATACTCATTTACGCAATATATGCCATAAATATATGATATATATGTTTAATATATACAATAAATAGGTGCAATAAATGTGCAATATGGCTTCAGCCAGGATTTCCACAGAAGCATCCTGGAATATTATGCTTTGCATATGTGAACAAGAGCACAGATCTTTTTACATTATTATTTAACATCAAATTTTACTTTGAAAGAGAAATTAGAATTGGAATTTAAGTCATATTAAAAACAGTCTTTCTAACTTCACATAGACACATGATTATTAAAGCACCTATTTCTTGTGACAATGCAGTTCTCTTCATCATTTTTGGACTTGAGATGTCTTCTTTTATGGCCAGCGGCAAAATATTTACAATAATCAGCAAAATTTCCACGAGACAAAAGCCGAGGAAAAAACCTTGTGTACACATTCCCTCTCATTTCCGAGTTTAAATCAGACCCTTTAATGTTACTTTAACATGTGTTAATCATATCATTAATGTTATGACTGACAGACAGAAATTAGTTTAATGGAGAGTTCAGGGTTCTTAAATCAAGACAGGCTTTTGGGTTCTCATGATTAATAGAGCAATACCCCAGCCACATGTGCTGGAGCTGAAAAGGAAGATGGATAATGAGTTCCTGCATCCGCTGAAGGAATTTTAAAATCTGTGGTGGACTACATTCCAACGGGAGCACATTACATGGAATTAATGCGGGATCATTTGTCTGTCATAGCCAATGTTCAAAGAAAAAGTGCAGAGACCGAGCAGGGAGATTCACAGCTCCGACTGCGGGAGGGCTGATGGGACGTGGGATGAACAGGGGGAGAAAAGAGAAAGGATAAATGCAGAGACTTCATTGCAGGCCCAAAGGGATGTTTGATGCCATGCAGGAGCTTCATGGCTTGTGCAGAGTCCACTAACAAATTCCCAGCTCCTCACCGGGCCAGGCCTCACTAGAAGGAGAGTGTCTGCATATTCCTGCTCCCTTCTTACAGGGAGTTCTGTGTCAGACAGACATTGCCACCCTGCTCTCACAGCATCCCCACTGGCTTGGGTTGGAATCACCTTAAAGCCCATCCAGTCCCACCTCTGCCATGGGCAGGGACACCTTCCACTAGCCCAGGTTGCTCCAAGCCCCGTCCAGCCTGGCCTTGGACACTTCCAGGGATCCAGGGGCAGCCACAGCTTCTCTGGGCACCCTGTGCCAGGGCCTCCCCACCCTCACAGCCAGGAATTCCTTCCCAACATCCCATCTAACCCTGCCCTTCTTCGGTCAAAATAACACACTATTTTCCTTCTACCATCATTTCTCCCATCTGTACTGTAATTTGCTCAATTCTTTATCAAATTACACAGTCTTTGCAGAATTTATGGCGGTGGTGGTGGTGTTGCAATCCTCCAGGGAAACAGCAGGATCAGTAATCTCTGCTTTCCAGAGAGAAAACCCAGCCTGTGAATGGGCTTGAGCAGCTCTGCAGTGCTGTACTACCAATGACCTGGGGAAATTACAGGTGTAATGTGCTCTGTATGACCCGAGCTGAGTTAGGAAACATTAATTACAGGCACTGATGCAGTAAATTAGTTTGTACACCTTGCTAGCTTCGTACAAAGAGTAATTGTTCTCTGTGTATGTCACAAAGACAGGAGTTCGACATGTACTTGATATTTTTGGCAATATGAATTGTGTATTTGGGGAAAAACAGCTCAGTATGTGAAGTATTTATTTTCTAAAGATAAAGTAATTTTCTTGTATTCCTTCCCCTTTTCTTATTTTTTCTTAGTGATCTTAAGATCTTCAGCATTGCTTCCTTCAGTTGGAAATTATGTGGTTCTTACCCTATATATTTGCTTCATTCGGACAAAAAGCAGAGTGCTTTAATTATTTTTTAATTATTCTTTGAAGTCATAAGCTTAAGACGAAACCTTTAGCTTGTAATATGTTACACAGTTATTACGAAACCAATAAAGAACAATGAAGAAATTATAGACTGTATCTCAGTAGATAAGCAAGTAGTAAAATGGAATTAATAAATGAGTAAAATATAATGGCTTGGTTCCTGTAAACGGACTTAAAATGTAACATGACCCAAGAAAGTTCTGGTTTTGTGCAAAAAGGAAATACAGCCAAGTAGTTTCTTTGAGATGCAGCACTGATTGTGTAGTGGAAAATTAACACAAAGTGTGTCAAACTCCAAAGAAAAATTCTGGATTTTTTAAAGAATTCATCTTAATACCATATAATTAATTTAGAATGAAGAACAAAAAAAGAATCCTCCATGAAAAGTAATCATTAGTGAAGATTTTTGTCTTGAAAAAAGAGCTTGAGAAGGGACGGAAAACTTGAGGACAAATGAGTTACTTCCTGCAGCAACTCCTGGAAAAGAGATATTATTGCTGGAATTACAACGTGCAGGGAAGCTCCCTGTGAGTCAGGAGCCCCAGATGTGATGAATTTGGCTCCCAAATAATGAAATTTCTGGACAATGAATACCGTATTTGGTGAGTTTTCCATGCTAAACGAAAGGTGTTGACATACCCGGTGAAGGGCTTAGCTCCCCCCCTCAGCGTCTGGCTGAGGCTCAGGTGAAACACTGAGCTAACCTGGTGACAAAGTGACAGTGACACTGCTCAGCTGGCCTGCTCTCTATTAGTTTTTGAAAACCCAGACCCCCCAACCTGTTAAGACTTTCGATAGAAAGGGGAGAAGTCACTGACAACTGCAATAAGGCAATTACAGCATAACTCACCTTCAGGGGAAGTGTTTTTGTAACTTCTAATTGGAGATTTAGTTAAGATCTGAATCAAGAGGGTTTATATTCCTGCTGTATATTCTGTTTTAATTGCTTTTTACAGGCTGGCTGAAAGTGCCACGAGGTATAGAGTTATAATTTGAAGATATTATGAATTTTCCTTTGGGAAGCGGGAAAAGCCAGCAGCAGAGGGGAGCAGAGAGAAGGCAGTGCTCCCAAGGAACTGCCTCCATCCAGGCAGGTGCCTCTGGGAATTCAGTGCACTGCTGCCTTTACCCGTTTTAAACTCGTCCCTCTGTTCAATTAGGTGGAAGGTGCTTGGAGCAGCCTGGGATAGTGGAATTCTTTTCCTTCATTTCTGTTTTACATGATCAGCTCAGAGAGAGCACCTTAAGAACTGTAAAGGGCAAAAATGTACCTTGGGCTTCATGCAAATGAGAAGCGGGCTCTGCATTTTAATGAGGGATGCCTGTAAACTTCCTTCTTGCTCATTAGCTGGAAGAGGTGTCACGATGTGGAAGTGCAATGGATACTGACAGCAAATGAGTTCCAGGGGGTTTGGGGCTGCATCTCTATTTCCCAAAGTTTTAGTTACTCTTTGCAGCCTCTGATATGATGCAGCAGTGATGACACCAGCCGGGTTTGGTAGAAATTACTGTAAAAGCTATAACTTTTTATAGCAAATCCCAAGTTCTTACCAGAGGCAGTAATCACGCCCTTACTCTTTCCACAGCCCCTCATAAAAAAAACATCCCGCACCGAGTTGTTCTCCATTAAATTGTTAGACAATCTTTTATTAAAGCAGTCTGAAAGCTTCCTGGAAAGATTAAAATGAAATAGTGAGATAACTTTTAATGCTGGGCTGTTGGTGAGGTCGCAGTTTGGGAGGATAACTGTTTTACAGGCAGGTGCAGTGCTGAGGGAGGGAGCCCGTAACAGCGTTAGCGCTGCACAACCCGCGGTGCCTCATAAGAGACTTCGGTGTGTCTCAGCAAAAATTCATTCCAGAAGAATTCAATCACTTCTTGGGAGAACTTTCTGATGTGAGAAAATAATTGAGTGCTTGACACCCAGCTTCAGAGGTCAAACACTGAAAAGGCAATATCTTGGCAATAAATTGGGATGAAATTGTCGAATTTGAGTGGCGAGGCGAGTTTGCGGTTTTGTGGAGCAGATGGTTTGGATGATGTGGGGTTCAGTGGAGGACAATAGCACACCAAAAGCAATGTATTTGTGGGGGTTTTCCCATCCTGGTGGGTTTTAAATTAACTATTTCATACCCAGCTGAGCACTCCAGAAGCGGGCTGGCTCAGAGTTACACGGGGCAGACCTGGGTTTTTAAATCAACCACACTGATCCACAACATTGTGGGTGTTTTCCATGGGGGAAAAAAAATAGTTCTAATAAAAAATATTATCTCCTTCTCACGGCATGGCCTGTTACAACACAGGGGTGCTTTATGGCTATAGAATCACAGAATCATTACAGTTGGAAAAGACCTCCAAGATCATCAAGTCCAACCTTCGACCGATCTCCACATGCCCAGTAAACCACGTTGCAAAGCGCCACATCTGCTCAGTATTTGGACACTTCCAGGAGTGGTGACTCCACCACTTCCCTGGGCAGTCTCTTCCAGTGTTTGGCCAGCCTTTCAGTGAAGAAATTGTCCCTAATATCTATCCTGAACCTCCCCTGGTGCCACTTGGGGCCGTTTCCCCTTGTCCTATCATGGGTGTCCTGGGAGAAGAACCCGACTCCCGCCTCACCACAAGGAGTTGTAAAAGCACCTGCACCAGCTTCACTGCTGGTGTTATCTGCCTTCCAATCCCGCTGGTATCTTGATTGATCAGTTGGCAAAAAAAGTCTTAGTAGTCAGGTATTTTATAGGATTCCTCCAGTGGCTTTTAAACAAGGGTCTCATGGTATCCCAGACCATCCCACGCAAATGGCAGCTTTAGCATCTTCCTTTGGGAGGTTTTCACATTTTATATTACTTTCTTCCTTCTTTGGAAAGGGAAAAAAGTGTGGGTTTGACTATTTTTTGAGTATTTTTTGAGTGTTTTCTTGAGCTCCTCAGGGTAATCTGACATAAGAGATTTGAGCATTTGTTATTCCAAGTTTGCAGCTTTGATTTTTTGGTGAATTTCACTTTCTTTTTCTGTTTTTTCTATTATTGTTTTCCTGGGCCTATCATGAAGTCCTCATTAATCCTTATACAAATTTACATGTGAATTTTGACTGGAAGGCTGCAATAATGCCATGTGTGGTTTGGATTTTTTGTTGTTGTTGTTCTATTCCACTACTGAAAGCAAATCCTTTGCCTTTTCTGGAAAAGACCATGCATTTCATTTTCTTAACCTTAACCAGAAGAGGCTGTTACTTCTTTTCTGGGATTAGATTAACATTCAGGGTTGACACTTGTGACTTTTGTTGTATCTCCCACTGTGAAAACAGTCAAGGAGAGCAATGTGAAAAATCCTTTTTTTTTTTTTTAAAGAATGCTCAATTATTTTCCATGACATTTCCAGAATCCTGTTCTTCAGCTTTCAAAGTTTGCTGTAAAATCCAAACCCAGAACCTATCAGTGCAAATACTACATCTAATTTTCCTATCACATTCACCTCAGCACAGGAAATCAAACCATCGGGAAGGGGAAGATTTGAAGAGAGATGGCAGTGGCAATCCAATAAAAACCATAAACAAACAGGGGGAAACACCCTGTGTCAAGTGCAGTTTTTCAGATTTACTAAATAGTTATAAACAAAGCTGCAGTGTGATTTGGATGGCACTGTTTTATCGACGTCAGGGATTTTACAGCATATCAGTGCTCACAACGGGGAAGAGGAAAAGGGAAAAAAAGGAGTAAAAAACCACCAAAAGTTGTTGAAACCACTGATAATAATAATCATAAGAATCAAGGTGTTTTTCTCAGGCTGGTAAATTTTAGAAACCTAAGTAATAAAAAATATCACACAAACTACATTTTGAATGTTGTTCCCAGAGATGTTTTGAGTAGCAGAGTTGCTGGGGGCTTTTTTTGTTTGTCTGCTTTTTGCTCAAGAAATCCACAGTATCCAAAAGAGTCCTCCAAGGATTCAATACTGCAGACAGTTTCTGCTCCAAGTACTTCCAGCAATTGTTGGCATCTTTTAGGACTGTCTGGCTAGAATTTATTAACATATATAGCCAGAGCTCTCTCCTCTATTGAAAGGCAATATAACACACGTTCCCTGACAGATTAAAGCAAGCTGCACTATAAATTGTGCAGATTGAGCCCTCTTACATGGCTTAGCCTAATCATAGCTCTGCCATTTGCTTCTCATGACAGGATAAAAATAAAAGTACCATAAAACTAAAATAAAATAGACAGTCTGCCATTCCTCCCTTAGAAAACATTTGTCAGAATCTCTTCAAAAATAATTGGGAAGAAAATGTGCTGAATTCTACAATCTATTGAGTCATTTTTAAAGCTCGTCCAGGCATGTTAAAAGGCTGCATTCTTTATATCAGCTAGCTTGGGAGAGGATGTATTTTACATTGTCAAAAGCCTTTCAGAGTTTGCTTTTTTTCACCCTTAAGAGTAAGTTTTCCCTGACTTTAAACTTAAATATTTATCCAGTGAGCAAGAAGCAGTGAAATATCTAGGTTTGCTCACCATGCCAGCCTTCAGTGATCTAAACCCTGTTTTCCCTCCTTTTTTTCTACAGACTCACAATTTAGAATTTTTTCCCTTTCTGCGATGCCTGCATTTGAACTGTTGCTGCTAATGAAAGCAGTGTGAATGTCTTCTTTTGCTACATACATATTTAAAAAAGCAGTTTATGGCACATTCTTCAACCCTTTTTAAAGATAACCCTGAAAGAAACATGAACCCTTCTGGCACCTTCAGCAAGGGCAGTCGTTTCCCTTCTTGGTGAGGAAATGGTCACTTCGCAAAGGATGAATTCTGGAAACTCAATATTCACATGTAATCACAAAGATTGACATCTAGGAGGAGGTGTGACATTCTACTGACAGTGGGAGAGAGAAATATTTAAAACCAGGATTGGTTTAAGTACCTCTTCCTACAGATGGGCTGGTAGGGAAATAGGACAGCTCCAAAAGTGCCGGATTTCTGCACCAGTGCAGAAGGTTCCATGTTCCCCTTCAGCTCTGAGCACACAACAGGAGAGGAGGAATGGAGGTTTTCCCATTGTGCAGCAAGACCAGAGAATGGTGAAAGAACAACTCCTCAGGAAAACATCCTCCTTTATATTTTTGCCTAGCAATATGAAATAAAGACGTCTTGGAAAAGGACAAAAAGCATGAGGTGTGAGTTATTGCCCCTGCAGAGGACAGACTGTGACACGTACTTCATGACATGGATATTCAGATTGGATATCAGGAAGAAAT
>VZRJ01002066.1:203644-250184 GCA_013397565.1 Ptilonorhynchus violaceus | reverse complement strand
CTACAGTGGCAAGCAGCATCTCTCTGTTCTTCCTGTGTCACTTGATCTTGCTTTCACTGGACACACACCTTCCTTTTTTTGCCTAATTTCCAAGAGAAGATTCCTGCTCAGCCAAGCTGGCCTTCTGCCTCACTGGCTTGACTGGTGACATTTGGGAATTGCTCTTAGGAGGTGATGTTTAAGAAGTGACAAGCACTGATGGACCCCAACACCTGCAAAAACATTTTCCCAGGGGACCTTACTTACTAATTCCCAGAGTAGCCTGAAGTCTGATCTCCTCATGTCCAGAGTTGAGGTTTTGCTGACACTCTTCCTTCTGTCAACAGAGATTTTAAACTTGATCACTTTGTAGTGCCTGTGGCAAGGTGGCTGCCAATCTTCACTTCACTTACGAGATCCACTTTGTTGACAAGGAGTAGATCAAGGAATAAAGAGACTACTGAATAAGGTAACTTTTTTGGTCTAGTTTCCCCTTGCAAGCCCATGTATTCTTAAGAGGGCAGTTGATATGAGGAAATGCAGGTTTAACTACAGTCAGCCTTAACTACATAGTTCTGGCATTTAAGGAATTGTTAGCATTGTTATGGGGTGGTTTTCCAAGCAGTGGAGGCACATTTTCTTTGTGTGAGAAAGGTCTGCCATTCCTCTAAAAGGAAGCAGGACAACAATAATGCATGAAAGACTGATTCTACTGAGTTTTTTTTGTATTCCTATCAAAATATGCATTGTCCAGTGTTACAGATTGTCCAGTATTAGAAATAAATATTATTTTTTCACATGGGTCAAGTTATTTGTATTTAGGCAAGTTTAAAAAGCCCCTTGAGTATATGAGGAATGTAGGAAGATGTAAAGATTTCTGAAATGGGGAAGCTAGGAAAGTGGACATTCTTAGGCCCAAAGCTTTAAGATTGTCTTTCTTACACTGGGTCACTAGATATGTGGATTAGAGGATTATTTGGAAAGAAACAATGAGGTCTGAACATATTGATATATATTGTTATCTATAGTTTTCAAGAAAGTGTGTAGGGAGTTTGGTTGCTGAAATCGGAGATGCAAGTTGTTACACACTACACTGATGGATTTTTGATATATGTACTAGTACATTTGCCCTTAGTGTGGAGAAAATCAGTTCTTCCTTCAACAGTTGCTTTGTGGTGAGTAACAGTGAGCCAACATTATAAATAAACTCTGAGTAGTTTAAGGCTTCTCTGTAGCACAGGCAAAATTGAATTTTTCTTCCCTATGGGTGAAAGCAAGATAACTCTTTGGGGGCAGAAAAGCGGGGTTTTGTGGTGGTGTTAGACCTGATGCTGGGGAGGATGATGCAGGCAGGTGAAGAAAGTTGGGAGGCATCAGTTGGAGGTAGTAGAAAGGGGCTCAGAGGAGTCTCTGGCAGTTTTGGGGAGCTGTTGGGAGGGCAAGGAAGAATGAGTGGCATTTCAAGAAACTTTTTTTAAGGACATGGCCAGAGCTGCACGCTTATGTCTGGGAGAGGTGGGAGATCTCTGGGGCCCTGAGATGACAGGTACTTGGGCACTAAAAAGGATGTGAAGTTGTCACGTTTCCCATTAGTTTGGAAAGTTGAGCATGGACACAGCCAGGGCAAGCAGCTGGATGATGGTGAAAGCAGGGCTGCAACAAGCAGCCTTTTTGTCTGGGATGAGCCTCCTTCATTAGCACACATTCCTTCAATCCCACATGTTGCTGTTCTTTATGATTTCAGATGTTGCACTGGTCTCTTTGCCCAGCTGTTGCTTCATATCTCTTTGACCCTTTTATGCCCTCTGAGGATCTGCAGTAGTAGAGGAAGCAGCTGGAGGGAGAAGACAACACTACTTAGGCTTCTCCGGAACACCTTCCCATAGGACCTGATCGCATATGCCTTTCTTGTGTCGCTTCTTGGTGCTTGGATGGAGACAGATACCAAAAAGAGCTTGCTGGTTTGGCCAGGGCCATCCATTTTAAACAAATTTTCTCACTCCATCTTCCTCTTCCCAAAATTTCCAATTTCAAGCTACAGCCAAGAAGTTGTTTCTGAGGTTGTTATGTTACAAACGGGCTTGAGCTTCAAAAGAGTGGATAAAGTTATTTATCATATTTTAATAATTAAAAAGATTCCCCCAAAACTAAATTTGTATTGCCCCAAACAAACTTTGCTTTGTAGTAATCCCAAAGGCTATGCTTCAGAAGAAGAGTGCCTTCAAAATCTTGAATATAGAAATAAACCATATATAAATCTTGAATGCACAATACCTTGAGTATACATTTATTCAAAATCTCAAATATACAATCTTGGATGTATATCTGGAAATTATTTGAAACACAGTCATGTCCTGATACCCTTTATGTATGTTGTGTTGTAATCTATAATAGTTTCATAAATAGTAAGTATTTTTTATGAATAAAGAAGGTTTCAACAAGGAAACAGAGTAGCACTGTATTACATAGTATTTCCCTGGAATTTCAGTAGTTTTAGTAATAATGAGAAATGGACATGGACCCTGGATTGCTGGCACCTTTTTCCTTCCTTTGTATGTGCCAGATCTGGCCACGTGTCTGAGAACATGTATGTCTCCCTGAGTGTTGGCGTGCTTGGAATCATGAAAGGGTATGTTGATGATGGCAGATAGTTGCTGCTAGACCACAAGAGGGACTCAAAGACATGCATTGTTGTCTGATATCCCTTGAAAACTGGAAGGATCGTTAGCTTCCAGCTTGAGTTTTCAGAAAAGTAGCTTATTTTCCTTTAGTTTTAGCTTTCAGGAATTTTACTATGACTCACCTATAAGCTTTCTGAAGGAATGTCTGAGAAAGGCTCTAGAAAAAAGGCTGCTAGAGATAACAGATGATTTTAAACAACTTTGTCACAGCTGCCAAGTGCACTGGGGAAGGCTGTGTGGCATCTAGGCTGATAGTCATAAATCATCTGAAGACATTAGAAGGAAGGCATCTGCACTCATGTATTATACTGTGGGTATATTATTAAAGAAAATTAGCATCTGGAATTTTTTCCTTTATTAGTATTTTTGAACCTTCAGCCAAGCAGACAACTGCAGATGTGATGAGACATTTCCATAAAATAGAGAAAAAACTTACGAAAAGTAAAGTTGCTCAAAAACTATAATAAATTGGAGACACTCTGTATTATGCAGCTTTGCTGCTGCAGTAGCTCACTGTTCCTCTAATAGCTGACTGTAAATTGTACACTGCATTGGCAAACAGGGCATGTCTTTTGTAGCAGTGAAAAACATCTTTGATATGAACTGGTTTGGTCTGGAAAGAGCAGCACTACCTGGATTTAGCTGCCTCAATGGCCTCATTAAGTAGTCTTGAGAAATGTCTTCCCTGGTGAAGAGATCTCAGATGCCTTCTTCACTGGGACTGCTATCCTTTTCTTTCACACTCTGGTCAGGAGACATGAGGTAGGGTTGGGTCCACAGGGCTGACTCCTGGTACTCATATACACTATTTTATTCAATGTAAGTAATAGCCATGTTTTTCTGTGTACAAGAATAATTTCCAACAGAAGGGTAGGGAGAAATGACTAGGTATTATTTTATTGCAGTGACAGCTCCTTGTTCTTCAGCTAAAAATCTAATGCTATTGAGTGGTGATGTGGTACTTCAGCATCATTGCCAGTGACAGAATATTGTTATACTGTACTGCATCTGGGTAGCACCCTCAGTCGGAGATCAAGTTGAATCACTATCATTAGCAAACTCTGCTGATGTGTTCTTGGAGGAGGTAATACAAAGTTATCCATGATTTACTGACAGGGCAGTTGGGCCCAGGGAGTGATTTCCTTGGGGTCAGGGAGTGAGTCAAGAACATGACTGATAGCAGTGTCCTTCTTGGCCAGGGAGGTGAGGAAGTGGTCTTCTCCACAGCCTCTATCTTCTCCTTCTGCTGTCAGCCTCCAGATCACCTTGCCAGCCTGAGAGGCACTACAGAACAACATACATGCTTCAGATATGCACCCACCCACCATGGAGGTACTGCAGGGGCTTTTCTCAGTCTTGTACTCAGGATAGGCCATGCCAAATTCTGCCCAACATGAGGGGACTGCAAGAAGTCAATTTGTATTTTCACCTCTATGATGTATAGAGGGAATATACAGTATGAAGTGTAATGATAGACTGACATGAAAGGCTGTTCCCTTCCCTCTCTGCTTTTTCTGGCAGCAGCTGAACATGCACTGACAACACACCTTCCATTACTAATATTTTGAAACCTAGAGCAGGAGAGTGCCTCAAACCGCAGCCTTATAACGTAATGAAGAATACACACAGCTGCAGTAACAACCACATAATTATTTAATTAGTTTTTGACAGCTTCAAATTGCGCAGGCAAAGGAATGCATGAACCGCACATGGAAAGCTGCCAGCAAAGGTTTTACACGTACGCAGATGGTTTTAGCTATTGTAAGCACAAAGCCAGGTTGCTGCACTTTTATTGCAAAACCTAATAGCACATCATGCACTGCAGAAGTTATATCAGGGGACTAAAAACGGCATGTGTAATTATTTCTTCTCTGTTATGTCATAGCATTACTTTTGTTATATTTAACTTCCCATAAATGAGCCCTATAAGACCAAAGATGGGAATATTTTAGCATTAATTTAAGTAATCTATAAAGTAACAGCTTCTTGAGGCTTTTGGAATAAGCAATTATAATACCACTAATTAACATTACATATCAATTTATATTTTAAGGTCCTGTTATGGAGATGAATTAATTAACATCTCTGTTGGGAAGTTAAGTATTTGTATTTTTATTTTGAAAAAAGAAGGACAGGCTCACAGAAGTGTAACAATTTGTCAGAAGACACGGTGTGATTCAGGGACAAAAGAGACGACAAATTAAGAATTTCCACAGTTTTCATTTGATTTTGCAGAGGGCTAGAGCAAGAAATTTCAATATATAAATAAGAGGAAAATAATTATCTGCAACAAAATGGATGAAAAGGGCAGTAACATTAGGAGAAATCTGTCTTTGGCAAATAGATTATTCCAAAGGGGAAGATAATAATTTAGAAGTGAAGCGAACCATAATGTACTGTAAATATTTGCTCTTCTGCTGCTGCAAAGCCAACACCCATCTCCCAAGTCACTCCAAAGTGTTTATAATTTCCATGTGTTGCAAGCTACATGATTTTATATTAGAGGGGAAGTGATTTCTCCTGAATGCACCTAATTAAGGCTAACAGCTAAAATAAAACATAAATTAATTCAAAACTTCACTCTGCACTCTAAATGAACACAAACGTTGTCTGAGGTTTAAAAAGTTAAGTCCCCCTTTTTTCCACATAATTGAAGTTTTCATATTTTCCAGCCTTTGCTTTTTATGGTTCTGGCCGGGATAGGAAATGCTAAAAGCCCACAAGAAAAGGCTATTCCCATAGAGCTATGTAAGATATTCACAACAAAAACCTAAACCATGTGGAACACATGTGGTTTCAAGTTTCACAAGAAAGTCAAAACCCAGACTCTGTTTGTTGAAGTCTGTAACACGTTTTGAATGAAACTGGGCCTGTTTTCAAGAAAATCTGGTCAGATTCCTGGTTTCGAGTTGAAACCATCTGAAATTTGGCATTTGGCAAGTTCTGGGAAGAAGTCTTGAGACCTGATCTCTCTGATCCTTCAAGGGGGACTTGGGAGGTGGGTGGAGGGGGTAGCAGGTCTCAGCCAGGGGAGTGGGGCAAGGGCATTGACTGGGGCTTTGGGGCTGAGAAAATCAACACAGTATTGGTGGGTGGGACTCCTGAGGCAGGGAATCTGTAGTCAAGAATGGTTGTGTGGAAGTCATGTGGCTCACATCCGGAGCAGGAGATCCTGGAGATCTTGCACACAGCCCTCAAAGGGCGCCTTGTTATGCCTTCGCATATACTCCTGGAATAAAGATTAGGAGGCCCCAAATACTTTGGGACTGTATCCATCACTACATTGCATTTTGTAGGATTTATGCCGATATCACTGTGTCCACATGGAAAGCACACCTTTATTTTACCTACAGAAATCTCTCTGACTAAGCAAATGAAAGACTGTGAAGAAATACTTGGCACTTATGATGAAGCTATGAACTTTTTAAAGAGCTCTGTATAGGAATGAGTCATTAGCTGAGGCTGCAGCCTCAGTCTCTAAGATGTTATCAAGGTAAAAGTTGTGAGCTAAATTCTCATATTGCAAGGATGGATATCAGAGCAGATTTTTTTATTGTGCATTCCTAGAAACATCTTTATCTCATACTAATTCTACTGTAAATTATTGGAACTGTAAGGCTTTTAAATCAAGCTTACCTTTAACTTTCTGTGCTGCTAATGGCTTTTAAAATTTCAATCCCTGCAAGCACTGAAAATAGGTTAGGAAACTTATAATCAAGGTTTTAATAATATGATTAGAATAGAATATTATCTATACAGACAAGTTTATTTCTTGATGTCATAAACAGATATTGTGCACAGCTACCAATACATTCTCCCACTTATACTGCTGTGTTTGGGAATATTTAACTGTGAAAATAAAAGCTGTTTTGTGCTGAGGCCAAAATTTAAGCAAAGAACAGAGCAGATGGTTTATGAGTACATGGAAAAACAGCATATGTCTGTGTATAAGGAAAAGCTCTATATCCGACTAAGGACTGGAGAGTATAGTTTTCCTGTTTTCTCTAATGGTATTTTGTATGCGCAGTTCTGTGAGTCCAAGCACTGTGAAGACAATGGTTATGCTCACAAATGAAATATAGCTCATTAAAGCTCTAGTTCTTCCATTCACACTCACTTTGATTAAGCATAGGTTAGTCCTGTGCATGATTATTATTTACTACGCTCTCACTACTTCTTTTTTTTTCCAGGTGTCTGTGTTTTGGCTTTAGATAACATGATAAAGTCCCTTTTGCTAACAAGTCTTTTAATGCAGCATAGTTCTGCTCTGAATCTTAACAAATGTCCACAGTGTGCAACTTTTCATAATTCATCCCTGCTGTTGTTCCTCTTAATAAAAATACTAAAGAAAGCAGACACTATCATCCACCAACCTGCTTCCCCAAGATTCAGTTTGCCCATACATTTATCTTGTCCAGAAGTAGCTGAAAATGTCCCACATGACTGGGTTTTCATCACTTCCCTAAGTAGCAAACAAGTGCCTTTGTGGTTTTTGTCATGATGCTGTTTTCTTGTTCAAAAAGAACTTGTGCGAAACACCCCCAAAACAGACTTGTTTTCTTTAAAACCATCCATTTCTGTAGTGTCTCCAAGAAGCAGACAGCAGCTGAGCTTTGGGGATATTGAGACCACTAGTGAGTTGTTGCTGCACCGCACTCACAGACTGTCTGCGTCCACTTCTAGCCTCTTTCCTTTGCTGCAAACTCAGAGGCTGCTTGGGCAATGGTATTCCCACCGCCACATGCTGTGAAGGAGCATCTACTGCCTCATGGATGTCCATTCCCCTGTCTCACTTGCCTTCACACCGCCCCAGGCCATAGGGCTGGCTCTACACTTGGCACCCACCAGGTATACATCTGGGTATACCACCCCTTATCAGGGTCTCAGATACAATGTGGGCACAGACACCAAGTGCTGCAAGGGTGTCCTAGGGCTTTAACAGGGTGGAGGTGACAGGTGGGAACGAGAATTGCAAATTTTGTTCTGCTACCAGGGACAGTAGCGTGAGAAAGTTGTGGAGTGTAAAAACTCCCTTCTGTTTATGGCAGAATAATCATCTTAAATGTCTTTAGGAAGAGAAACAAAAAATGTAGGAGAGTCCAATTTAGTTTACCACGGCAGAATGGAAATGGAAAATTCCATCTGTTCAGTTTTATAACCAAAATAAATTTTATAGTTATGCTGCAATATTTGTCAACATAACTACAACAAATAGAGAAGAGTAATTCAACAAATGATTACAAAAATCCAGAAGGGGCATATTGGATTTAAAAATCATGTTAATTTGTAATGATTGCATTGCAAAATGGCAATTTTTCTCTTTGGAGACTTTCTTACTCAATTCTAAGGCTCAGTTATGCCAAATTGCTAGTATTTAACAATAAGATCAGTAGACCTTAAAAACAGAAAGAGAGAAAAAGAAAGAAAGCAGAAGCTGCTATGGATACTGCCAAACCACTTCTCAGCTTTGTAAAATCAAGCACATGGGCAAGTTTCCCACCACAAAATCAGCATAAATTAATTCCCAAATTGCTAAAATTTTTTTTTCACTTTCCACCCCAATATTCTGATGGCAATTTGATAAGCTATCAAAAAATCTTATAATTCATATTCTTTCCGAAGGAGATTTACAAGCATTTTGCTGCTTATTTGTGCAACACATCTTTTGTATTTCTTGATGCTGTTATCAAAGGTCCTGGCACAGCACTGACACTCTTTCTTTTAGGAATTCTGATTCTGTCTCTTTTCCTAAGGTTGACTGCCTTCTTACTTGACTAACAGCTTCACTCACTTCAGCGGGTTACTGGAATTAAACATAGCACAGTCTAACCATTAACAATTAGTGCTTATTATGTTGCCTGTTTTTTCCCAAATGAAATATTACTATTTCACCAATATTTCCAGTGGGAGTTATTGTGTGGAGTTCCACATTTAATGTCACTCCATGCTTGAAAGCTATACGCGGTGGTTACTTTGGATTACAGCTAAACAACAAGTTTTGATTGAAAGAATGGCTGTAACCCAATCGTTAACTACCATACATGTCAATTTGAAATGATGGAAATAATTACCACTGACAGTTTTACTTTAGAAACTTGTAGAAACCTATTTTCCTCCCTTCAGCATTTTTTTTATCTTGGTTTATTGGAAAAAGTGAACAAACACAAGGAAATGCTTTCAAAATTATCAGCTTCCAAAGAACACCAGTAATCACTTTGCATAATCCACATCTGGGCTCAATCCAGTTTTTCTTAATTAGCTACAAATGCCATGTCTGCTGCTATGTCTGAAATTTTCACTGCATCTACCTATTAAAGTGTAAAGTGAATTGGATTTTGAAGTTGAAGAATATTACTTAGGTGGTTAAGTGATGTATTTAGAAACAACAGCATTTCTTGTACTATAGATAGTGCAAATGTGGCTACTTTTCATATTTTTAGAACCAGGGCACTTCTGTTTTTTCAAGATCCCAGTGGGTATTTACCCTAGCAAACAGGTATTTAACAGGTGTTATTTAACCAGTAAATCATACACAGACGCTCAGATCTTCTAAATATCCCATTGCTCTGAGGTTTAGGATAAAAGATACACAAAGTCGTATATTTTGCCTATACTGGGAAAAGAAAACAGGTCCTCCTCAAACTTCTGTTGAACTTGTTATCAATGGAGTATGTGTCCTACTAAACACACGAGTGATGTAGGAGTAGTGTAGACAGGTGAATGCCATCTTCCAGCCCTCTACAATTACAAGTTTTCAGTTGTCACTGAGAATTGAGATGGTATCTATGTATATGTACAGCTTCAGGTTGTGCCAGGGGAGGCTTAGATCAGATATTAGGGAAAGGGTTATTGAGCATTGGAACAGGCTGTCCAGGGAAGTGGTTGATTCACCTTCCCTGCAGGTATTTAAAAGATGTACAGATATGGCACTTGGGGACATGGTTTAGTGTGGACTTGGCAGTGTCAGGTTAACAGTTCACTCGATTTTAAGGGTGTTTTCCAACTTAGATGATTCTGTGATTCCATAACTCTATGAATGACTGTCCAATCACAATACCCTGTTTTTATCAACAGCTGCCCAAACAAGAAATACAAGAGTATTTCTCTTCTACAAGAGTATTGAGTATTACTCAATACAAGAGTTCCTTGGTGTTCTGTCATCTGGAGAAGGATCTTGAAGTGCAGCACCACCTGTGTAGGACCCTTGGCATCAGTGGTGTGATTGCCATCCGTGCTCCATTCTCCAAGCCTGTGCCAAACCCTCTTTGAAAAGGGAAAAGTTACCTGCTCTTGAAGATTTTTTTTTGTTAAATTCAAAACGACAAGGGCAAACTCAGCAAAATTTGGAATTATTTCCTGTCTGTCCCTGCTTTCTGTTTCCTCTAAATTTTTTCTGACTGATGCATTGTTAAAGGCATGATCTAACCCTTACTCAAGCCAAGAGAAGTATTTCCAAGGTCTTCAGAAGATGACAGATCAATATCGAAATGAAAATGTAAAAATGGCTTAAGAACTGATTTTGCTAGAGCAAGACAAAAAAAGGCTTTTGGCAGTTACAACCACAAACAAGACTGCAATGTTTCACCTTGATTTTTAAATCTCTGGAAGCAAATCCAGAAGGCCACTGTGCTCCTTCAGCTTTGGCTGCAGTGTGCAGGAGAGAAACACAGTCCTCAGGTTTAGATCTGTGTGCATGTGTCTGAGAATGTTTGTTTCCCTTCAGAGGATGTTTCCTTCATTTCCCTCCCACTCCCAACCTCCACATGCTATGCATCTCTTCATGAAGATAGACTTGATAGTGTTTGAAGATACTTTACCCTAGAGCACTGTCTCAGTACAGAAAAGGGTGAATTTAAATAAAATAAACCATTTATTGAATCTTTCCCTCCCTGCCACTGTAGGGCTGTGTAAATCTGATGTAGCTCTTCAAAAGTCAGTGGAGTTCTGTTGCTGTAAGTACAGGACAGTGCTGCAGGGAACAGCTAGCTTGTTTCTATAATTCATCATGCAGAAGCAGTCAAGTGGCCCCAGAAGGTTTCTAAGGAAGAAGTTATCTTTGCTGCAGTTGCATGGGATGGACTCAAGAGGTGGAAGTCTAACCTGAAGGAAGGACAATTAAAACTGAGAATTTGGAAGATGTTCCTATTCTATTTTACAATCATTTCTTCCTTCCCTCATCCCCCAAAATGCTCCTCTCTGTCCTTCAGAACTCAGTGCACACAATAATCTCACACTGGAAATATATGTTTATGAGATACTGAGGTTCCAGACCTCTTCTTGTGTGTCATGGGACAGTTCTGGTGATTTGTGTGAAACCAGGCTGATTTATAGGAGTAGAGGCTCTGGTTGACTGTGTCTGCTCAGATCTTGGCCCATCCATGGCTGCAAAAGTGTGCAGAAAAATCTCTCTCAAAGTATGCTGTTCAGCTGTTTCATACCCCTTTCAGTAGTGACAGCAGTTTGGGGCTTATGCTTTTCTGCTTTCCAAAATGTGCTATTAAGGAACTAAAGACTGAAATAATTTCCCCTGCTGTTCACATTTTTGGTTGGTTGTCTTAGGTAAGATGTTCTCTTGGAAATGCTGTTTAGTACTATCCACAACTATTTCCAAAATGACTAAGTTTGTTTTTTAAAGAGGGATAAAAAAAATAAAAATTAGTAACAAATTGGAACCTTATGGACTATTAAAACTCCCTGGTAGAAAGAACTGTCAGCATGATTGATATCTAGAAATTCTTCTTTCTAAGTCATTAAAAAGCTGTTTTCCACTCTTTGAGCTCTTGGGAGAAATCTTGCTAAATTGCTTCCTGTTGTCTAATTTCTGAGAATATCCTGCCCAGAAGAGACAAAACTACAGAATTGTAGACAGAAATGCAAACACCAGGTGAGCCATATGCATCAGCAATAGTGGGGAAAATTACTTAGTTTATTTGTTATTCAAACATTTTTTAGGTATGAATAAAAAAAAAAAGCTGGAATCTCTAGATGCTCCAAGTAAATCACTCACTTAGGAAACATGACTGTACCAAGGGCACTAAATCCCATGTAATCTTGACAACCCAAAACATACCTGGCTGAACTAAAAGCAGAAGAGAAAAATACATAAGAAATTTACATTAAAAATACATTAAAAAATTTACATTAAAAACACATAAAAATTTTATTTGGTAAAGAGAGAGGTCATCCCACTTAGTGATACTTCAGTTTTAATGAAAAGTTTTTATCCTGAAATACAAGATTCTTACAGACTTCACCCTAAGTTGATGCTCTTCCAACAAGTGTATTTCTAATTCAGCAAATAAACAAAAGGCTGTGTGGGAATTTCGCTTAAAGCTTCAGAACTGCTGAGCTCAATTTGTTCTTGAGACATAAATGTGAATTATGTGTACCTGTTGCTACCTGTGAGCTGGTTGGAGCTGATGGCAGGGTGCAAGTGCTATGGTGCCAGCCTGGCAAACTTACAGCAGCAGCAGGCAGCTGCTTAATTTTCTGGCTTCCAGCAGTATGTGGGTGAAGAAAAATAATGTTAGCGTTTGGCTAACATCACATGATGGCTTCCAAAGTATCAGTTCAGAAAGCTTCTCTCATCCAAAAAAAATGGGCTCTCACTGGGTATTTGGAGTAACACACACACACATGCTCACACCCATAATCAGTGGGTGTAAAATGTGAAAATGATGTTTGCCAGGGAGCTTTCAGTTCCAGAGCTGTGAATGGGAACTGCATGCTTGGAATGGAGGCATGAGAATGCTCTTGCTGTTTGTGTCCTTTTGTGCCTCTGACATTTTGGGATTTTATGTGGGTGTGATGACATATTCCCCTAAAGCCCGCAGAACCAAGTCACGGGTTTCAATGCAGGCTACCAGAAAAGGATAGCTCCTCAGAAACACGACTGCAGGGAAACAGACAGCAAGCCCTCCTATGTGCTGGAAGGATTAAACTGTGCCTAGGGTCCCAAACCTGGTTGCACTGGAAGTGAAGGCAGAGGGGGAAGAACATCAGGCCTGTCCCACTGCTGTCCCCCTGCCTGCACCTGATTGCTGCTGCCATTACTGGCTGCTGCCCAGATGAGAGTGTCCCATGGGATGCGCAAGGCCCACACAGATAAGCACATTAGCACAGCTTTTATCTGCGCAACCGCATTACTGTTTGCACAAAAGCACATTGCTTTTGGCTTACACTGAGCTGTAGCATAAACGAAGATCAGCTCCAAACCCTTACAAGTGCTGGTCCAGGAGGGTTGTTTTGAATGAGCCCCGTTGACAGCAGAATTAGGCTACACATGTGGCTTCACGGAAAACTTGAGAGACGGAGACAGCGTGGAGGTTGCAACGTTAGATAGACACGTAAGAGTTGAGCTGAGAAGCACGCAAGCCAGGAATCTGGGTGAGATTTGGGGATTGCAAGTCTGAGAACTCAGCTTGAAACATTGTCTTGGGAAGCATCTTCCAGCAGAGAACAAGGAAGGGTGGAGCATGATACCACAGACCACTACCTATGTGACATTCGTGCTGGAGCACTTTGTAAGTCCGGGGAAAGAGTGAGAGTGGATGTTTTATCAATTATCTATTCATTACTATACCAGACTTTGCAAAGAGGAAAAAGAGACATTCTCAGTTATGGAAAGAGGCTGGCAGGGGAGAGAAAGAAAGGCAAAAAGAGGAAAGTGGAGACAATGTGAGCAAAAAAATGAAAATAAACCACCAAGTAAATAATAAAGGGCTAGGACTTAGAGAAAAACTGAGTGGTAAGAGGAGAGAAAAAACTTAATACAAAAATAATGGAATTCAAAGCTATAGAAGACACTCTTTTACAAGTTTTCTCTCTGGAAATTTTAAGGTAGAATGCCTTTTCTTGCAGTGAGAGGAAAAGGGGACTCAAAGGTTGGGCCTCCATCAATGTTGCAAAGAGGATGATGGGCTCTAGGAACATTCAGCCTGAGGAAAGTCCTTCTTACCTCTCTAAAGTCATCACATCATGCTTATAAATCAAGATCTTGCATTGAGAAGGAATCCAGCCTCAGACTTCTAAACGCACACAGAAAGAAGCAAACTATTTCTAGCTGTGTTAGCAGTGATATAATGCAAATGGTTATGGCTAGGATAAGCATATTTTATTATTTATGGCCTAAATACAGATACATTATATACTCTTCAACCTACTGGACTGTAACTGCTATTTTTGTTAACTGTCTGACCTTTCTTGTTACCTTTATTCCTGATCAGTGTCATAAACCTCAGATGCATGTCATCTAAAACTGTTCAGATGGCAAATTTACTTCCACTTTTTATTCTGACATCTCCATCTTAGCAGATATTTCATTGCTATTACTGCAATGAATATTAATGCAGAGAAGTTGCACATCTCCTCATTAATAGTCATCAGACATCTCCCCTTTCTTTCGCAGGTTTGCTGAGTCAGGTACACCTAAGTGATCTGCTAGTGTTACTTTTTAATCTTTATGCTATTTGCCATGGAAAATCCGGTTTAACCATTTTCTTTTGTAGTTCCTCCTCTAATTTATATCTTGTTTATTGACTTAATCTGTGTCAAAATTCTAAATCCTGAAGACTTTCTCTTCTCCTCAAAGAACCCTACTACTTTCATTACACTGGAAGTCTTTTGCCTCTCTGGTTTCATTTCTTACCTGATTGTACATACATTTTCTGAGTCTCAGCAGTCATCTTTAAACCGCTTTCGGGGGTTTTACTCCCTTTAAGCTGTCAGTCTTTTGTAACTAACCTTGAGTTTCAGTGAAGACTCCCCTTTATAAAATATTGCTTCTTTCCAATTCCTTTCCTGGGTGTCAAACCTAGTTATAACAGTCGCTGCTAGTCAGTGGCCTGAGTCCTCTTTTTAGGTGAATTAGGTCCTGTATGTTACTAAAGACTAGGTCAAAATTAGCCTCACCTTTGGCTTCGAAACTCCTCCAAATGTACTTTGGGTGTTAAGAAATCAGATGCTTACCTTTGCAGCCATTGGGGGCAACTATAACAGCAGACCATGGCACTCTGTTATGAAGCTGAAAAGCTCCTTCTAGTTAAAAAGCTTATGTCCCTAAGTGCTTTAAAACCACTGCCAATTTTGCTAATGAAGTAACTGATGACAGTGGGAGATTGTTCTCCTGTCTGTGGAGCGCACTCTGAAGGAAGATAAATCTAGCGGAGAGAAGAGGAATGATGGGACAAGAAGGTGCAGGGGATTCTTTGGTGTCTAAATCAAACATGCACACCTCCTCACACCTATGAGTTTCCCCTTGGCTTCACACTGCTTGCCCTCTTCCCAGCAGGTTTTCCAGCAAAGGAGGTTCAGCAGGAGACGTTGCAATTCCCCAGTCTTCTGAAAGCTGGAGTGGCCAGTGGGATGAGCTGCTGTGGGAAGGGAGGCTCCCCGTGAAGAGCTTTCTCTCACCCTGTCCGTGAGTTAGTTTTCTGCTCTGTTTTCCTTAGTCTTCTTCCATTGCCCTCTGTTACATCTCAATCCTGCCCCAGCCTCTTGGCCTGGCCCCCACTCCAACTAGACCACTGGCTTCCCTAAATCCTCCTGCCCAGTCTCCATGCATGCATAGCTCTAGCTCCAGATCTCCACTGCCTTCCTGAGTTTCCTCACTGCTTCAGGCCTGTGGTCATGTCCTGGCGCAGCCACATAGCCAAACACCACCCACTTCGCACTCTGGCTTGCAGTATCGGTGTCACCTGGTTGTCTCATTTGAAACACCACTGCACTTGACATGCCAGGCCTCAGCTGGCATTTTAACCACATGCAGCAATGAATTACAGCTGGCCATTATAATTGCAGATGAGCACACCCTTTCTGAAGAGGTTCTGCTTTCCGCAAGTAGTGATGGATGGTTTTAAAGCCTTCTTGTCACCACCTTCTAACTAGGAGGGAGGAGGCCCTGACAAGTCTTCCACCATGGTAAATTTGCATGTAGATCTGAGTGCATGTCAGAGACATACTGCAGAGGCCCTCAGGCTAATGAGCCTATTAACTAATGGGACATCCACACCCCAGCTCCTCTATCCAGCTTTTTGTATCACTCTTGCCAAATATGAAGCATGAGCTGGGTTTCCTTCCCAGAAACCTGTCTAGGTGCCTTATGAAACCAATTCTGGTTTTTTTTGTTTGTTGTAAACAGGCAATTTAGTCCGGTGGGGCACAGAAAAATAGCAGGTGCATTCAACTTGATGTCCAGATTTAGAAGTTTTATAGCTCTTTTTGCAGTGTGGATCTCTCAGGGACTGGGGCAGGAAGGAGCATTAACAAATCTCCACACAAAACTTGCTGGCCACACTTAAACGTCCCCCCAATGGGCTGCGTATTTCTTGTAAACTTAATTGCCTGGGATTACAGTCTATTTCCTGGCACTGCTCTTGAGGTTAGAAATTCTTTTGTGCCTGGAAAGCTTCTGCTCAGTAGTTTGCAGTCCCCCAGGAGTCTGAGGCTGGCAGTGGCAGAAGTGGACGCTCTTTGCACCAGCTGCTGAGGTGCCCTTTGGGGGGAAGAAATTCCAGCACCATGGATTTTTCATCAGGAACCTTCTGGGATTCCTCTAGGTGGCAGGAAGCACACACCCACTACTGGGGCACTGCTCTCCGCAGCTCCCCAGCTGCAGCAGTCTATGAACTTGAAAGGGTATAAGTGAGGGTTGTTCTGAGGTCTGGATTACGTTTCAAGAGTTGCTTGTCCACCAGCCATCTGACTGACAGGCTCTGACTTCGGAGCTTATTTGCTCTGTACCACAGGCTTTTGGTTTTGTGGTGAGGTTAGCCACTAAGTCATTCCTTTCCCTTCGCTCTGGGTAATGCCGTCCACGGTTTGCTTACCTATGTAGCTAGAAGAGGTTTACGTGCTTTCAAAGCAATAAAATGAGGCAGTAACAGGCAGATATGATAAGTACTACATAAAACTACTAGAATATGTGTGCCTGTTCCACTGGCGTGCTAAAATGATGTTGGTATGAGCTTTGGTGGATTTGATTTTAAATCATAAGTCACGATTGGATCTTTTCCCTGGCTGTGAACTCTTTATTTCTCTTTATCTCAGTTCATGTTACTGACAAGCACCAGAACATATCCTCGAAACAGCCTGAGCATTAGTTTGAAGAGTGCTGAAATGCATAAGTAACTGTACTGAGTGTGTACCAGCATGATCTGGTTCAGCCTTTGTGACCAGAGGGGAAGACAAGGCTGCACTTACACCCCTACTAACCTTTCACCTGCGGGGTTGACACAAATCCTTTGCCCTCACAGTGCCTTTTTCTGCCCTCTCTGTTCTGCATCCACTAGAATAGTGTCTTTCCCAGGACAGCTCTCTTCCCTGGCCGCTCTGCATGTGATCTCAACCTCAGCTCCCCCAATAACTCCCTGCACTTTAAGGAAATGATAAGCAGATGATGGAAAACTATGCACTGCTGAGGAACCCCACTTTATCTGCTTTATTTTTCTGGAGGAAAGGTCCCCTTGGACATCAGTTTAAAGCTCTCTTTTCTCTCTGGACTATGATGAAGAGGACGTCAGAAGGGCTGTGGTTCTGGCTCTGGATATTTGGTGTGGACCAAGTTATGCAATGTACTGCTGTGACATCTGGAGATTAATTTTTGGCTCATTTCTTGGGACCATAGTTAATATCCACATGGGGAATTTTTGTTTTTAAGAACAAGAAGTACTATTCTAATTTCAAGTTTTTCTGTGATCTCATTCAATCTGAATCATGTCCAATATACCTCTAGCTGCATCATTTATAAGGAGGAAGGAATTGGTTTTTTTATTGGTGATACAAGTTGCTTTAGTGAGCTACGTATTGATAACAAAATATCTTCCTGATGAGTTAAACATCAGCAGAAGCTTAAGAACAATAAATACTACTTGTTCTGCTTAGCTAGAAAATGACATTGTTTTCCTTGCACTTCTAATTTAAATCCTGTGATTATTCTTCAAAGTGATATCATAGAGGTTTGTAGTCATTAAAATAATTTCAGCTGGGATCAACAGTAGTATTATGCACCAGCAGAGTGATAATCAATATAAAGAGCTCAAAGAGCTTTGCCAGGATTATTTTGGCACCACTGTCCCAAGCAACATCTAGATGAGCTAATCCCAGTTTTTAAATTGTTCTCAAGTCTGCAAAGAACTGAATGCTAATGATCCTGCTCAGTTTACCTGCACTCTTGACCCATGAGGCAATCACCTATTCATCTCAAAAAGCCTGAAATAAAAGGTGCTGATTTTGAGTCAGAAGGGAAAGTAATGCTTGTGTTTGCACAATGCACATCAGTGTGTAACTAATGAATTCAGACCTAATGCAGTATCAGGTTTGATATATAACTCAGTAGCAATCAGACATTCATGCTGCAAGAATCTAGGTCCCAAACCACATGCAGATTGTGCTATCCTGTCACCTTTGTTCTTTGTCCATATCTATCATTGGTCAAGACGTCCCTCCGATAGGTCATGAGCTTGTAAATAACACAACGATGTTGCAAATTGTATTATTTTTTAATGACATTGTTAGTATTCTCAGGGATAAGTGCCTACAGTTTGAATGAAAACCCCAAGATCTTGAATAGCAGTTTTAAAGCAGAGATAGCATGGTCTGTAACTTTGTCTTCATAAACAACCACAGCATGCAATACAAGTCAGTTGCATGGCAAGTTCTTTACCATCTCTTCTATCACATTCATAGAAGCATTTAGTTTACAGTAGATTAATGTCCTAACCTCTTAGCTTATTACTCTGAAACATAATCAACTCTACGTAATAAGATTAGACATTAAGAGCTTAACCCACTGCTAATTTTTAATAAATTTTCCCCCAGTTAGAAAATGGGATGACAGCTAGGAGACTGGAAACTGACTACATGTTTGTGCACAGCAGAAAACTCACTATTATTTTTCACAAAAGTGACCAGTTGCAAATAAATATTTCTTGTGCTTTACATTTTTTTGCTGCTCCACCCAGATCTGGGCTCTTTACTTTAGGGACATAAATGGTTTTCAAACAGTTGGACAACATCAATGAACAAGACCCAGTAAGGCGCTGGAGAGGTTGATCTGATTACCCTGCATACGGGATTAAGAAACTTCAGTTTCTGTTGAAGACTGTATTCCATGTTGCCAATTGTTCTTACCTGTAGCCCTTTGTAATGAACAAAAAACCAAAACAAACAAAAAACCACCAACCAACCAACCGACCAACCGACCAAACAACAACAACAACAAACCACCAAAACCAAACCAAACCAAAACAAAAAAAGACCTCAGTGAACTATTCCTAAAACACCAGAGCACAATTTCAGCAAATTGAATGCAGCGGTGTCTGCCATGTGCTTCCCTGCCATCCGTTCTCAGAGGGACATATTCCTCTGTTGAGAGCCCCTTGTAAACTTACTATCAGGATAAAGGACATAATTTTCAAAGAGGTGGACTAGGGACAAGAAAGCTAAATTCCTTTCATGTAATTGAAAATTCCCCATTTCATTGATTGAAAATCTTCAACTCTGAGAGCAGAGCTTGTTTACCATGACGCTTTACAGTTCCAGGAAGGGAGGAAGTTAGCTGTACATAGTGGGAAACCACTGTGGCTACATAATAGTCCCCTTAAAAATATTGCATGTTTCTTTGAATTTGTATATAAAAATCATGTCAACAGCAAATCTGTAAGTTTTCCCCATTGCCATGTTTTATCAAAAGCCTTCAGTAAAACAAGGAGCTTTTCAACAATAAGAAAGTAATTTTGTCAGTTGAACATGCTATATAATTAAAGGATTAACATTTTCTCTGAAATGGAATTAAGAAACATAAATGGGTCTAAAGTTAACTCCTTCATGTTTAGATAACTGGCCAAGGACTTAAAGGAGTAAAATTTCATTGGGAAAGGTGCATTTTGGCTAGAGCTGTGCAAAATACCGCTGAAATATTTGGAAAATTTTCTGTCAGAATTTTGGTGGAAGGAGACTATTACAGGAAGAATGATGTGAAAAGCTGGAAGCAGGACAAAGAAACATGTATTTTCCAACCCAGCAAACTTTCAATCTTACTGCAGACGATGATCTCAAACCCATACACATACTTGCTGGCATACACTTTTACCTAATTTTGAAAATATGCACATACAAACTTTGAGAAAATACGCCTTTTCAGTTTTTACATATTCAACATGGCAAGTCTCCAGGACTTCATAATAATTCTGTGTAACTTCTTACTGGGGTAACGTGCATGTCTGAGCATTACATGCTTCCATGTGGATTTCTGGGCCTGCCTGGAATACCCGGATGGCCATCAGTTCTGGCAAGGCTGTGTGTCTGTTTTCTTACTGCCTTAGTGATGGCCTGTAAATACTAAGACTGATTTTACCATTCTTTTATGGGAAGTTAAATCTCTTGAAAATATCACTATTGTTTTAGATAAAAGAATGGCATGGAAATGCATGTATTTTTAAGGTGAGGAGTTCCTCACATAGATTTCAAGAGCATTTTTTACACCCAGATAACTAGCAACTTTTCACAGTTTTGTGGGCCCCATACTAAATTGAAGGATTAACTGAGAGGCAGCTATTAGGAGAAGACTGCATGCACGTTCCTGCCCAGATTACTGTGAACAGCTTATGTTTCCTCTGGCTTTTAACTGTTAGGGCAGAGCAGTTTCCCTGTCACTGGATGAAGGACAGTGATGGGTCATACCATCTTCACAAAGATCTCATGCTATGGCTTTTCCTCTCTCCTCTGCCATTCCTGATGTCAACCACCATTTTTTTGCCACAGCAGTTCATGACTTGAATGATATCTTGGTTCCATCTTCTGTTTGCTTGTAGTCTTACTTTTATCTTGACTGGATAACCCCTGGGGCTATACCTCAGCCCATGTAGCTTCCTTCACACTGGAAGAGGCACCTTCCTCTTTTCTTCTGCAAAGCAGTTTTTGAGGCCTTCCTTGGCTTCTGCTGTGCTCCCTGCTGCCTCCTTATGTCCCCACACATGCAGAGATCCCTAAGCACAGGCTTCTGAAGATGCTGTGTCTCTCCTCCTTTCTTCCCTCTTCCATCACATGACATCTGTCACTGAGTGTCTTTGCTGACATCCCCTAAATCACCATGGATCCTCTCCTCATGTCACCATGGGTCTGACATGGATTTCTGTACATCTCAGGATCCAAACTGGCTCTTCATGGTCTGGTTTGGGGATTGGGAGCAGCATAGTCATAACAGCTCAGGGTTGTCACTTATAATCCGTCCCTCCTCTACTTGCCCCAGGCTTCCTTTACTGTGTGCTTCCTTCATGACAACTCTGGTTGTCTTTGCATGGTACTTTATTATGCCACCCTTTTTTGCTCAAAATGTGCATTTTTCTCACTCAAGGCCTGGAAAATTGTCCTTTCTACTAGTGGTGCTTTTTACTGCTGCGTGTTTTCCACTAAGTTTGCTGCATGATGTGTGAAACTGGAACACATGTAGTCCCGCCTGAATATGAGAAGAATTTTACTCTGAGGATGAGTGAGTGCTGGAACAGATTTCCCAGAGAAGCTGTATAGGCTTGTTCACTGCAGATATTCAAAAGCTGTTTGAACACAACCCTGAGTAATGATCTCTAGAATGACCCTGACTGCACAGAAAGGTTGTACTATGTGACTTCCTGTGGTCCCTCCCAACCTGACCTATTCTGTGATTGTGACCGACATGCAGCAATAGAAACAGGAAAAATATTCTCTGTCAACTCCAAAGATTTTCATGAAGCTGGGCAGGTGAAAAAATACGTACAATTTGTTTGTGGAATGAAATGCTCCATTCAATCCCCCTTCTTAAAATTTCAATGTCATTAAATGAAACTAAAACTGAAGTAAAATTTAAGGACTTAATTTTGGAATTATCAAAATGCTCTAAATACATCTGCTGTCCTTGCACTAAAAATGGCTCAAGGCATAAAACTCAGATCAGCTCTATCCAGTAGAAGAGCTGCACACTGATTTGTGTGTTGACTTGACACAAAGGTGTCTCTCTGCTTTCCTCTGTACTCATCACTGAGCGTGAAACACTTACAGCACTATTTCAAATGCTGTTGGCTGTCCTGCAAACCTTTGCCTCAAACCAGCTTCTATCACAGTGCTTTATGTTAAAAAATGGTAGTTTAACAACCAGTCATTTTAGAAACATTTTGTTTCTGTAGTGTTTTATCTTAACACAATGCATGTCGTATTCTCCATCAACCCTTTGTATATGTCTTTTTCCAAACAAGCACTTTGCAATAGTGAAGAAGTCTTTGAATAGATCTTATTGGCACTATACTGTCATTTAAATAGAAACATTAGATTAGTTTATTTATCTGTCAGTTCCCTATCACGAAGTCAGACGTGAGTGGAAATCACCAGTACACAGTGTGGCATGCCCTGCAGGATGGGCCATGCATCTGGACAGGTGCACACACATGGTCAGATCGTGCATGCATCCTGCAGCACTGCAGACTTACCCCAGCTTTTTGGAAAGCAGGTGCACCTGTGCAGTAAGGAGAAGGGTGGTCTTGCATTAACTGTCCATGCTCCCACACCAGACAGTTCAATGTCTTAGAGAATTGCACTGAAAGAAGTAACATTGTTGGGGGGAAGGATTAACACCCTTGTTGGTCTCCTTTTTTGTAAACTTAGGGCTGCTTACTTTAATAGAGAGAAGCACAGCTCTATACTTTTTCTGGTTTTATATGGGTAAATATAATGGCACTTTACAACGAAATTATAAGCTTTTGCAGCCTCCTCTCTTGTAAATAAGGAGTTCTTGTTGTTTTAAAAATCTTAAAAGGAGCTTAAATATAACCTCACATTTCCCATTTACTTATTTGGAGGAACTGGTTTAGCATAAGAAGTTTTTGTGTACAGAAGGGAATAAAAAAACAACTGACAAAGTTTGTGATGGTCCTGCCGTGATCCATAATTTTGGTGCAGAACCGTGTGGGTGCTCACTTCTGAGAGAACCTAGGGGTTGAGAGGAGAGACAGCAGTTCTGCTTGACTATATTGAGACAGAAACAGACAAGGATTACCTGTGCAGTATTAATGCCCTTTAGATAGATGATTAAAATGGTGCAAGATAATTACTTCTGACATCTCTCATTTTTCCTTTGAGAAAAGGTGGTCTGGTGCAGTTCTGTATAGATCATGATCTTGTGGCTCCTGACAGTGCTGCAGTGTTCCCTTTGCTCTGATTCAGCTCATGTTAAAGCCAACTGAAAGTCCTGTGCTGGCTCTAGAAGCAGTCGGCTGATACCCTGCTGTAGAAAACTTCTAGACATGAGTTGTGAGATAGAAGGAACAAACCAGATCCGGCACCCTTGGTTTTAATTCATTTAGTTCTCAGTGATTACTACAGTAGAGAATTTCCCCCTGCAGTTCATGCACGTTGTTGATAGACATGATTTTACAGCATATTTCTCTCTGTTCTGAACTGCTTCAAAGAACGGATAGTTTGCTGTGAAAGACGAGGCTCCACGGTGCAAATTTTGGAGATTTATTAACTGCCAAATTAACAACAGGGGATGCCCACAATACAAAGCGCAGCGCTGGGTGCGTGGCTGGTCTGGCCAGAGGCACACCTTCTGGAACCTGCGCAGCTGCTTTTATACCCTTCGAGTGTCAATCAAGATGAGTTGACACATTTATCCAATCACAGATTTTGAAGTCACCTGCCCGCCCCTATATCCGCCCACTTTGGGCGGCCTGACCAGGGCCCGCCCACCTGGAGCATGCCCAGTTATAAGATCGGGAGGGCCCCCATCTTGACTGGTACCTTGATTGACATTCTCCTGGAACTCCCTGGAAAATCCCCTCAGCCAGTGTTGGCCGTTTTGTCTACATTACCTTATATTAGAAATTACAACAACCATTACAATTAAACAACACAATCCTACAATTAAACAGTATTTAGCAATCAACGGTTATCAGGAACTCCCATTAACAGTAATCAAGGTATTATAACAGTAAAAGGTACAAAAAGAGGAACATTACAACAATAATAGGAACACCCCAACGAATTGTTTATAACTTAACAATTAACCACTTAACGTATAAGAACACCTTCCTAATTATTTGAACTTCATTAACTTTAAACACAAATTAACATATGAAAGCCAATCGCGTTTAGTCGTCTATAACATTTGCTTTTTTTGGCAAGGCAGCTTCAGGATCTGCTTCTGGCAGGCTGGCTCTGTGTGTAATCATTCTTATTATGATTCCAGCTAGCAAACAGTACCAGGTCAGGCTTAGCAAACTAAAAACCAGCAGTATCAACCAAGATGGCCTACCATAAATTCCCTGCAGGAATTTACATGGCTGCTTGCTACACATGAAATAAAATACCCAAGATTCAAGTTGTTCTCTCCCCAGTGCACATCATCTCTCATTTGAGCTATGATGGTGTAGCTATGCACAGTGCAGCCATACCGCCAAAAATCAGATGAAGCCTCTTATGACCAGTGAAGGTGCCTTGGGAGTGGAGGTCGTTCATGACCTGAACATGTCGCATCTCTAAACTGAGGCTCTTATGCTGGGAAGAGACCTTGTGGGGAGGCTGGAGGCGAGGGCTGCTCCTCCATCCCTGGCAAGATGCATATCATCAGGAATGGTATGGCTATGGACCAGTACTCTTTGATCCAGGCCCTGATCCCAACCTGGTGTGGAGATGCTGTGGCAGAAGAAGACTCTTTCTCCCTTCCTGGCAGATCTAAAAAACCCCCATGTGGATGCCTTGCAACAAAATCTTCTAATGTGGCTAGTGTGGTGATTGGAAACAGTTCCACTGATTCTCACATCTGCATAAGGATATGAAAAATGAAGTTTTTTCGTAGTTTTTTGACATTACAGGGAGAGATTGTGCATTTTTAATGTCAGCATTCCACTGGTATATATTGAGCATAGCTTTGAGCTTTTACATCACCACACAGCTATCAACCTGTATCCTTACTGGGCAAAACCTATATTACTGAAGCTGTTCAAATGCACTGTAATTTAGCACTAATTCAGAATGAAACAATTTCAGTGGCTGAACTGGACAGCATTAATGGGGCCAAAACATTGGTCCACACTGACTGGTAAACTATATTGACACATGTCAACTTAATTTTTAAAACAAATGTAGATTGAGTCTTGGGAGGTGAGTTCTAACCCAGAACTCAGATTTTCAGCCTTTGAACCATATTTAATAAAGAAACTGTTATTTGATGAAATTATTTAAAACATGTAGAGTTAGCTTTCTGCAAACTTTTTGTCTCAAAAGCAAAAATTTGAGCCTGGGAGGTTGGGGTGAAGACTGGCTCAATTCTTTCAATCTGGAAATATCAAACCCACTTTTAATCAAGAGGAATTTTTTCTACATTCCCAATGGGAAACATAACCTTTTTGCTCCATCCAACATTAAAAACTTTCTGCATTGCTGTGATGCTTTATGGAAATTGTGGTTCAGCTGCCACATACCCTCTCCCATCTGCCAGGACATTTTGGTGGGATGCATAATGGATACAATCCCTCTGTGATACACCATGAGGGACCAGTAAGATTACAGTGTGTAATAGGTAATGTAACACAACCATATAGCTGTCACGTGGGAGCATATGGGTCATATAACTAAAACACAGTTTTCTGAAAGCCACAGAGTTTGGCCACAATTTGTTGTCGAACTGCTTCCAAATGAGATGTTTCTCCCTGGTTCCAAACACTGAAATTTTTCATGTAAGTTTTCCCAAGAGAAACTTTAGATTTTTAGTTCTGTTCAAAATCTGCAAAATCCTATAATCAGGTTGGTATTTGGAAAAAAAAGGTTAGTTATGGCCTTAAAAAAAGGCAGCTTGGTCTGTTTAAGAAAATGGCAACCAATTATTTTGCTTTATTCACCTGTGTTCTGGCAAGAAACACTTCTTTACTCTTGCAAGTTAAATTCACAGTTCACAGCATATTCTCCTTCCAAAATGCATCATTTATGAAAACATGATACTTATCTCAGGACTCAGGGTAATGTGCAGAGAGAGTTACCATGAACTTACACTCTGTACCTGAACCATCCCAGGGTATTAGCTTAACATGGGGAAGATGTATTTGCTAGCCTCAAGAAACCACATTCTCTACAAAATTTAAAATTTAATGGATTCTTATCAACAGCTGTCATTTTGTCAGTGTAGAAGAGGTACAGCTAGATTACATATGGGTGATTTTAATTCAGTGTATGGTAAAGTTGAAACAGTCTAATCTGTTTTTGTTATTTTACATCTTAAAATTAATCTGGTGCCTCTAATTGAAAAAAAAATTCTTAAACATCACTCTGAATTATTAATATAATATACATAACCTAATGACACAAAACTATTTTGTAACTTCTCAAATATTTATACTATCTTTACAATAATTTATCTTTATATTTTAAATTGAGTTTATGTAAAATAATTTCCTCTAGATAATCTAAACAAAGCAACTGATATATTAATTGAAGCATTTTAGAGGTGTGGTTTACCTTCACTTTGCAGAACCCTCCATCTGTTTAATATGCCATCCATCTTCGATGGGATTTGACAGTATCTGTGGCTAAAGAATCAGCGTACTGAGTCTTAAAACTGTGCACTTTTCCAACATGGTTCACTAGGACTGCATATCAGGTATGTTATGTGGCCCTTAACTTTCCTTTCAAAAGTTACTCAACACAATGACTCAGAGGATTCAGCTGAAGCTGTGGTTTAAATGCATAGCTTGTCCTTAATTCTCAATGGGATTAAACACCAAAGAATATCAAAAGGTAGAAATAAGCAAAGTGACTTGTACAGAATCAATTTATGCCATATAGGAGCTATACTTATACCTTCCCTTGTTTTTTGGGGTTCTGCCATCACTGCTGACATTTTCTGCCCAGACACAGAAATAGCAGGTCTGCCATCTCTTTTTGTTGGCTTTTCTCATGTGGCCAGAGAATGTATGATCTGTGGCCCATTGTGCCTTCAGTGCATTGCAGGGGTACAGTCTCATGTGAACTGGGTTAGGTAAGCACCTGGATCACAGGGTGTTTACCCAAATCAAGTGAAGCCCTGAAGCTTAGATTACGACAGGTAAGAGAGAAAATCAGCTGATGCCAGTGGAGCCTGCAGGAAGGGACATGAGTGAGTGATAAGATACGCCCACAGTTCTGTGCAGGGGCCCCCACCTTCTCTGATGCAGGAGCACTGTGACACACAGGAGATGACATACCAAACCTTGATAAAAGTATTAGTTTAAAACATTTCAGATGAACAGGGTTAGGGTAAAGGGAGGAATTATAAAAAAATTCTCACAGTGATATGATCACATAGGACATACAAAACAGAAGAAATTAATGCAGCTCTCTCTAACTGGAAGAAGCTTTTCTAACCTGCTAATGCTGATTTTCTTATAAACCAATCCTGAGAGAGTAGCAGAGGACTGAAAAATCTGATTTGATGCACATATTTGTAAATGTAAATAGGATAATCACAGTATATATATGACTGGGTAGCTGGGTATTGGTGTTGAGTGAAGCTGCAGAAGGGTTGTCATAGCAAATAATTTACGATAGTTTTTTGATAACAGGCCTCGTAACATAATCTTGGTGTCCTTTCTGATGAAATTTGATTTTTGAGAGAGATAACAGTGCTGCTAGCTTCTAATCATCATCACCATCATCATCATCATCATCATGATAGTTTTTCACCAGCATTACCCAAAATAGCCCTAGGGTTTGCTCTGTGCTACCATGACATCTGTGTGGGAACTGGCAACAGCCATTTAAGCAGTTTAGTACCACATCAGCCAGTTTAAGATACAATATTTTTTAATGCAGAAAACAGAGGCTCCCAGCAGACTGGCCAAAGTTCTGTGAAGCTGGACTTGTTGCATTTGTGTCCTATTGTCAATAAGCACAGTTAGGATGCTGCAGAATTTACACAAGCTTTTCATTTTTAGGGTTGCATGGGTAACAAAGAGCAACAACAGACTATTGACTGAGTCTGATTTGGTGTGCAGATAAAAGAAATACATTCCAGACTTGGGACTGTATTAAAAACAGAGACTATAACAGGCATTTATTACAAGGTGTTTGAAAATAATTTAAAATGGCAAACCAGTATGCTAAAATTATTCCCAGTATGCTTATTAGAGATCTAATTTTGAGCAAACAATGCTCAATGACTGGACTTACGAAACCAGTGCTAGTGAAAGTAGGAAAGAATACAAAAAGAGGAATTTGTAAATAATTGTGTTGCTTACATCATCCATATGTACTGATAAGAGTCAACTAGTAAATGGAGCTATACATCAGTGCTGGATCATAATGCTAGCAAAACAGTAAGGATAGAATCTCCCTATAAAATATGGAAATTTACCCTGTGGATCAATCTGAAAAACACATAAAAATCATTCATATTAGGCAGCCCACAAAGCATGTGGTCTTATGACAACATAGCAATTAAGTTTGTGAATGCTATCCTTTATTGCAGAAGCAAGAGGCAATCAAAATAGGAAAAGGGCTATTATCTCTGTCTCCAACATGAATAAGAGCACTACCAAAGTAGAGAACTCGTGTCCTTGCTTCAAAAAAGACACTGAGAAACTGGAGTGTGTTCACAAAAGGTTTATAAGCACAACTTGGAGTCTATAAAACATACCTGACAGATTAAGACTTAAGCAACTTAGTCTATTTTATTTATCCAAGAGAAGATTTAGAAGTGAATTAATTCCAAGCTAGAAATGCTTACATGGATCATGACAGACCTGGTTTAACAGAAAAAAATCATATTGAGATCAAGTGGCTGAAAGCTGGAATGAGACAAGCAGATGAAAAAATAAACAGAAATCTTTAAAAGAGAAACTACCTTAGCTTTAGAGTGATTTTGACATGTGATGTGTTTTCATTGCGCCTGAAGTTTTAAGTCATAATTGGATAGTTATTCTAAAAGATATGCATAAAGGTCAAACAGAAACTATAATCTTGGTGTAGAAGTTATTAGGCAAGGTTCTCTGAGCTTGTAAAAGACTGTAAGTCTTTACAGTAAGACTGTATGTCTCTAATGCTCTGTTTGGATGTCTGGCTCTTTCTGCTGGCCATGTGAATGTGGCAGTAAGATAGCTAAAGAGGATGTATGGTGAATTGTGAAGCTTAAAGGACCTTCTAGGTAAAGTTATTCTAGAAATCCATCTATGTTTGCTACACAGCATTCTATGAAACTTGGAAAAGCAGCTGCTTTATATTTCCAGAACAGGACCAGCTGAAACTCATCAGAAACAAGATATGACCCTAATATCAGTTATGTAGACTACTCTAACCTTATGTGATCATGTTTCCAACAATCCAGCATGTGTGACAAGCCCTCTGTCCTGTTGCTGTCCTCAAACTAAACTGGAGGGGATTCACATGCTTAATGCATGAACTATGAACTTTTACATCCTTAACTCACAGGAGCCCCCAAACGTCTCTAACATCCTTGAATTCAAGACATCTCAATATAATTCACTGCTAATCCTGAGAAGCTAAATGCACATAGAAAGTGCTCTGAGCACTTTCAGGGGACAGATGAGAAAGTACTCTGCAAGGCTGTATCATGATGGGTGTATAAATTAGGTACACCTAATTATATATTATATATTTTATATATATATATATAAAAAATATATATATTGTACCTTATACACCTATGTATACCCACCTTTATATATGTACACAGCTATATATACCATATACCTACTCTACTACTCAAACACATTGAGTAGTAGAGTAGAAGCTATATGCTTGTGGATTCAGAGCTCTGATTTCATGGCCAAAATACAGTAAATCTGCAGTTCTCCACAAATCCCTAAATTTTTCTGCCATTTTGCTCTACCTGGTGATCTGCAGCAATCATTTATCCCACAAATCTACGTGTGAATGATTCAGATTCAACAAATTCTGTATGCAGTTAGTACAGCCCAAAGATGCCATCAGCAATGCCTTGTCCTCCTCCTTGCCAGACACCATAGCTGTCCCCCAGCAGTCCCTTGCAGACCTGCTTTTTTTCTGGTAGTATTCAAGTCAATCCTGCCACCTGCCTGCGAGGAGGGGGAGATGTGTGATTTGGACTAGCCAGAGGTCACATAAAAGCTACCTGGAGCAGCTGCTGAAGGCAGAATAACTTAGGGAGAAAAGGCAGGACAGAACTGCTGGGGTCCAAGGTAGTTAATTGCAGCTCTGCTGATCACCATCCAGCTGGCTTCTCTGGAAAGACTGACATTTTTGCCACCAAAGTCGCAAGCTTGCCTTGCTTTTTGACCTTTCATGGTGCTGTGTACTTTTTTATCCTTTAAGGTGTTGTTGATCCTAGCAGCAGTGTGACATGTCCCAGTGTCCTGCCAGTACACACCAACCTGCAGTTCAGTGCCAGCCATCTCCAAGAAAAGCTTTCATAGGGAAGCCACAATCCTCCAGTTGTCACCCACCACAATTTCAGATTTCTAAACAGAGCATTCTCCACCATTCTTCCGCATTCCTTAATCAGATGAAACTGATTATTTGAAGGAAAAAGGATCTAGGGTGTTTTCTACTATTTTTCATTCCAAATATTTCTGCCAGGATTTGTGGGCAATGACTTGTTCACTCTTGCAGTCCTGTGCTGGGTTAGGTCATTTCTTCCAAAAGAGCAGTGAATAATGCAGGATATAAATCTTTGAGGAGGCCTGTTTTTCTGCTGACCCAGTAACTGCAGCTTATTACATACACTCAGTTTTTTTTTCATTTTTCCACCCCGGAGTGGATGCTTACCACTGTTCTCTCAGCAGCCTCCTGAAGCACATTTGACGTGCCCATTCCCTAAGTGCTTGTCACTGAACACAGAGACTTTTGGATGACAGAGAATAATAAATCCTATTAAAATCAAGACCAAACTATTCCCCATCCACCTTTAGATGTAGGGAGTCTTTCCCTCTTCTGTTTTATCTTGTGGCTGTAAGATACCATCATGGGATAATCGACTTTCAAAAAATAACAGCAAAGTAGAGAGGAGGTTGACATGGTCTAGTGCTGGTAATAATCCTGCTTTAAGGTGGAGGCTGGACTCAATGACCTCCAGACATCCCTTTCAATCAGCATTTCTAGAAGTCTTCCAGCTCAGGCTAAAATATATCAGTGGAGAAATTCAAGCAGTTTTACTGAGGGATGAGCATTCTGAGCAAAGCTAACCTAAAATAAATCTGTATTTTCAGTCAGCTTCCAGAGTGCAAAAGAGACAAGGAAATTTTTTTTACTACAGTGAAAAATCAAAATGTTATGACAGAGTTGTGTGAGAAATCCTTATTTTTATCCCAAACAGGTTTACCGGCTTTGTGTCAGAAAGAGTTTACATGGATTTGCAGGTGCTAAAGTGTAGAAAAGTATGGATTTGAACAAATGTAGTTTCCCCTCACCCAAATCCTGTTGTGAATCCAAGGCAAGGTTCAGAATCAGTACTCCTTTAGATGTTTGTGTTTGTTCAACTTACAACATAAGGATATTGCCAATAATGAATAGTGTAGTTTGAAGAAGAGGGATTATGGAAGATTATGGTGGGAAGGAATTTCAAGAACCACTAATTTCACCCACAAATTTGTGTTAATTCGTTTCAGAAAGTTAAGTTGCTTATACCATGTTTGGGTGACTGGTATGGTGAAAACTGTTGGTAACTCACCAGTTGTACATCATTAACACCTTCTCAAGAGTCATCTTTTACATGGCTTGGCACTTCTACATTTATTGATAGCAGTAAGGCAACCTAAATATGATTATTTTTCATTCATTTAAACTGCTTTATGGGGTCAAAGCCTACTAACATCAAGGGCACAACAAAGTATAAGGATAATCTTTGCATTTTCTCTACTTTTCCTGAAAATTAGTTTAAAGGTGTGGTACTGAGAATTAGTGCTCCCTCAGTAGAAGATGCATTAAATGGTAGTGGTTAATTCACTGAGTTTCTAGTAACTGTGCAAAGAATTTAGAAAGAAAATAAATAATTTCTGATTTATAACAGCATAACTTTGTGATAAAAAATGTGTGAGGAGAGAATCAGGACCATACAACTTCCTCTTTGGATTAATTTGGATGAAATCCCAAATGTCCACACACTAAGGCATGATTATCCTCATTTTGCTGTTCTGTGCAACTTTATTTGGCCAACTCCATGTTTAGCAGAAATTGGAGATGTTCCACTGAAGTCCTATGGAGAAAGCCAGATGATCAGAGCTCCATAACACAAAAGAAACCTCAACACTGCTGGGAATGTATCAAGAGAAATGTCCCATCCCTCCCAAAACTCACATTATAATCTGGAAACAGTGCTAAGGATTTAATTTGGTAAGCTTCTTTCACAATAGCCCACTCGACATGAAGACAATGGTGTCTTTCTACTATCATTTCATTCGAAACCCACTTTTTTTCCCCCATGAAACAATAACAGCTATGCAAATTCATTTTCTAGCACAGACCCAGAGTAAAATTCCAGCTTTAATGAGAATTTTGCTACTGACATAAAAAGCAGAATTTTGCTTGCATATGAATGCAACCCTTGCATATGAATGCAATCTTCATTCAGTAATTCATACTCCTTCCCTCCTTCCTTCCTTCCTGCCTGCCCTTTCCTATTTCTTCCTACCATATTCTATCCTGTCACATACCTGTCATATACCTGTCCTTTCCTGTCTTTTCTTTTGCTCTGACAAGAGCATGTAGTTGCTGATAGAGATTCAGTTATCCTTGGTAGTGAAACTGCTTATCAGACTGTAAATTCCAAATTCCTTTAGAAAAGTTTGCAAAACAAGACTAGCAAAGATACATGAAATACATCCCCAGCTCTCTATGTACACATGTTGTGTGGCATACCATTATATCATTTTCCTTAGATCTGCCATAAAAGGCAGGAACTTGAGTGTAGAAGTCAAGGGGCTGATGAATGTGTGCAATTTACTGAAACTGTTGGGCTAATGCCCCTCCCCCACCCTCTTAGCTGAACTGTGAGAGCCATAAACCAGCTGGATGAACTCTCCAAAAGGAGGAACAGATACCAGCACTCTGATAAGAAACAGAGCATTCACTTGTCCTTGTTACAGTTAGAGAACAAGCAGCACAAGGAGGATGACTTTCTTCCACAAAAGACATGACCAGTATTGTACTTCCCAGCAGGGCCAGTTACTTTAAAACATATGGAAGGACCTCTAGTGGCATGCATCATCTTTTGTTTCAAGAACAAGGCTGTGCAGGTCATGACTGCAGTTTTTAAAAGCCTCATTTGGACTCTGCATTACCCATGCAAGGAAAAAAAGGCTTTTGGTAAATGAAATGCAGAAGCACAGCCTATTCAAGTTCATATTTACATCCCAGTGTGTCTCCAAGCTGGTGGCAATATATCCAAATACTTATAGATGCCTAGAACTCCTCTGTCCTTGATGCTGTTGTAATGCCCATGGTTCATAACAGTACGTATGGGTGAATGATCATGGACGCTTTAGATATGATAGAGATAGATAACTTTCAGCCTAAACAGCAAAGGCCATCCATCCATATGCTATGACACCAAAGGTGCATGAAGGCACATGAAATTTTATTAAACATTTGCAGAAAATATCTGTCCTTCCAGAAAGGAGCTTGGAACAACAAGAGTGGCAGAAATTATTTTATATTAAAATAGTTGTGTGTAAGTGTTAAATTGGGAGATAAAGGATGGTGGTCATTGCCCTCTGTATAATATGCTATCTGGATCACTTCCTCAAGAGTTGAAAGGCTTTGAACCAAATTCCATTTTCTTCCTGAGGGTTTTGAAGATGCATTAGTAAGGACACATTTCTTTTCTTACTCCACTGCAGGCAGAAATACTATAAAAACACTCTTCAGTCCTCTAGGTGAAGTTGAGCAATTAGAAAATAGCCCAAGGTGTTTGGAGCCAGAAGAGGAAGTCCATGAGAAGCAGAGAGCAGAGACAAGAATAAAATGTATGATCAGCTATAGAAAATGAATTGAACTTGCTGTATTATACTGACTTGACACGCCATGTAGTAAAAATCATGAAGCACAGGAAATAGTTCTTTCACACAATTTATTGATTTGTCAAGTTTTGGGTTAACTTCCACTTATAGTCAGATATCTAACTGCTAACCATTTGTGGACAAAAGATGACTGGGAGTAGTCAGCATAGACTTAGGAAGGGGAAGTAATTTCTGACCAACTACATAGCCTTCTGTGATGAAATGACTGGCTCAGTGGACAAGAGGAGACTAGTAGTTATTGTTTATCTTGATGTCAAAGAGGCTTTTGATGTTTTCTCCAATAGCATGCTAATAGACTGGTTGCTGAAATATGTTTTAGGTAAGTGAATGCTGAGGTGGATTGAAATCTGACCGAACTTCTGAGCTCAAAAGGTTTTGGTTGGTAGCATGAAGTCCAGTGGTAGACCAGTTCCTAGTCGTGTCTGTCAGGCATCAATACTGGAACCAATGCTAATTAAAACCTTTGCTAAATAACGAGTACAGACTGTACCCTCATCAAGTTTGTAGATGACACACAATAAGGAGAAGTGATTGACAAACCAGATGGCTATGCTGTCATTCAGAGGGATCTGGATAGGCTAGATAAATGGTCTCAGAAGAATCTCATGAAGTTCAGTAAAGGGAAATGCAAGGTCCTTCCCCTGCAGAGGAACAACTCCAGCCAAACACTGGGAGCCTCCCACCTGAAAAGCAATTCTGCAGAGAAGGACTTGGATCAAACTGGTCATGAGCCAGCAATGTACCCTTCCAGCAAACAACAGCTTCCTGGGAGGAATGTTTGCAGCAGGTCAAGGAGGAGATCCCTCCCCGCTACTCAGCCCTGGTGAGGCCTCATCTGGAGTGCTGGGCCCAGTTCTGGGCTCCTCAGTACAGGAGAGACATGGAGCTACTGGAGTAAGTCCAGTAAAGGGTAATGGAGATGGTTAAGGATCTGGAGTACCTTTGATACAAGGAGAGGTTGAGAGAGTAGAGACTGTTCAGCCTGGGGAGAAGAAGGCTCCACAGTGGGATAAAAAAAATCTTGGTATTAAACTGTTAGTAGTAAATACTGTTTTGTTCACACAAAACAATCCCCATCTTATCCATAGCATGTACTGCTCTATTTCCACATTTCCACACCACCAGAATTTGAAAAGCCTTGGATAGGTCATATGAATTATGGGGTTTAATATACCTTTTTGATCATTGCCTCTTTCACAGAACTTTGAGACTGATCATCAGGTTTTAACAGTAGCTTGTGAGTGTCCAGTGACCTCCCCTCCATCTCACAAAAGCAAAACAAAGGTCTTTAGCCACCAGATTCCAAGTTTGCCTCTTTGTTCTGGAGCTTTTTACCTCCTACCCACATGGGATTGAGATCCACCTGGAAGTGATGAGCTGCCCATGTGCACTCAGCCCCAGACATTAGCCTCTGCCAGGACAGAAGAACATCTCACCACTCCAGCATAGCGCTGGAAACCTGGCTGGAAAGGTGATTCCCACTTCACAACAGGTCTCAAATTTTGCTAGATTTTGCTGTCACTCACCAATTCTGTGGTTACTCACACTAGAAATTTAGTAGAAATTTTCTATCTCAAGTTTTTGATAAGGAAAGTGATTTTAAAAAGACATATAGGATAAACCACCAATATTAAAACCAGCCCTCTACCAGCCAGAAACTGTAAATACGATTCTTTTTCCCGCCTTGTGTAACCTAAGTGACAGCCAGGCATTGTTGCACAATGAATCTTTTGGTTTTCCTATCTGGGCTGTTTTAACTTCTCTTTTCACATTTAAGAACCGAGCAGAAATGGAAAGCTCAATTTTGAAGACAATTTCTTCTTTTGATCATGACAAGTGGCCAAGGAACACCTGCTAGTGGCTGCGTGAATCAGTCCCTGTAACTGTTCAGGCTGATCATGTAGTTCCTGCTTGGAGACGGAGAGGATACACCCTAGAGAATAAGTACACTCATGTAAAATAAAATGTTGTTTGTACTGCAATACCTCCTAGCAGCTTGGAGGTTGGGCTTGGTTGTATTTTGGACATGACAACTGTTGCAGGTATTCTGAACCAGTAGAAGGGCTAAAATAATTTCCTCAAATTGAAGGGTATTGGTGAGTTTTTGGATCAGTCAGTACTTCTCTGAGCTGCTCCAGATTTAACAAAATACATTTCTTCACCCAGGGAAGGGTCTCAGTAATTTTCTGCTCTATGTCCTGAGTCTCCTGACAGGTCTTCTCCAGCATGGCAAGACATCCACATGTACCAAGGCAAAGTTCCCTTTAAATACCTCAGAATTGCAGACATTGCAGTTGTATTAGTAGACATTTTCTTTCACTGCGTAAACTGGCTTCCAGCAGGAACAAACTATCTTATTGAAAGGTATTCCTGTTTGTTTTATGTTTGGGTTGGGTTTTTGGACCAATATTGACAGTATCTTTTCAGGCACTGTGATATCTGCTAGAACTGAGGAAGTTGCACTCTTGAGAAAGTAAAGTAACAGAGAGGCAAGTCTTGATGCAAAGTGAATTGTTTAGGGTAAGTTACAGCAACATAACTTACCTCCAGGTAATACTTCAGGCAACTGCTGGGGTGTCTCTGGCATTAAATGGTTCTGTGCCACTCGAGCTATGTGAGAGGGCTGAAGGGCATAATAGAAACCTCTGAGAGATGGGGTGTCTGCTTTGTGGGGAGGAAAGTGAAAGAAGTGTCCTGATGAGCAGTGAGGAGCTGAAACAGAAATGAAAAGCCATTCCCATAAGCATCCACCTTTCAAGTTTGCTGTTGGCTGGATAAAAGACCTTTGACATAGGAGAATGGGGCTGAGACTGCATCTGGCACACTACGCCATGGGATGAGGAAGCAGTACAGGCTTGCTAGGGCATCGAGCTCCTGCTAGGCAGCACATCTGAGGTCAAGGGTTGCGTTGCAATTGCCTGAAATTGCCTGTGTTGGGTTAAAAAGGAGTCTGAAGCAGAGGCTGGCTGTATCTACCTGGTGTCTAGTGTGAGAGGTATGAGCAGCCCAAAGTCCAGGACTAAGTCCTTGTGAGTTGCAGTCATGACAACATTTTGACTATAGGAAAAAATGTGAAGCTGAACTCAAATCTGATTTGTTTGTCAAAATAGGACAGCATCTCTAGTCACTAGGGCTGATGGAGAAAAATAGTTGCATATATTTACATGGATGAGAGCTACTGTAGCTGCTCCAATAAGAAAAATGTTTTAAATTAAGAGTTGTCTGGATTTTTCATGAGAGTGTGGTGTGGTGCAAATAATAAATGTCTTGAAGACTTAAAATGCTGCTTAACAAGTACTTGGAGTCCTGACTATTTTTGGTATTCTCATCCTGCTGCTGCTTTGGAATCCACTCATAAAAAAGTTTCATAGGAGCCTCTTTTCATTTTAATTGCCTTTTGAGGTATAATTAGTTCTTAGAAGAAAGTGTTCTGTATTCAGATGTAAATTTACAAGTCCAAGTTTATTTCTGCCACTTTAACAGATTAAATCATCTATCTGTGTGTCTGCTTGTAGTGAGACAGTGCAAACCATTCTTAAGTAATGCAAAATATATTTTGATGGACCTAATTTGCTGGAAAGCAGCCAGAACTTCTTGTCTTGTTTGAATATGATGTGGAAAACAAACAGGAGGAAGAGAAGCTGTGAAAGTTGAGATACTCATAGAGCTGCTAGGAGATTGTCGGTAAAATTATACTGATTTACAGAACATTCTAGACACATTTTTAGGATATAACATGTCTCTACAAATGGAAGGTTACACAGCACACAACGAAAAATGTTTTCCTGACTAGAAGGTTTCATTTATATCTCTGCCAAAAAGAAAATAGTCTCTGATTTAGAGTTCTGCTGGCTGAACAAATTGTTTGGTATGGAAACTTTGACAAACTTTTCTGGCCTTACTTTTTTCATCAGGCATCTTTCTCTGTCCCCTTAAAAAATACTCTATGCTGAATTCAGCTCCCTTTATTACTTCTTTCCTTTTTCTGCTTCTGAGTTTCATCTTTTCAACTTGGAGAGTTAGATTTGAACCATTATATGTGCTATTGCCACCAAAGTATTTTCTTCTTTCCAAGAGTAAGGCTTTTCCTTCTGTGTTCTAAATAATTTTTCTTTATTTAGCACAACTCTTGGAAGTCCTTTTTTTGCGGGACCTCCATTTGTTTGAGGTCTTTGCAGTGTAGCTCCTGTTTAAGGTCATCTTTGTTTTGTGACGACGTTATCCCTGATCATATATGCCTCAGGAGCATTGGTACCATTTAATGCTCCAGATGAGATTTCAAGGGGTCCCAGGTTTTCACTGTCTCTACTAATTATTCTTTTCTTTCTGTGCTCTAACATGGACACCTTTGGTTAGGACATGTTCATTCACACTGTGGTGAATGTCATCTACTTGACCCAAGCCATCACACCATCTAGTGCAGAGTCACAGTACAGATCTGTGAATCTCTTCCAAATGAACTTGAATTTTGTACTTTGTTTTTGCAGGCAGCACTGCTATATTAGCACAGTTGGATATCCACCCTAAATAGTCTTCCATTGTAACAAGGCAAAGTAACTCAAGAATGGCTCCATACTGGCAGAGCTATGCTCTTCCTGGGTCTGGGAAGACCAACTGGTGGTACTACAGGGAGCTCTCTGTTGATCTCTGCTGTGCAATGTGAATGTGCTCCTGAACTCTCAGAACCCTCTTCACACACATGCACATTCACACATTTTACAGTTTTCTTCATTCACAAAGAGATTTACATTGTCATTAAAATTTGAATCTATGCTTTTCAAAATCCTGACCTGGCAAGCTGGTTAAGAACATGCTTAAAATTCACCAAATTGCAATTTGTTGCACTTGTGGCATCCGCAGCAGGCTGATGTTTCTGTTTTAATGGAGAATAAGGAACACCCAAATTAATACAATAATGACTAGTAACATATCTCTTCAAAGAATATAAAATGAAGTTAATACATGACTTCATCTTCCATGGTGTGTAACGTTTTGTTTGGTGTATTATTAAATATATGCTGTATTGCAGATCTGATAGCTATGAACAATGAATTCTAAAACTCTACAACTCATCACATGCATGTGGCATTGTGGGAGCCATATAACTTACATTAGTTCATTTCTTGCAGCAAAGGACCTTTGTGGATGTCCCAGGAGACAGCAGTAAGACTGTGTTGGTGTTAATGAGACCCTTATTTTTATTTCCAGTGGCTGGAATTACTGGCAGAGGAAAAGTGCTGCCCAGAATATATCCCTCAGCTACAGGAGGATCCTGTGGGCACTGTTGCTTCTATGTTGATTTCTGCAATGCTTAGTCATAAAGTCAGACTGATTTCAGTAAAATTCCTCTTTTTGAAGTTTGATTCACTAAGCGTTTACAAATACATTGGAGAATGTGAAAATGCTGTGGTAGAAAAACAGTTGGTTACTCTCTAGTTACTCTGGTGCATCAAGAATGCAGTTAATCTACTTTTGCCAAAGGGGAAAGATATTTTACTGTTTTAATTTGTTCTTCATATAATTGTGTTATCGATGTGTTTTAGTATTCTGCCTACAAGAGACACTCTGAGAGGTCTCAGTTTTTTTCTGGACTTCTGGATGGAAGTATGAGACACCCATTTTAATAAGAACCCATCTTGACTGACAAGTCATAACTACCAGCCAACATCACTTAGTCAAAGGGTTATGCTTCTAAGTATTTAATTGCAGTCTGGAGATGATTCTTACCATTCTGCAAGACCTAGCTCACAGATATCCCCTTTTTTATTTTGGTGTAGAAACTGTCAACATCTGGCCAACCCTGAGAGCACCTTCATGGTGGTAGGACAATGAGTGCTATCTTCAGTTCGTGTGTCATAGTTAACACATCTGATGATGAATAACGAGTCTGGAAGAAATCTTTTGACATTTAAATTCAATGGTATAAATGCCCTTTGCCATTGCTTAGCTTTCCTGTAGTCTCAGTAATAAGGACAGGGTAATTGTGGGACACATTCTGGGGTACTTTGGCCAATGGTGTTTGCACATGCCTCACTCCTCCACCCTCTCTAGCAGCACATTAAATGCACAAAGACAGAATCCTTCAGTGCTTCTGCCTGCTTCAAAACAGCAGCAAGTGCTCCTTTTTGCTTTCTGTGGCAGGTCACTGGGGAACTGTCCAGCAAATGACCGCCTTCTAAAATTTGGATGGCTTGGAGATTTCTTTTGTGCTGCTACATCCAAGGCCTGTCAGGGAGAAAGAAATACTTGCAATTTTCAGGCTAGGACAAAGCTCACTAATTCAGGACTAAACAATAATGAAAAAAGAGAGGAATCACAAAAGGGAAAGTTGGCCACAATCACTATTACAGCCTCTGCAGCTGTTCACACCATGTTCAGTACCAGAGATAAAGAAAATGTCCCAAAGAACATGGTATTAGCACAGAGCATAGGCTTTTAAGTACATTTGTACTTGGCAGGAAAAGTTCTCAGAGTCTGAATGTGGTTGACACAAAATTCTTGCAATCATGGCATGACTATTAAGACAACCAAGGAATTCTAAATTCCTTAATTCAGGAAGTCTTAATTTCTGTCTTCTTCCTGCCTTTGACAGCACAGGTAGTTCAGTGCTGGCAAAATGAATGTAAAGTCAACTGTCTGCATCTGTCTAGCACAGAACTTTGGTTGAAACACCTCTTCCTTGATTTCAGTGTCCTGTAGTGGTCCTTGCCGTGGCAACTGTCTCGTGAGGGATGCTACAAAGCACCATGACATATCAACTCCTGTCTAGGCTTTGGAGCAAATTGTTGAAAAGATTGAGGACAAGATCAACTCAGTATCTGTTTGAATTATATGTGAATGACATCTGCTAAAGGGGCTGTGGTTTGGGAGATGTTACCAGCTGGAACCATTAGGGATTAATTTTAGACAAGCACTTATTTTAGTCTTCAGCCACATTGCCTAGACTTAGATCATTTTATGCAGAATTGGGCTGTTAATACACATTTTGCTTAGGGACAACTTTTTACCATGCTAATGTCTGAAAGCAATTCCTTCATTCTGCCTTCTTGAAAAGTGCAATATTAAACATGTTCTCTGTAAAGCTGAATACCAGGACCGTATTTTCACAAGTTCCTTCTGTTCTGCTGGCTCAAGAAAGTGCAAGTAAATCTTGAAAAGTTCATGGATAATTATGAAAAGAGGCTGTAATTTTACGCAGGAAAACTTATTTTCTGTTACGTCAAAATCAGTGATGATTAATTATGCTTCACAGTAGTCAGGTTCCTGGTCTTGCCAGGAACAACTTCTGCTCACATTAGAAGGAAATATAAGCATCTTTTCCAAAAAAAAGGGAACAGTACATGTGTGCGTATGCCTGCTTTTCTGATCCACTTGCTAACTGATAGTATTTTAATCAAGAAATATTTCTCACTCCATTTTCATATAAACTAGTCAAAAATAACTGCAAAGGCTGGCATGTCACTCACACATGAGTCAGGGATGCTGTTCTACCCCTTTGCAAAGCACCAGTGTGTTTGTGCACCCAGAGTAGCAAAACCAAGGTTGTTGCATTGGATCAGCCACCAGCTAGGACTAGCATTTGTGGCTGGATCAAGAACAGCACTGGTTCCTATTTGAAACAAAGACACAGGCACGTGTTACTCGGATGCATTATGTCATAATTGGATGGTTCATATTATTCCCTGACAAAATAATGCATCGTTATTTATTACGAAAACTAACTGATTTGGTTCTGTGTCAATTTTATTTGCCATCAATACTGTTTTAGTTTTTGGTGGAACCCTGCCAATTTTTCCTGTTCTCCTTTCTCCAACCAAGCCCCTGAAAGCTGACTTTCACAGCCTGTCTGTGATTAGACAGTGGGGTCTCTGTAAGTGTGGTCTCATATGAGCAGCTGTATGTTTTTTCTATAGAGCGAACTTGTCATTAAAGAACTGAGAAGATGAGTGGGTGGTACCTTGGGCTGTTTTTCTTTTAATTTGGCCCTCATTTACTTTAGACACTATGAAGGAGTCCACATTAGTTGATAGTGCCCACAATTCACTTGTACTGATGAAGGCAACTTGACAGCTGCATAAATCACTGCTAGATACCACTGATAGATTGCTGCATACAAATTTGTAGAGGACCACCCAAGCACAACTGGGGGGTGGCCTGCAGTCACACTAGGCTTGCACATGAGTACAGTAATGCAAATTTGCTTAACTCTTTGTTAGCATTTTGCATAGTTTTCCTTTTAAGAAAGGTATCATCGTTTCTCCACTTGCTCTTAGGCTTGTTTGCTAGACAGGTGAAGTAAATCGCCAGGATCCAGTACCTCCCACCATCTGCAGTTGTAGTATTAAGATTTATTTGTTTGTTCATGCAGGGATACCAGATTGCCTCCTCATTTTGAACTATACAATCTAGTGAGAGGAGGAGAGGAAAGGGGTGGGAAAAGAGAAATGAGCTTCTAGCTCAGTACAGGTACTTCCTGTATGCTAGAGAGAAAAGCTTGGGCAAGGCAAAGTGATCATTAAACAGCTGCAGTATGCTGCCTGTCTAACAGCAAGGACTTGTATCCTGCCATTTCTAATTGAAGACACAGTGGAGGTCAGGACTTGGTAACATACCTGTCAGAAGGAAGCAGGAACTTATTTCTAGTCCCTGTATGTGCACATTTCAATGAGGAGTTTGGCTGCCTCATTAAAAGTTGGAAAGCTATTGATCCATTGCCACCTGACATGAGTCAAGCCCTAGGAAACATTAATCAATAGCAAGGTTGTGTTACCCATCATGAAATATGGGATTAGAATTTGCAAAGCCTGATTCTTATTGGATGTCCTGTGTCATCTGCAGGGCTCTCTAGGTCTGCTGTATCACTTAGCTACTGGTCCTACGGCTTTCTTCAGTGGCAGCTGCTAATGGATTCTTGACCTTTTGTCTAATGACTATGGTATCAGCAGCTTTATGGTTGCCATGTGTTTTATTAGGGAGTACTTTCCTCACTTGAAAGAAATTACAGACTTGTGCTAACAGAGTTCATTATTCTGGCATTCCCATCTCAGTCTGCTTCAGTGTTATCATGAAAAAATTCCCTTTCTTTCCAATATAACATTAATCAAAACATCAATATACATCATCTGAAACATTTCTTCTTTATCTGCCAGTTATTACTAGAGACAGTAGTATTTTAAAAAGAAATTTCCATAGCCCACTCTCACAGACTGATCTCTAATCTGAACAGATGTACAGAGAGTCAAAACTTAAAAAACATGCATTTCTAAAATTTGCAGGTATTTACACAAGCGTGTGCAAAATTACAATTCACAGCTGGCATTTTAGTACTAACAGTCACTTACATGGGCAATTGCAAATCTCCTCTGGGATCAGAACCTTCAGCATCACAGTACCCTACCCCCAAAGTTTCAGTCTGAAGGAAGTGAGTAGTGAGAAAGAAGACAACCTTCAAGAACTGACATGCTTGTTCACACCTGTGGAAAAAAAAAAGGAATTTGAGCAAACATTCACACTTACCTAAAGCTTTTTCCTGTTTAAAAAAAGTCTTTGTGTTTCGGTCAGACACCAGCAACAATACTTTCTGACTTAGAATAATTTGTATCTCTATACTGGATATGATAGATTAGAATGTAAAATGACATTGACCATTAACAAACAGAAGATCTGTCAATCAGGAGTTTTAATTGCAGTTAAACACACTCTAGTACTGTTTACTAGCAGTGAACTGAACTGACAGAAGGCCTTCAATGCAAAGCTCATTTAGTGTATGTTTCTTGGCCATAGTCTAATGAGTTACATGTACTGTCAGCTATTTTTCATAATATGCCAAAGCTCGACATCACACCTTTCACAAACATGAAAGCACAAGTGGTTTTGATAAGTCTAAAATGCCTTCATCAGTTTTAAGTATTTGCTGCATTCCCACACTCATTTACGTGTTCTGAGAAACTGGCAAATGGGTGCAGCTTTAAAGGATAGCAGGGGTGCTAAATAGGGTGGTAACAAATGCCATACCAGCTCTCAGGTTACATTTATTGACTTGATACCTCTAAAGTAAGGAAAAACCCTTATTAAGGAAAAAGAGAAGCCTAAAGCATACTCTGATGCACATCTGGTTTGGTTTTATTTCTTTAAAATTAGATTTGTTTTCCTCTTTCACTCGCAGGAAATATATTTAGGAACAATGTTCATCTTGGAATGGCATGCAGTGGTATGGCAGGCTGACACTTTTTAAAATCTGTTTACTTTCTACCAGTCAACAGTTGCTAAAATGTTCCTGGAATGAACAGTGTTTTTTATCCCTTGAGTGTTTGGATCTTTGCATATAATTATAGTACTTTCTTACACTCACAATTAACTTGCAAGCTTCCTTGATGGCTGGGAGACCCATTAGCAGGCGTGGGGGAAGAAAAACCTTAAATGAGTTTGTGAAGTGAAATGCTGTGTTCTTCAAGGCTGCCTCAGTGTCCTCCTGCCTGTGATCTCCTGGAACTCAGCTCAGGGGGGCTGGTTGACACCTGAGAGCAGTGACACCAGGCTGTCCCTGTGAGACACTAGGCTCCCATTCTGGTCCCCTTCCTGCTGGTGGCTGCCAATGCTCTCACACCATCACAAGGAGGCATTTCTTGACTTTAACAGCAAAACTGTTATGGCTTCAGGTATGCACCAAGACGGTCCAGGCAGTATTTTTACATTGTTTTGTTTCTGGCAGTCCTTGCCTAATACAAAAGACCCAGAAAAACAGCAGTAAGTGTAGGGTCTTCTCTGCTGCAGCATCTGTAAAGAAAATTTAGGCTCTTGGCTCCAGACTAGCCATTCCCTAGGTTCAGAAGTTTGCTCACAACATTCCTTGACAGATTTGGTGGCCTCAGTTACAAGCCAGATTCTTGACCATACTCAGGTTGAAGATCCCTGTCCTTCAAATGTCACAACAGGGCCTCACTGAGACAGTGCCATTGGTAAGAGACCATAAGCTGCACCTTCAGGGGACCATCGATCCAGCCAAAACACAGGGCTGGTTTCTACTTCTGCTGGGGTGGCAGTTTAGTCTCGTTGGGCTTGTGGCCTTGGGGTTTCACCACTGACCCTGTACAGACCCTTGCCTCTTCATGGGTACTCTTCCCATCACTTGAGATGGCTCACAGGGAGAACGTGACCTCTAAGGAGCCATGGTGCAGGGGCATAGGTGTGCACTGGTGAGAGCTGGGACAGGCACCAAACCTTTTTGCTCCATGTTAGTGAAGCTACCTATCTCAAAGAAGCTTTGGCAGTTAACTGTCCCCATTAGTCACCTGTAAAATGGATTATGCAGGCAAAGCTGGGTTTTGCCAGACACAAAAGGGAGTCAGTTCTACTAAAAACAACTGAAGTTTGCATCATGACTTGTATGACTTGGGGCCATGCAAATGCTCCCAAAACTCTAGGTGCTAGATGTATGCTGTGGAAAGCCTGACTCCATGAAGAGTACAGGAAAGCTGCTATTCAGCCTAGAAAGGCTGTTTCAGTGCTATCCTCAACTGATAGGAATGAGTGTTTTCCTGTATACAGCATGTGGCCTCTAAGCCCTTTCTGAACTGGGTGATGATTGGGAAGGAATAATTTTGTCAGGAAGAATGGTGTAAGCAACAGTCATCAAACACTAAGCAGACTAATGAACACATACCATTATTATGCATTTTCAGTGTTTAAAATTATTTATTATTTCGTAATACTTTTCCAGTAACTCCTATAAACAATTCTGTCTTCTTGTGATTTACAAACTGCTGCTAGTCATTCTTCAATGTTTAATATCAAAGCTATGTTCATCGGCATTTTTGGGGTTTTTTCTGGAAAGAGGTCATGCCATAAAATATGTCTCCATTTCCTAGTTGGACAATGGTATTTAAATTGATGGAGTCAGTTGTGTTTACCAGCTCAAGTATCAGAGTCCTCAAGCATTTCCTAATTTCCACAGAGAAATTGTTGGCATCACCAGAATTCCCTCAGAACAACTCAGTAGCATATCTGAAACAATCAAAGAACAAGGCACTGTCTCGGTTTTGAGACAAATTTAGGAGAGAAACTCTTTGGACTGAGTCTTTCTCTCAAACGGGTTCCAAAAAACCCCCTTTCCACCAATAGGAAATGAATACCAATAGACGAAAGTGAAAAAAATATAATTAAACAGTTTATTAACAAAAAAAATGCCCACCAGGCAATGGAAAACAAAAGATAAATACCTGTTAAGCACTAAACCGTCGGAACCCACTTCCCCGCCGCATCCAGAAACAAAAACCCAAGAAAAAAAAATGTCCGGAAAGTGCAGGCAGTGCAGGACAAATACACCTTTCCCAACACGTGGTCCAAAGATGGCGGCTTTCCACGTGGAGCGGGCAGCAGATCCCTGCCCCCAAGGAGCAGTCCTGCAGCAGAGCGAAAAAATTCCAGTGGCTACCTAGTGTTGACTTTTTCTCTCTGAATGCAGTTACAGCGGGCAANCTGCAGCAGAGCGAAAAAATTCCAGTGGCTACCTAGTGTTGACTTTTTCTCTCTGAATGCAGTTACAGCAGGCAAAAAAACCAGCTGAGTTGGATCTTTCTGGTGTGCTTTCTCTCCCTGACTTGGCTTCCCGGCGCATGGAACTGGGCACAGCTGCTCCCCTCTCAGCGATTTCTCTTCCACCGGTTTTGGAGAAGCGATCTGTTCACTTCAGTTTGCTGTAGCACCGGGCTCCGGCGGGAGCGGCCCTGGTCTCCTCTCTCTGGCCGCAGCCGCTGCGGCAGAGCACAGCAGGACACAGTAGCGCAAGGCAGAGCACCCAACACCTCTGCTCTCTCTCTGCTGACGCAGCTCAGACGTCTCCCGAGCCCAGAACCGGAAGAGAGAGTGGGACTT
>VZRJ01002066.1:153931-203621 GCA_013397565.1 Ptilonorhynchus violaceus | reverse complement strand
GAGGGAGCATATTACCAGCCTCCCCCAAACTGGAAGAGTGCAGCTGACATCCCAGTCCCCCACACCAGAAGAGAGCGAGCACCATTTTGGTCCCCCTGAACCTGGAAGGATCTTGGCTGGGGTCATGTGATACTCCCAAGCTGGGAAAGGGGGAAAAAGGGTGTGCAGAATGAGAAAACAGTAACAATTTTTTGGGCATAAGTAGAGGATCATGGAACAAATTATCATAATAGATCACTCCAGGATAGGCACTCATTGCAAATATAAGGTGAAGTCTCTTCTTAATTTGAGATAATGTTTCTGGAAGGGTTTTGAGCTCAAGTCCCATGGCTATGCAGAGCTGTGATTGCCTGCTAGGGTGAGTGTTAGGATCCATCTGACTCCTTTCTGTCAAATGGCTTTTTAATGAGGCAGCCCAGCAGCTGCTCTGATGCATTTCCAGATGCATTGTTTTAGTGTGTTCCTGTTATTTAAATTATGCATTAATCAGAAACACTACCTCACTACAATACTGAAGCAATGGCCTGATTAACTGAGCAATAATGGGAAATTTTAACACAGAGCATCTTTACAAAATAACCTGTAAAGTACTAGTTGCAGTCTTCAGTAGCTATCTCATGGATTATGCTTGAAAAACTTGAAGGGGAAAACAGCAACATGTCTCTGACATCTTGTTTTAGCTATGAAGAAACCAGGTAGTTTTTAAACAGCTTTTGAGAAGCTAGTGATAAGGTAGCAAATACTGCAAAGTGAATAGCTGTACAACAGATTGGATTCACTTAACAGCCTCTTTAATATGGACTTTCAGAAGGTTTTTTTGTAACAAAATTGAAGAAACCAGAAAACTACCATCAATGTGATCTGGATAAAGACTCTTGTTTTCTGCTCTTGTTTTCTTTTAATTAATTTTGTTTTGTGTTTTTGTCATTAAGGCTCAGCTAATCTCCTGTATCTTGGAGCCAATTTCTACTGATGGGGTGGAAGGAATAAAAAACTCCCACTGTCTAGGTGGTAAGTTATCTGTATAAAGATCCAGCCTCAAATACACAAATTGGAACTGCTTCCCAAATCAGGATTTTACTTCAGCAGATGGATAACTTTGAAATACTTTATAAGGAAATAACTAGAAATGTCCAAAAGCTGAGAAAGGTTAAGTTTAACAATTGGTTTTTTTATTATTTTCTTTGCAGCTTTTGTGTCTTGAAAATTCCTATGAATTTTATAGAAATTCTGCTGATAATATATTTCATCTGGATGTGATCTTACCTGTCTCTGCATGAGCCAAATTTCAGTTGTAACAGGGACCAAAAGCAGTGCAAATCTTAGAAAGGCTTCAAGCTAGTCCAGAACTTTCTAACAGAATATATAACATCTTAAATATGTTGATAGCAGTCTCTCACTCTGCTAGGGAAAGAAAGGGTGAATTGTCCAGTCAGTATGCCTAACTGTAGATAGGTATTTCTGAGGGAAGGTGTTTCTTTGAGAAATATTACTGAAAAGTAGTTTGAATTTGTACACAAGTCCTGGAACCCCCTCAGACCTCCCTCTGCAGATTGCCTGTTACTTAGAACTGTACAGGAAAGTTTTCTTGGACACCATTTTCCTTTAAATCTGAATAAAGAGTGGTGTCTAATGTCTTCCAGATTAAATACAAGTTTCGTGTCCAAATATTAGGTCCAAAACCTTTGTCCAATGCAATCTAGAGGAAGCTGGATCATCTTCAGAAGTGGTAAAAGGGATGAAGCCAAAGCTGACAACATCAAAGGCATGCTCAAGTTCTGTTACTTCTCTAGGTAAAAGGATGACATGGTATCTTGTGAAGTCTTTTGTCCTTGAGAATACATTCTCATGGCCTTCTGCAAAGATCTGATTCTTGAGCCTTAGCCAAGGAATGCATTCACTGCAAGAGGCCAGATACCCACCAACGAGTTCATTATAAATTTGGAGTTTTCTGCCTTGTGGTAAGGAAAGAACATATTGTTATCATTAGATTATTTTAACAAAGGGAATATCTGACTCACTCTCATACTGGTGTTACTTGTATTTACAGATTCCTTGTCCTTACTGACCTTTGAATTTCAGAAAGCAGCATGGAAAGTAAAATGACTCATTACAGAATAAGTGCTTTAACAACTTAACCTCTTAAATTAAATTCAGAAATCAAGAACTTGCAGTGAGGGTGATAATGGGACTGAAGGAGCCCTGAATAAACCTTAAAATTTGAATGTCAGAAAGGATACTCAGTAAGAATGGCTAAACCCCATAATGATAATAATAAAAAACTCGAGAGATATCTGATATTGCTGGAAAGAGGCTTTCCAGCAATTTCTGGACATGAATAGTAAAAACAGAGAAGAAAGAAGTATTACCTAAGTTACACCACAAACCCTTGGCCGCACAGAGGCTGTCAGTTACAGACAGTAATTCAGGAAGACACTTCTGGTGCAAAATCTCTTGGAAATCTGGACTACAAATTTCTCAGCAACAAGGAATATAAGCTGAACTTTCTGTTGAGTAAACAACCTCCTTCTGTGCTTCCATGGGACATGCAGTGTTAAGGTGGTATGTTTGGTCACTTTCTCATTACACATGGGAGAGCATCTTTCCCCCCAGCAGTTGTGGGGTGTAGAATTGCGCGCTGCCCCTCAATGAAAGCCCGGAGGATGGCTGCTTTGTCCCACACCGGAGCTGCGGCATCTACCTCAGGCGGCTCGCAAACTCCCTCACGCTGTAAGGACCGGCTCCTCACTCGAGGGAGCTTTCCAGGGCGGATGTTCTGGGGCGCGGGCGGAGATAAAGAAGCCGAGAGGGGGCTCTCCGTGTAGATTCCACGTACAGGTTTATTGCAGGTGAAGGTTACAGGGATGGAAAAGCCGCGGGAGCAGGGTTACACAGGGTTTTATGCCCCACTGAGTGGGGGCGGAGAGAGCCACAGTAACCAATGATCTGAGGGTTAAGGGGAGAAGATAAGGTGGGGACATAAAACATTAACCAGTGGGAGCAACATGAAGGAGGGACTTCAGGAGGGAACCAATGGGGTATCGAACAGAGTAGAATCTTCCAGAGCCTATACATATTACCGAGGGGAAATGAATATTTAAAGACTAAGACATGGAACAGGGAGGGGAGGAGAAGTTACCATAGTAACAGGGCCTGCTGGCTGTTGAGCTTGGGGAAAGATCGGTTTTCACTGAGTGAGCAGCCAAATTTCTGCTCCTGCTCCAGACCACCAGGTTGTAGCACCAGCCTCTCTTTCTGGGGTCTGGACAGTCTCAACTGCCTGCACCACTACAGTGGGGATTCCAGCTTCTCCTTGTGCACTCAGAAGAGTGTCTACACGGGGACTGCTGTGATATGACAAAGGAGCTGTCACCTGACTTACTGCAACACTGTAAAGAGAAAGGATTTCTTTTAGCAAATGACACCATATCCATCCATTTCTCAGCAAATATCGGTCTTTAGAAAACCTCTTTTGTTCTGACTGCAAAACCATCCCTACCTGGTACATAGCAGAAGAAATAATATGACTGGTCCTGGGGTACCCAAATCTGCCTCTTCTGGCTGGACCCAGTGGTGAAGTGCAGAAACATCTGAGCTTCTTCACTCTCCTGCCCAGGTCAGGTTCTCGGATATCACTAGTGGAGCTTTTACAAGGCTTGGACTTTCACTACTACATCTTTCTACTCCAGGATGTCTTAAAAAGCAACACAGACCAAACCCATCCTGGTCCTTGAATTTCTTGGCTGCCAGCTGTTTGCCCTAGGTCCGATACCTCAGTTCAATAAAGCATGGCAGAAACTCTGTGTCTCTGATGGACCTAATATTGTGTACAGAATAGCTATTAAGATTCCAGGTGTTTTCTATTTTTTTCACTGTAAAACCCAACCAACCAAAAACCAAACCAAAATCCCTCACACCTTTTAATATTTAACAGACATAATTTTTTAGGGTTTTTATCAAGCATGAAATTTACTGGGAGCAGTTTGTGATTGTATTTTAGTAGCATTTTAACTGCAATGAATAGATTGTAAATAGTCACTTGAGAAATGCTCCTGGCTGTACCATTCTTCTTCATGGAAATAATACCATGCTGGGATACCTGTTCAATGGTGATTGAGAGAGATGAGTGCTGAATCATTCTCCCAAACCACATTATATTTCTGATCCATAAGATAACAGATTACAGTTTTGTAAAAAATATTTCATGTGGTTAAACAGCAAATTTCTCATTCAATTCCCCAGCCCAGGTGTCAGAAGAAAAGAAGGACACAGAGTCAATCCTTTTTTGCTGAAAGGCTAAACCATTCTTTGATTAAAACCAGATTTATAAGCAAAGGTGTATACTATCTTCTTCGTCCCTACATGGGATTTCATTGTTTTTCAGTGAAATCTCTACCAGAGTTATGTACCTACTTCCTGTGCCAAGCTGCATATGTACCTTTAACAGTTGTACGCCAAAAGAAGAAAAAGATTTTGGGAGCTTCATGTTTTCATCATGCCCAACTCATGACAACAGAACAGAATGATCTTCCTGAAGCCAGAGGGTATAGGTGAAATGAAACTACATTTGGAAACTGCTGATCGAGGAAGGCATTATAAAAGCAAAGTAATGCAACAAGAATCATCTTATCCAGTGACAAAAACATATAAAGGTCCAATCTGCAAAGTTTGAGCAAAGCCTGAGATACCCTAGGATTCAAAAGTCCCTGAGTTATCTCTGGTGGCATCACTGTCGTTTGCTCACACTGAGATTGAAATTTGGGATTAATGGGTGGCCTGCCTTCTCTGAAGGTACAGTTCAGGGCACTGGTCTGAAAACTGCAGCTTGGTGCCTTCACAATTCTGTAATCAAACTTATACTGACATTTGTTTGGAAGTAAGATGTGTGCCTTTTTCAGCCATACAAGTACTTAATTTTTTACTGTGTGTGGAGAAAAAAAGGAGAAAAGGAAGCTCCGAGGTAAACAGGTAGTGAACACGGCTTTCAGAGATTGTTGTTATTATAAAAGTCTAAATGATCCTAATCAGATTTAAGAAAATTACATGCAGCAAGAAGCTTATGTAAGTAAGCCAACTCTCTTCTTTTCCTCTGGCAGAAATGATGAGTCGCAGCACAAGACTTTGTTTCCTTTCCTCTTTTGTTTTGGACATCTTCATTGTTGTGAAAAAGGTTTCCTTAGGCCCATCAAAGCAAAACTGCTTTTCAGAATGATTCCACATTTGATACAGTGGGTGTGGGAATAAGAGCTGCCAAATGAGAAACTGTGGTATGTTAGGGGGTCAGGCATTTTCACAAGGTTTTTTCCATCATGAAGTCATTGTGATACTCAGCATATGCTTAAGTTTCAGTACCATGCAACAGTAAGACTTCTTCTTCTGTAGTCCTTTAACACAGGAACCAGAGAGTTAATTGATCTATTTGATAGAAAGTTTAAAGATGTAGCTAAACATTTTATTTTTATTGTTGGTAAGTAATCAGGGAAAGCGAACTAGGGCTGCGAAATTAAGGGTGCTTGAAGATGCAAAAGTGTGCTGTGATGGTATAGCTGATTCTCTTTATGCAGACTATATTGAGATACATAGTAAGGCTGCAAATTTTTCCTTTCACATTCCTCTTTTTCAAACAAGGTGTAATACTTCCTTGACAGCTATTTGTTTTGAAACCACTCCTTTGAACAAGTGATCACTTTAAACCGTACCTATAGTCTGCTAATGGCTATTTAACACCACCTGTGCAATCATTCCAGGAATCTTCTTCTGTCACTCTTGACACTAGAAAGTACAAAACAATAAGATCACAAAACTTCCTCAGGCGTGGGTCCCACTCTGCTCACAGTCTCACCCTTGCAAATCTGCACTGAGATCATTGATAACAATGGGATTTACGAACTGACATTAGCTTAATTGAGAGCAGGGTCTGTAGGGCATAATGAAGTTCCCCCATATTTCACATCAAGATAGAGATGCAGGGGGGTTGATCACCTGCAAGAGCAGTGTTGTTCTGAATTCCCTTATATGAGGACCATGCAGGTGCAGCTAGCTTGGCTTCAGTTCATATTTGTGGGGCTAAATTAACTGACTTTCTTTGGAAAAGTTAGCACTGGTACTTCCTTGTATTTTATACCAACTTCAGATCCTATTCAAAGCAGGAGGAACTTTCCATTTTGCTTTCTGGGGATCAAGACTGGATTCCTGTTGCTTGCTCCAGTGAGATGTTGAACACGTCTCTTGAATTGTGCAAATGTTATTGAACATCTGTCAGAAGGTATTTAGCACTTTGGGGAGACTGGGCCAGTGTGCATCTCTTACCTCTGTTAATAAGCTGCTGGTTCAGGTAACTGTACCTCACACTTCTAGGTGGACAAAGGTTCCAGTGTTTGGTACACTTCATCTAGATGACCAGCTCTTTAGAAATAGCAATAGATTTAAAGGGTACAATTCTTTCCAGCTAGTAAATGACTCAAGCTCATGTGGACCTGCAGAAATTTCAGCATATTTCACTTTTAGGGGTTTTTTGTTGTTGTTGTTGTTGAAAAAGGAGATCCAAAGTCATAAGGGGTTTGTTACAGGGCACATTCCTGACTCATCGCTGTAAAAAGCCTGATGGCCTAATGTCAAGAATGTTCCTGTAAACAACTAATACCTCACTACTTTTTCCCTTGCCATACAGGTTCTGTTTAAAAACGGCATGAAAAGTGCACACAACTGATATTTCCAGGCTTACTTCAACAGTTTGCTGACTGGTCTTTCATGCCGATATAGATCACCGATGTATTGGAGTCTCTACAGATGAATATGAAATGCATGGAACTAAAGAAGCGAGCAGTGTTTTCTAACTCACATGCCCATTTCAGGTTAGATTTGGATCACTGTTTCAGCTGGGAATGTTCTTAAAATTGCAATGCCAAATCCCAACAAATGTTGTTATTTACACTGACAATTCAAATGAAATACTAAAATTACTTTTTTATATATATATTTATATGATTCCCAGTTTCCCATATTAAGGAAGTCTTCAGTGGATGAGATTTCTGAGCAACAATTTTTTTTTTCCCAAACATATTGCTTCATTAAACAAAATATGTTTGACTTTATTTAGTGCTATTTCAGAAGAAACTCTTACCCTGAAATAATTTGGGCTTTTTTTCAAGGTGAGAGTTGGGTTTTCTAAGCCAAAAGAGCTTATATATTGAGGCAGATTGGGATACAGCAGTGCTTTGGTGGACCTGTTATGCAGGATCCTGCTTAAGTGAACATAAGGCACAAGAGACAAGAGAATTATGAGGCAGAAGAAATATGAAATGTTTTGAGCCATTCTGTCCTCTGTACAGAGGGTTTTTCCTATGATTTTCTACCCTTTCCAGTATCTAAATTAACTATATCATTTGGCTGACTTTCCCCTCCCTCTTCCAAAGTCCCTAACAAGTTTATATTTGCCTAGCAATGCAAGTTTTGAGTCCTTCTGTTTTCCAGCCTCCTGTCATAGTATATAACATATTTTTCAGTTCTCTGTAACAAACCTTTTTGTCTCCTTTGCCTTCATCCAACTATCCCTATGTTGCACAAGCTCACCTGTTTAAGAAACATCTCCATGCTTTCTTTTCTGTGGCTCTTTTGCATCAGACAACCTTCCCAATTCTTGTCCTTCCTTAGACAAAGTCCTCACTCATTCAGTTTTTGATGTCTCTTAAAGCTCTTTGATGCTTGTTGAAATCTTCATTGATTTATACAGACTGTTCCTTTACTGCTCACTGATGACCTCTGTCTATCACTGAACTGTGTCTTCCTGGGGCAGGAACTAAATTTTCTTCAGTGAAGAAGTTAGTATAGTAGCTTGAATCACAAAAGAAAAAGGAAAAAGGCAAAACAACCCCAAACCCCTAACACAGTGTTTCAGATCTAACTGCGAGTGTATGGTAACAAAATCGACACTGATCTATTTCCATGGACGAAACTTCAATTCAGGAGACTCAGATTTCTCACTTTTCATTTTTTATCAGCTTTTTATTGTATTTTCTCACCATTTTCGCTTCCAAAATGAGGATGTTCTGCTAAAAACGACTTCCTCATATATCCTTCAGTGTATCATACCTTCAGAACTGAGGCAAAGGAGGCTGAGGTGATTCCATCAGCTGAGACACTCGATTTCAAGAGCAAACTTGAGGCTTAATAATGCTGAAAGTTTTTGAGTCGTTGTGTATATGGATTTTGATAGATTATACTTTTAGCTTACATAAACAGCTACATTAATGAATGAGGAATGAGTTTTTCCTGTGAGGTAAACTGTCTCTGTTCAATGGATTTTTACTTTGCCATATTGATCTGTGCCAGAGGAAGGACAGGTGCTTGTAATAGGACCCTGCAGCAACAGAAAAGAAAGAGTAAACAACAAGTGTTTGTTCCTTATATGCCATTACTAACTTTGAACATTTCACTCTATCTGAAATATAGCTTGTTTTATGACCAAACCGCAGTCTCTGTACATGTTAGTTTTCTCCCTCAGGGATTTCATGTCAATCGTGATGTTTTGGAGTTTGGAGATCTCCAGATTGTACCTGGACATCAGCTAAACCTCCTGTGGGGTAGACGCTATTTGCGGATGCAGCGTGTTCAGCCACTCCATGGTCTTTTAGTAACTGTTTTTTGTGCCTGTGCTGTGAAGTCCTCACTGAGTGAATGGTCCAGATACACCTCTAGGTTTAATTGAGATGCTGAAAAACTACAGATACAAAATAGCATGGGAGGAGTAATACAGAGGTCTGTGCTTCTATCTGTTAAATGTTTTATTGAGAAGCAGTATAATCAGACAAACAGGAGAACCATCAATGCGATAAGTAAATTAAACTAAGACTGTTTTAAAATATTAGGGGTAAGAAATGTAAAAAAGGGCAGAAAATGCAGACTTGGTGTGCCATTCCATCTTATGGTAGTGCTGCTATGTATAGAGGCACACTTCACCTGAGAAGTGACTGTTGTGAAAGGGTCTGCCAGATAGAGTTTCACCTTTAACTCCCGCTTTCCTCTCTCAAGCCTGTGTATGTGACATTTTGGAATCCTGTTTTTTCCCCCCAGTTTTCAAATGTGAGTCGAGAATTATTTATGCAGCTTTTCTTTACAAATCCTGACAGATGCAAACTGTGCCATACACTGAGCATCTAAATCAAGCTCAGTACACACTAGCCCAACAGTGTTTATGCTGCCAATTAAAGGCATCACTTTTTTGAATTATACAGGGAGTGAAATGATCTCTGACAGCTGTGAATTGCAGAAAAAGGGCTCTATTGTTCAAAGAACTGCCTTTAATATAGAAAAACCCTTGCTAAACTTTTGATTCCCAAGTATGGCAAACATTAATTGGCCATAAACTTAACAAGAATCAGTTCACTCATTCCACAACTTTTGCTCCACTCCCCCACTTTCCTTCTCATTACTTCCCATTAGCCTCTCTAGCAAGTGTTTAACTCAGAAACACCCCACCCCCCACATTCCCATGTTTCCATCTTTACGCCTTCAGCATTCTCACTATTTTATTTAGCTCTTTCAGCCATGTTTGCTCTGCCAGATGACTTCTACAAAAAAACACAGGCTGTCTGAGTACGGACAACCTCGCAAACTCTCATGGATTTGTCCTAAATCTTGTGCTCGATTGCTGTGTTTCTTAAAATCCAAAACTTGGAGATGTTTTAAGAGGGGAGAAGCTCATATTTCCCACCTTTGTGTGTCGCTTTCTAGTCCTTAGCGTTCAGAGAGAAGATTAAAAATGTTACCTGAGTGCTTCCTAGAAGAAACAAAATATGAAAGACCATCAAAAGGTATTGCTTTCTTTAAACCTCATATTCTTTATGCAAATCTCATGATTTTTGGATTCCAGTTTCTTAAAGTAGCAATTTTGCACAAGCCTGAAGCTACACATGTATATCCTTTTCACATAGTATTTGCCTGGTGTGCTACACAGAAGATAATCATAGATTATCATAATCACAGATAAATCCACTTCAGCATTCTCCTAATACACTTTGAATTTTACAGACAAACAAGATGCTTATAAAGAAGAGGAGATGCTTTTAATAAACAGATTTAAAAAACTAACAGCAGTCGTTTTCTGGCTTTTCAGTAAAGACTTTTTAATTTTTTGGGCTTGTAAATGTCTAGGAAGTATATACAGAGAAATTTAGAGTGAAAAATTGAAAACAGAAGAGAACAAATATCAGAAAATGTTATGTACTGTTATTTTGAGTAGAGATGTGAGCATTATGCTAATTTTATAAAACATATCTCAAGTTCATTTTGGTTGTATGGGCAGGAAAAGCTGCAACATGCTCTGGGCATGCATGTATGCAATATGGCTCTTCTTGTGGAAACATAATTTAGATGTATTTTAGGATCATAAAGTGAAATCAGGCCATTTGTGATAGCTGCTCTGCAGACCCATGCTATTTGCTGGGCCCCTTCTGGATGAACTATCCAACTGAGCACTAGTAGAAGGATTAAATTACATGCCTGGGGCCACAGAGATGGGCACAGTTCACCATATCTGCTTTCTCAGCCTCTCCTATAACAGCTGAATGAAGTTGCCCCCTCTGTTTCTCTGCCATTCTTGTCATATTTTCTTTTCTTGTGTCACCATCCTGTCTTGAAGATAGTCCACAGTGCTGCATTTTTAAGAATTTAGTACCTTCTATGGCTAGGACTAAGCTTCTAAAACACTGTGGGTTTGTATTGTTGATCTTGCCAATAGTATCTGCCGTGTGAACTGAAGTGCTGCTAGTAACACCTTCGTGTTGATCAGAAAAGTGTATATATCCTGCCTAAATCTTTACTTTTCATATTGCTTCAGAACTTGAGGCATCTATCAGCAAGTGATTTTTTACAGAAAAAAAAAAGAAGAAAAATGGTCGAAGGGGCAGATATGGATAAAAACCAAATGATACTAACCAATATTCCATGTCTTTTTTTTTAGATCAGAATTATTATTATTTTGACCTCTTGCCCAGTGTTTGTGGCTCATTATCAGGTTGTCTGTGAAGAGTTCATGGTTGTTACATCTGCCCAGAACAAACACAGATCTATTAGATTAATCGCAAATTGCTTATAACTAATAATTAAGTGCCAGAGTCTATTGCTGTGATCGGTGGCTCTTCAGCATACCAACCTGAACAATGCAAGTGTGGCAGTTGAAATGATGATGTGCATTAGAATTCGGCAGATTTTCATTACCTGAGGTAACAAAATAAACAGTTTATGTTAGTAATTTCCTTGTACAAAGACTGACATAAATTTGGCTTGAAGGCCTTTACTAATAGCTATTGTTCTCATACACATAAATGTTTGGATTTGTGATGTATTTATGGAAATATTACACTTTGTGTTAATTTATCAAACAAATTACTATAATCTAGCAACTGAACATTCAGTAATGGTATACATATCATGATGAATAAGAAATGAATGTGCAAATGGTGGATATAAAGGCAGAAAATTATTTTTATTTCTATTCTAAACATAAGGAATTAAATTACACACGAATTAATCTATGTCAGACATTTCTTTATGGTAGTTATTAAAAAAAATTGCTACTTGATAAAGTAAATGGTCTAATGATGAAGTAATGGTTACAGAGAACTTGTCATGTTTGGAAAGCAAGGTTATTATATGTGTTCTGCACATACCAGCTATGTCAGGCTTGTGGACTAGTGCATTCTTATTTTCCATCCTCCCCCAAAAATCTCTCTTTCACAATGTTAAGGAATTTTATTGATAAGAAAAATAGGAAACATCCCTCTTCCTCGACCCAGACCTATTAACATATTATGTAAAATGTGAAGTGCTGTCTCTTTGAGCTGGAAAATAACAAAAATATAAGAAAAAAACCCTGATAAAATACAAGTAGTCTTCTATTAGTAACCACATAATTTGCAAGTCAAACTATGGCAGGTAGTTGTGGATCTGCGGCCCATGCCCATCTTTTGTCTGGCTGTTCAATGGTTTGCATACCAGTGAATAAATCTTTCTATTATTAAATGTGATACTTCCCACACCAACTTAAATCACACTAGCGAAAAGGGAGTACTGTTCCTTGTTAAGAATGAAATCCCACCAGGATAAATCCTTTCTCTGATGTTGATGAAGTATGTAGGAAAAGCCCTTCCTATGCTGGGACAGGTGCAGACGTTTGTGCAAGGTGCTCCTCAAGTGGGAGCAATGGAGTGCCTGCACCTTGCAAGCAGCAGAGAGCTAGCCAGGATGGGAGAGTTACTGCTCCCTCCTTCCCTTCAGTAAACTCCAGGGCTGTGCCACTGGCTATAAGTAGACACCACCCAGAAGAAACCTTCCACTAGCATTTTGGTTACTAATATAGAAGTAAAAAACCCCCAAACAACTCTTCCAAAGACAGTCCATCAGCACTTCCTAAAATTTTGTTATGCATTAATATTCCTAGTCTTTGTAGTCTGGCAGAACAAGATGAGATGACTGACCTTTTAAGGTACCATCATAGAGAAAGATTTCAAGAACTTCTCATATGTAATTTTTAACTCTGATAAATTAATTTCGAGTTTATCCTACAGCTATTCAATATCCGGTGCCTAATAATACAACTAGGATGCCTCACTTCTCTAGTAAGTAGGAATCAACTTATATAATTTCATTACTACCTGTATTTTTAGGATCAAACATTGAAAAATTGAAGTGGCAAACAGGAAGACATTTTTATAGTGTAACTTCTCATTTTTGATCATGCTCATTTAATGCAGACTACTAAACAACAATAGTATGATAATATTTCTAATTGCTACTGACCTGACTCTGGTTTCATGGGTGTACAGCTTCAGCATTAAATTGCTTGGCTCAGCTACCTGTTTACTCCTCTCTCTCGAAGGTTACCTCTTTCTACACTTTGACTGTAAAAGGAATCAAAAGAGATTAGCTGGTAAATTGGCTAAGTCTGGTACTTAGTAAATTTCCGGCGGGGTCTCTCAAGAAGATCTTTCCCATGGTTATACAAAGAAAATTCCAAGTCTAAAGGATCAAAAGACAAACTTTCTGGGGTGTTTCCAGAAAAGTTAGAGACAACCATTTTCAAGAGCTCCCAAATACTATAAAATAACAGTATTGGAAAATCTTTGATGTTGGGAATGTGTTTCTTAACATTTCTCTGGGTAAAATCTGCAAGAAATCTTAGAATTGCTCATCAGTGATTGCAACTAGGAAAGTCTGAGAAAAGAGTAAGAGAAAAGGCTAAAGAGAAAAAGGATTTTGCATTCCCTTTTCAGTTCTTCAAGAGACCCTGTCCATGAGGCCAAACCCTGCTGACAGCAGTACCTTGTTACCGACCCTGACTCAAGCACATACTAAGTGATAAGCAGCTCTTCCCATCAAGGTTTCTCCTTTTGCCTTTCCCCTTCTCTCTTTCTCCTTTCCAATATATAGCTCTACATGTCAGAATGAAGCTGTAAATCTAACTTTGTATTTTCGATTCCTCTCTCTAGACTCTTTGGATGTTTTTCCACAATGCACTGGGTGCTTGTCTTTGATCGGTGTAAGATGACATTGGACTTTCCATCCACGACACCTGCAAAGCAATATCTGTGAGAGGTTTTGCACTTACCTGACTTCTTGAGGCTGCTGAGGCAGCAGGGGAGAGAGGGAAGGCCTGTTCTTTCTTCCCCCTTCCTTTAAACACATTGCACTAAGAAAAGGACACAACCTGGCAAAGTTGCCACTGGCAGCTTTGCCAGAACGGAGGAAAACCTTCCTGCTTAAGCTGTTATTTTTGTTCAGTCTCACTCCAGAGAATATCCAGATCCTTGTGGGCTTCACTGAATTTGCACACTTGATCCAGAGCTGCTAATGGCTCTGACCCATGCCTATATCAAAGATGACAGCTATAGAGTATGTGACAGGAGGACTTGCAACAAAGCTAATGATAAGGCAAGAAGAAGCAGAAGGGAAAAGAAGGGAGAAGAGGGGAGGAGAGGATTTGAGAGGACCTAGAAAAGCCTTCCACTTCCTGCTTTGAGCATGGAATTGAATTTCCGACCTGAATTATCTTATGATCCTGTAAAGTGCTATATATAAAGTGGTAACACTTTCCCTGGAATTGTTCGAGGCTAGGTTGTTGGATGGGGCCCTGGGCAACTTGGTCTAGTCGAAGGTGTCCCTGTCCATGGCATGGGGATTGGAACTAGATGATATTTAAGGTGCCCTCCAACCCAAGCCATTCATTCTATGATTCCATGACAAATGAGAGGCCTAAAGTTCAGAAGACTCTGATACTGTCTCCCAAAAGTCACTCTACTTTCTCATCAAGTTATTCTTGTGCAGTCATGGAAAGAAAGATAAAAAGGTCACATAATTGGCATTGTCAGGTTAATGATTGGACTCAATGATCTTAAGGGTCTTTTCCAGGCTAGATGGTTCTGTGACTCCATGATTCTGTATAATTCAGGTCCCCACTTGCATGAATGCTGGTCCTTGATTTGACAGTTATACTCAGTGTCTGATAATGCTTCTATTTTTTGAATTTTACTGTTGAGTAAAGAAGCAAGCTCCAAGAAGCTGCACATTTACCTCCAAGTGTAAGACAACGCCTAGTAATTAACTTTATTTCATCCTTTGTAGATTTCACTCAGAGTTTTAAAGGAGGATAATAACTTGGCATTTCCTGCTGCACATTGTCACAGGGACTTGCAGAATAAAGTCTGTGTCTGGGACAGATGCTGACCTGGAGTAGTGGAAGAACTTGAGCTACCAGATCCTTTCACACGGTGCCCTGGGGCTGCACATTTGGGCTGTGGGGCCTGACTTTTCTCAAAAAACTTGCAAATGGAAAGGAGAAAATAAAACCCCACACATCTGCTAACCAAAGTGTTCCATCAGAACACCACCGTCTTCAGCATGGCCAAAGGTATTGGTGAAAATAAAATGCTTGAACTGAGGTATGCATATATGACTGTGCATATTGCACGTTTGGTTTTGGGTTTTTTAAATTTTAGTAGTATAATTCTGGTAATTTTCCAAAAGAACAATATATTGAGTTCCCTATAATACTTTTGACAAATGTTGACTTGAGACATTGATTTTGTAATCTGAGAAAATCCAAGGCAAGTAACAGCAAAAGAAACTCTGATAACTGATTTGAGAGTTTCCAGGCCAACAATTTCTTTGCCAAAGTTTCCCATACAATTTCTGTGCACTAACAGAAAGGTTATCTCAAAAGAGTTCACAGAGGGAGCTGCTCTTTAGTCTAAATACTTACTATTTGATGGAGATTAATATAAGAAAGACAAAATAAATAATAAAAATAATTTCTTGTGATTGTTGTGTCTGATCCATCTATAATGAGTTTAATGCTTACTAAGAGATAATTCATGTCAGATAGGAAGCTACAATTTATGCCTACACTTTCATTGACTTCAGTGGAGCTACTCTGGCTCTCCCTAGCTGAGTATGAAATCCCTTGAAGCTCTGTGAGGAAGTACATTTTTCAGCTGGAAAAGTGAATCCAAATCTTTCAGTCCTGGGCTCTGAGCCAAGCAGCATAGCTTTAGCCTTTCCCACATTCAGCATCTACTTGCATTTCAATAGGAAAGCCTGGAAACTGTCAAAAAACGCTCTGGAGGTGGATCTGGTCCTTGTCTACAGCTACATTACTGACACGTATATCAGTGCTTTCAATACACTTACAGTCAAATGGCTTTAAAGACTGTGGAAAATTGTATATACATCTTTTAACAAGAAAAAAACAGATGTTCTTACAGTCAGTATTATGGGAGTCAGTGTGCTCTATCTGTGTCACCCTTAGCTGCAGGTCTTTCGAAAATTGGTCTGAAAGAAAGGATTTTTTTTAATGTATATGTTTTTTAAATGCAGAGCATCAGCAAAGTTAAAATGCCCATGTCTTCACAAGCTGAAAAAATCCTGCCTTCAGATGGGGTTCAGACACATTGGTCTCAGGCCCAAATTTGAGCCTTCTGTGAGTTAAGCTTTCCTGCTATTTATCGTGTTTATGGTACAGAGCAGCGAGTAAGAGCAGAATTTTTTTAGTGAGGAAGGAGTGGACACTCACTATTAAAAGTTTAAGTGAGCGAGGATCCATTTCAGGGTGGAATTCCAAGCTTTTCAGGGTCAGTGGGAATTTTGCCGTATTGGCAGTATGGAGCCTGTATCATTCCTGCAGTTCCTAACGTATGCCCATGCCTGCTGAAACCACAGTAAGTAAGGCAGGCTTGCTTTCTTCTGTCAACTCCATGGGCCTTTGAGGAGATATGTTTTGAATGCAAATGATTTAACTAATTTATGAAAGTCAAAACTGCTACATAAATAGCATTTATTGTAATTGTTGTTCTTTATAAAAACGCATTTTGGAATTGAAGCACTTCGGCCTCAGCAACCAATATTCTTGCCAGTACATATTCTTGCCAGTACATATTTGCATCTATGCCATATATATAAAGATTGCTAACAAAACCACCCAGAAATACAGAAAATACTGGTATTCAGAGGGCACTTGCAATTAAAATCTGTGTCCAGAGCCATTAATAAATGTTAGCTGGCAGGAGAGAGTCTTTGCCTAGGCCGTGCTGCAGCTGGGCTGTTCTCCAGCTCCTCACAGCCCTGGCTCCACCAGTTCGGCCACTCACAGGCCCATGGCGTGGCCTGGCTTTGGGTCATCTCCAGGGCAGTGCCCACTCCCAAGGCTGTGGCTGCCCATGGGCCCCCAGCTGCACCACTCCTGCCTGGGGTGGTGGAATGAGCCCTGCCTGCCAAGCCTTTCCCTGATGGACTCCCGTGGGGATCCCACGACCCCAGGGAGTCCTTGGACCCGTACGGCACTGTGATGGTGGCAGCTGGAGCTTCCTGGAGAACTTTTTTCTCCCCTGTCATCAGTTTTGTTGCCTAGAGAGTCTGCGACAAAGTCTCTTTTTGCAGGCATGGGAGAGAGAGGAGCGGGAAGCTAAGGGTGGGGAAAAAGGTGATCTGCTCTGCTGTCGGCATGCAGCTGCAGATCCACCTCTGTCTCGCCTTTAGGAATAAAGAAAACCAGAGGGTCTGAGACAAATGCAAAACTTGCACAAAGCCCCAAAGCACAGAATCACAGAATCAATTGGGTTGGAAAAGACCTCTGAGATCAGAGTCCAACCGTTGACTGATCAGAACCATGTCAACTGGACCACAGTACTAAATCTATATACAGTTGTTTCTTGTACACCTCCAGGGATGGTGACTCCACCGCCTCCCTTCCAATGTTTCACAACCCCTTCTGTGAAGAAATTCCTCCTGATGTACCAGAACCTCCCCTGGTGGAGCTTGAGACTATGTCCTCTTGTTCTGTCACTTGCTGCCTGGGAGAAGAGGCCGAACCCCACCTTGCAACAGTCTCCTTTCAGGTAGTTGTGGAGAGCAATAAGGTGTCCCCCAAGACTCCATTTCTCCAGGCTAAACACCCCCAGCTCCCTCTGCTGCTCCTCATAGGAATTGTGCTGCAGACCCTTCACCAGCTCCCTTGCCCTTCTCTGGACACGCTGCAGCGTCTCAGTATCTTTCCTGTCATGAGGGACCCAAAACTGAACACAGGATTTGAAGTGTGGCCTCACCAGCACTGAGTACACAGGGAAAATCACTGCCCTGGTCCTGCTGGCTACACTGTTGCTGATATAGACCAGGATGCCATTGGCCTTCTTGGCCGCCTGGGCACACACTGGCTCGTGTTCAGCTGGTTGTCAACAAGCACTCCCTTTTCCACATGGCAGCTTTCCAGCCACTCTGCCCCAAGCCCGTAATGCCTCATGAGGTTGTTGTGGCCAAAGTGTGTAACCTAGCACCTGGCCATGTAAACCTCAAACCATTGGCCTCAGCCCACTGATCCAGCCTGTCCAGATCCCTCTGGAAATTCTTCTGACCCTCCAGCAGATCAACACTTCCACCCAACTTGGTGTCTGGAAATTTATTGGTGGTGCACTTAGTTCCCTCATCCAGATCATCAATAAAGATGTTAAACGGGACTGGCCCCAACACAGAGCCTTGGGGAACCCCACTAGTGACAGGCCACCAACTGGGTGTGGCACCGCTCATCACCACTCCTGGGCCCTGCCATCCAGGCAGTTTTTAACCCAGCAAACATTGCACCCATCCAGGCCATGGACTACCAGCTTCTCCTGGAGAATGCTGTGGGAGACAGCTTCGAAGTCTTTGCTGAAGTCCCGGTAGACAACATCCACAGGCTTTCCCCCATCCACTGGCCAGGTCACCTGCTCATAGAAGGAGATCAGGTTGGTCAGGCAGGACCCGCCTTTCACAAATCCTGCTGGTTGAGTCTGATCCCCAGTCGTCCTATATGTGCTGTGTGATGGCAGTCAAGATGATCTGGTCCATAACCTTCCCTGGTACTCGGGTCAGGCTGACAGGCTTGTAGTTCCCCATATCCTCCTTCCAGCCCTTCTTGTGGATGAGTATACTGGGCTGACCCTGGCTGGATGCCAGGCACCCACCAAAGCTTCTCTATCCCTCCCCTCCATAACTGTAGTGGTGAGAAAAAATATAATGAAGGGTTCATGAATTAAGATAAGGACCAGGAGAGATCACTCCAAATACCATCATGGGCAAAACAGATTCAAATTAGAGATACTAATTGAATTTATTACTAATAAAATCAGAGCAAGATAACGAGAATTAAAATAAGACCTTAAAACCATCTTCCCCCTACCCCTCACTCCTTCCCAGCTCTACCTCCTCCCCTTCAGCAGCTCAGGGAGGTGGGTTTAGGGTCAGTTCCTCACAAGTTGTTTCTCCCACTGCCCAAGGAGAGTTCTTCCCCTGCTTCACCATGGAGACTCTCCCATGGAAGACAATTCTCAGTGAACTTCTCCAACATGAGTCCATGCCACAGGCAACAGTTCTGTGTGAACTGCTCCAATGTGCAATGTGGATCACTGTTTCACAGAGTGCAGCCTTTCAAGGACAGACTGCTCCAGTGCGGCTCCCCCACAGGGTCCCAAGTCCTACCAGGAAACCTGCTCCAGCATGAACTCCTCTTTCCACAAGCCTGCAAGTCCCTGCCAGGACCCTACTGCAGCATGGCCTTCTCACGAGTTCACAGCCTCCTCTCAGGCATCCACCTGCTCCTACATGGGGCTCCTCTATGGGCTGCAGGTGGATTTCTGCATCCCCCATGGACCTCCATGGGCTGCGGGGGCACAGCTGCTTCACCATGGTCTGCACCATGGGCTGCAGGGGAGTCTCAGATCCAGCACCTGGAGCACTCCCTCCACCTCCATCTCTACTGACCTTGATCTGCAGGGTTGTTCCTCTCACATATTCTCACCCCACTCTTCTCTGGCTGCAATTACATCTGTGCGGTAACTTTCTTTTTTGTTCTTAAACATGTTATCACAGATGCGTTACCACCATTTCTGACTCTCCCAGCCTCGACTAGCATCACATCCATCTTTGGAACTGCCAGGAATTGGCTCTGCTGGACATGGAGGAAGCTTCTGGCAGCTTCTCACAGAAGCCACTCCTGTAGCCCTCGCCTCCAAAACCTGACCATGAAACCTAAATACAATGGGCATCACATTGGCCAGCCTCCAGTCAGCTGTTTACTGGGACTGATGATAAATGATGGAGAGTGGTTTAGTGAGCACTTCTGCCATCTCTGTCAGTACCCTTCGGTGGATCCCATCTGACTGTACAGACTTGTGATTGTCTAAGTGCCACAGCAGGCCAGTAACAGCTTCCTCCTGGATTGCAGGGGGCCTATTCTGCTCCCCATCCCCGTCTACCAGCCCAGGGGGCTGGCTGCCCTGAGGATAACTGGTCTTGCTGGCAAAGACTGAGGCAAAGAAGGCATTAAGTAACTTAACATTTTCCTCACCGTTGATGACTATGCTCCCCCTGGCATCCAATAAAGAATGGAGATTTTCCTTGGCCCTCTTTTTGTTCTTAATGTGTCTACAAAAACACTTTTTATTCTCTTTTACAGCAGTGGCCAGATTGAGTTTTAGTTGAGCTTTTGCCTTTCAAATATTCTTTACATATAATCTAACAACATCCTTGTACTCTTCCTGAGTTGCCTGCCCCTTCTTCCAAAGGCCATAAACCCTCTTTTTTTACCCTGTGTTCCTGTGAAAGTTCCCTGCTCAGCCAGGGCAGCGGTCTTCCCCGGTGGTTCATCACTTCCTCCTAGGGAGGGCCTGCTCCTGTGCCTATAAGATTTCCTTTTTAAAGTATGTCTAGCTTTCCTGGATCCCTTTGTTATTAAATACAGTCTCTCTTAGCTTAAATTATCTTTAAAATGTCACTTTCAGAAGCTCTGACTGGAGTTTGGTGTCCACCTCTCACTGAGACACCAGAGGAAGAGCTCACCTAGGTCTGTTTGACCCTCTCCTGGCAATGAAAAAGTTCATCTGTGCCATCACTGCCTACTGGTCCATACAATGGGCAAAGAATGCTTCATTCTCTGGCGTCAAAGATGGCCAACTCCTTTTCTTTCAGACTACAACTGCATGCTGCATTCTTTATGACCGTGTCTGAAGGCCATTCACTCCCTTCATTCTTCCTTACCTGACATACTCCCATAGAAGTCATAGTCCCTTTTGGCAAATCTTTTTATCAGATAAGATGGGATGCTAAATATATCCAGCTACAAGTGGTATTTAATGTCATTTAATTTCAGTGGAAGACTGCCTGAGGGAATGCTTTTTTTCATGCTCTGTAGATAAGGAATTGAGGCATAGCTTATAAGTGATGCCCAAAATCACACAGTGTATTTGTGACTGAGCTGGGAAAAAAAGGCTTTTGATTAAATTATTGGGCATATATAAGATAACCAAATAAAAGTAACAGGTTTTCTTCATATGATACAGACACACAGTCAAACAGTGGAATCCAGTGTCATAGAGGCCAAAAGTGTTAATCGATTCAAAGAAGGATCAGACAGCTCCTTGGGTGAAAAAAACCCATCAGGTTGTTTAAAATATAAAACCACATATGTAACCTCCAGTTTAGGAAATTCGTAAGCAGCAGGAAGCTGGAAGCTGGGTTATTGCAGGGAGAGCACTATTCTGATCTTGCCCTGTTGTCACCTTCTAGTAGCTATTGTCAGATCTAGGATTTCGGTCTGTAGGTATGCATATGAATATATATACTTTTATAGATACACATGATCTCTAGGTATAGACATATATAATCTCTCTCTCCCTCTCTCTCTCCGTCTTTCTCATTTACAATGTCTTTATACAATGTCATTTAAAAGTGTGCCCAAGGTTAATAAATTCATAGTGGTGGGTTACATCTCTTTTGGTGCAGACTCCAATACATGCAACAAGAGGATCCACACAAGGAGTAAAGCAAAGAGCAAGTACTTCCTCATCCAACAGGTCATCTTTGGGTTGCTTTTGCTAGAATAAGAGACAAACATGGCTCCAGGTGCTCTGTCTAGCACTGCAGTCCTGGATGGAGCCAGCTGGGCTCCAGCTAGTCTCTAGTGCAGCTGGAAATTCCAAAACCTGTCCCACATTATCACTGATGAGACAAACCTTACACTACAAGGCAGCAGTGCTGGATATAGCTATGGTAGTGTCATTTTGGAAGTCTGTATTTGGAAGCCTCACAGTAAATATCTGTGGAGCTCATAGAGTCATCTTGGTTTGAGACAGGAGATCTGCAACTTTGTCCCGTCATGCTATTGACACACATTCTGGTAGCCCCAGTGCAAGGACTTCTGTCCTTCCCATCCTCTGTAGTCACTAATGTTGTAGCTTGTAGCCTTAGCACTCAGCTTGCAGTTGCCTCCCACTTGGGAGCACTAGGATGAAAACTGTTGACAAGACACCGAGCACACTCGAGCTCATGGATGTTTATTACACTAGCTATAATTTGGATCTCAAAGTTTAGCAATGCAGCAGTACCCTTTTTGCTTCTGGCATTGGAAAGGTGATTTTAAATTGAAGCTATGTCATGGGATGCAGGTAGAGTGTGCTTATGAAGTTTTTTGAATTTTAGGTAGCTGATATACATTAAGACCTTATTCTTTTTGCCTGCATGCAATGCTTCATTTTAGACAGGCATCCCTTGCCTTGTTCCTCTTTGATGATGTGTTATTTTCATTGTGCTCTGGTGGCTGTGTCCTCTCAGAGTCGTAGCTGCACTGTTTCAACATCCAGGATCAGAAGCCTTAGTTTAATGGGAAATTGCAATACTTGCCACATATTTATTGGAGAGTATGCTATGAAATACCATGTTAATGAAGCAAGAATCTGTCTATGAACATAGCTTAAAGAATTCTCTGTATAAACTCAGCTTGTTTTAAACTGTTTTTCTGTGCTTGTCAAAACTCTCTGCCATGTTTTTCTTTTGATTGTAGCTTGTTCAGCTGTCTCTTTAGGGTGAAGCTAATGGTTGATTACACAAGGAAAAAAACCAGGCATCCTAGAAGTGGCCGAAAGGAACTCAGATTTTCTTTCATTTGTTCTGGTTTACCTCAAGCTGCCCTTTGGGGTGTAATGTTTGCCTGGTTACTCTTGCTCACTCCTTTTTTTTCTCTACGACATTTTTTTTTTGTTCATGGCATGTCCTAGGCCATAAAAAGAGCTGGCAAATAGCATAGATTAGGAGAAGGATGCTGTGAGCTTGATCTGGCAGAGCTTTCATTGCATTGCAATTTCAAAGGGAAGAAAAATCTCTTCCCAAATCAAAGCTTCAGGAAAAACTTAACACAGTATAAGACCAATAGAATTCGCTTGTCTCCCGTCCCAAATACAGAATCAGAGAATCTGTCAGGTCAGAAGGGACAAGAGTGCTTTTGGTTCTATTTCCTTGCTCAAGCAGAGTCATTCTAGAGCGTATGGCGCAGGTTTGCACTCAGGCAAACCTTCCATTGAGGAAGACTCCAAAATCTCTCTGGGCAACCTGTTCCAGTGCTCAGTCACTTGCACAGGAAGGAAGTTCTTCCTTGTGTTTAGGTGAAACTTCCTGTGCATCAGTTTGTGCCCATTGCCTCTTGTCCTATTGCGCAGCACCACTGAGCAGAGCCTGGATCCATCCTCTTGACACCCTCCCTTCAGATATTTATACACATTGATGAGGACTCCTCTCAGTCACCTCTTCTTGAGGCTGAGCACATTCAGCTCCCTCAGCCTTTCCTCATAAGAGATTCTCCAGACTCCTGAGCAACTTTGTAGCCCTCCGCTGGACCCACTCCAGGAGCTCCATGTCTCTTGCCCTGTGGAGCCCAGAACTGGACACAGCACTCCAGATGTAGGCTCAACTGGGCTGAGTAGAGGAGCAGGATCAGCTCCCTCGTCCTGCTGGCCATGCTCTTCCTAATGCACCCAGGACACCACTGGCCTTCTTGTCCACCAGAGCACACTGCTGGCTCATAGTTGTTGTCCACCAGGACCCCTAGGTCCTTCTCTACAGAGCTGCTTCCCAGCAGATCAGCCCCCAGCCTGGTGCCTGGGGTTATTCCTCCTCAGTGCAGGACCCTGAATTTGCCAATGTTGAATTTCAGAAGGTTCTTCTCTGCCCATCTCTCCACCCTGTCGAGGCCCTTCTGAAGGGCTGCACAGCGCTCTGGGGTATTGGCCACTGCTCCCAGCTTTGTATCATCGGTGAACTTGCTGAGGAGACATCAGTCCCTTTGTCCAAGTCACTGATGAACAAGTTAAACAACACTGGGCCCAGTATTGACCCTTGGGGGACACCACTAGTGACAGGTGCTTAAAAACAGATGTTTAAAATAGATGTTTTAAAAAAATAGAAAAAGTTCGTGGTCCAGATTTTCCTGTGTTGTATGCAGTATTTCTGATCATGTTATTACTGAACTCAAAACCAAAATTGGCGGATAAAATGGCCAAGTCCCATCTGAAAGGCAAACACTGTATAAATGCCGATTCTAAATAGCTGGGTAATTCTAATCATTTAAAACATTTGTGTTATTTTGGTGAGGAAATGTATTTTTCACACTGTTTTTAGAGCTAAGTGAAATTATAACTGTGGATATTCCTTTGAATGGCTGTAAAATATGACTGTGATTCAGAAATACAAACAACTGTCCAATCTTGCTGACTTCACTGGAATTACTAAACCTCACTTCAGAGTAAGTATCTAACGATTTTTTGCTATTGTGGGGCACATTGTCTTTGTATTTCAGGAGTAAAGGCTGATGGATGAAAACAGAAGATTTAAATCAGCATATGGGCACTATTAATGGAACCTGGAAGAGTTACATTTACTCTTTTTTTTTTTTCCCCCTAGATGAGCAGGTTTCTCATTCTTAAAGGATTTGTCATTTAAGGCCTTCTAGCTCTTGAAAGGATACTGCATTTAGGAAGGTTTCCTTTAGTAAAGAGAATACAAAACCAAGTTATTTCAACATATTTCCACTAACCTGGCCAAAATCTTTTTCATGTAGCTAGCTAGCATGTAATTTGGTATTTTCAAAAGCAAAAGTGACCCCTTCCCTTCATGTACTTTCCATGTAACCCGGTTTATAAAATAGCCAACCTTTCCACTTTGCGTAACTTGTCCAATCTCTAAATTTGTGTGTACTTTGTCTTTGATTTTACAACCAGAATAAGCACATGTACCCTTCTACACTTCAAATTTTCCCTACTATACCCCTGATCTACTGTGATTTGACAAATGGTTAATGAATTAAATCACAGTTTCTTGCATTTATCTTTTTTAGAAAAGTCTATATCAAATCTGGGCGAAATTCTCTGTGTTACCAGATAATGTTTAAGAAACACGCTGTTAGACTGTCAAGCCCATATAGATGTGCTGCAGTGCCGTCAGAAGCCCAAGAAGGGCTTAAACTTTGCTTTTGTGCTGTGGTTTTCATTCTTTACAAAGGTGAATGAAGTTTTCCCCTCAGAGTTGTTTTTGGTGTTAGACAGCTTCTACCAATCATAGTTCATTAACATGAGGATTTTTAATCAAGGGTAGTATCACTTAAAAATGGGTTTGCTTTCACTTCAAGAACATATTTTCCTTTCCAGTGTTCTTGGATAATATGACCTAGCTTGGTTAAACGGTTGGTTTAGCCACACTTCCGAGCACTGGAATCTCAGTGTAGACATGGTTCAGCAATTTCTGTAAGGGCATTGCTGTTGCTGGACCTGGGTTCCAGAGCTGATGAGCAAGCAGTGGTAGCAGCTTAGGGAAACAGGAGTAAAGGTGGCAGTGGATAGCCAGCCTATGAGAAAAAGACAATGGCTGTTGACTAGAATGATAATAGCTGCTTCTTGATGTTAATTACTCTCCTTCTGACAGCTCTCTGATCAGAAGGTCATAATTAATCACTTCTGCTGTCATTTAAAAAGAGTGAAAATAACATGCATGGTATTGTTCATGGCACATTCATGCCTTTACATTCCTGCGTCTTGGCTACTGACACTGGAGTTTCATGTTAAAAGGGCCTAAAACTCTAAGACTGGATGTTGGCAGATGATGGTCTTCTACATGGTGATTCAGGGAGTCTGTCTGGGAAAAAGGGAAGAGCTCTGAGTAGAATAAGTAAATACTGAATGATATAATATTTAACTGGACTGTAGGTATTCTTGTCTGTGTGTTCCTGATTTTTTTTTAACAGGCTGGTACCTGGATGTGTGCAAAGATAATTTGATTCAGAGAATCTGCTTCTGGAAGGTACATGTACACCACTGAAAAAAAAGGTCATTCTTTCAGTGAACTTATCCTAGCTGAGCTATGGGCTGAGCTGTGATAACCTGCGGGTATCCAGTGGGCAGGAAGATGACCACACTTCTGTAAGGTACATACCAAAGTCAGAAACTGAGACACCTAAGTGGAAGCAGTGAGAGATCAGCTGCACATCCTGAATGCTCTAGAGGTCTGGAACTATGAGCATGCTCAGTCCCTGCCACTAGATGCACCGTCTTCTTTGTCAAACCTGTGGCTGATGCCATGAGCTCTTCATAGCAGAAGATACAAGAAACAGCTCGCATCTGGTAGGTCTTAGTTTGTCACATTACATTTATTAAAATCTAACTCGGCAAATCCTTGAAGGCCATTTTCTTAAAGGAATCCTTCATGCAGTTTCCAGATTTTATTTTATTTTGTTTTATATTTAACATGGTAAACGGGCTGTAAAGCTTACTTTGGGTTAATGAAGTAATCTTGGATGGTCAGTGGACTGCAAACCAAGATCATGTGTGTGGTCTCTATTGCCAGTCATGCAAAAAGAGTGCAAAAAATGCATATTTTCTCCCTTCTCTCTCAATATTTCAGAAAGCTAAGGCTTTTCTGGGTTAGCTCATAATGGTGTTGTGTAGTTTCCTGTCATGTTGTGCTGGTTTTGGCTGGCGTAGTTAATCTTCTTCATGGTGGCTGGTATGGAGCTGTGTTTTGGATTTGTGCTGATAGTATAGAGATGTTTTTGTTGTTGCTGAGCAGGGCTTACACAGAGCCAAAGCCTTTTCTGCTTTTTGTACGGCCACACTGACAAGCTGGGGGTGCATGGGAGGTTTGGAGGACACACAGATGGGACAGATGACCTAAACTGACCAAAGGGATATTCCAGACCATATGACATCATGCTCAATATCTAAATCAGGGGAAGAGGGGGAAAAAGGGGGTATGTTTGCAGTTATGGTGTTTGTCTTCCAAATCACCATTACACATGATGGGGCCTTGCTCTCCTGGAGATGGCTGAACACCTGCCCATGGGAAGCAGTGAATTAATTCCTTGTTTTGCTTTGCTTGCATTTGTGGCTTTTGCTGTCCCTATTAAACTGTCTTTATCTCAACCGATGGGTTTTTTCACTTTTACCCTTCCAATTATCTCCCTGACTCTGCTGGTTGGGGAGTGAGCAAGCAGCTGTGTGAAGCTTGGTTGCTGGCTGGCATTAAACCATGACACATGGAAAACCTTAGAAAGGAGTCAGGTCCTTCTGAGATGTGTGCCCACAAGACAGCTCAGCATACTGGAACAGTGTTTTTAACCAGACACACACTGAATTGGCTCACTGTCCTGAATTTTCAATAGCAACTCAATGGAAATTTCCTATTACTTGTTTCTGTCTGTGAGCCCTCTGGATATAATTCACATTGAGGGTCATACTCATCTAGAAGCCAACCTGAGTTTCAGGGAAGAATGCCTCTGCCCCTATTCTACTGTTTATAGCTGCTAAAAAAATATATTAGAAAGCAAGCTGCTGGTATTGTCATGTTTACATAAAGGTGACGAGGGCAAGAAACTGATTGTAACCTCAGGCTGTTTTTATGCTGTTGCTTATTCCGTTAGGCAAGAGAAACAAAGAATGACATCATGCATTGGTGACTAGAGACCCTACTTGTAGAGGTGGACTTCTGTCATACCGTTATTGAGGGAATCCAATACAGGATGAGGATCCACTGCAGCTTATTCTTAAAAATTAAGTATTGCTTGCAAATCAGAGTTTTGCACCCAAATCAGAGGGATCTGAGTCACGTCCTGTGGGCACAAAGTGGGTGGTTTCCCTTCTACAACACTGGGACTAGAGCATTGACCTGTGTCTCCGCGTGAAATTCCAAATGGAAACTTTTGGAGATTTTAAATAATCGCTTCCAAATTGTTTTCTGTGGGTTCTTTGTTGTTGTTGTTTGTTTGTCTATTTTTCTTTTTCTGCAGGATCGAAGTAATTCAGTATAAATTGCTTTGTAGCAAAGACTGTAGAAGTGTCTGCCTTTTTCAGATAACTCCTCATTTTGTGGTAGGTTTCCAGACCTACTAGGTGCCATATGCTTTAAACCCCTGAAGTCTGAGAGGAGTCCAGGAGTACCTTCTGGCTGGGGTCTCTACAAGTACACTTGGGGACAGAAGTCCGCCATATAGTGTAATTTCCTGGGAATACAGTCCAGCTTGCTGTCTTCCTGAGAATAATGCTGAATCCTCAAACTCAGACACAGTGAAAATACATCCTTTCCAAAATCCCCTGAGAAATTTTACACACTGTTTAACCCTTGAGAGACACTTGATGACAGAAATTAGATGTAGACACACACGAATGTATAAGTGCATACCCATGGCATTTCTGAAAACATTGCTTTTCACATACATATATGCAGTAGAAATGCCCCCTGCCTTTTCAGTTTCCCTGCTGCTCTAAACCAGTATTTGTCATGGGGTCAAACTGCAGTCCTCATTACAGCTCATGCCATTCACTCTGAACCACAATCTGTCTTGTCCAGCTTGCTTTGTTATTTCCAGTGCAAAGCCATTCCCTCAGCCATGTATGACTGTGGGAGATTGTCTGATTTTTGCTCAACTGGAGCTTTATGGCTTTCTTTTTGCGAAATCCTTCCTCTCAGCAGAAAGGAGGGCTATTGCTTTTCCTCTCCTCCTTATCATATCTTTCTGTTAGTCCAATGGCTATTTACAATCTGTTCCAGGAGCAAGGTTATGTATCCTGCAAGGTCCTTGAGACAGGCATTAAATAGATAAATGTGATATTAAAACAGCAATATCACAACTCCTTTCAAATCAACAAATTTTTTTCAATTGAAAAAAGTATGCGTGAGGAAATCCCACAAATCATCACAAGGACAAAGTCATGAATGGTTGCCATGCTCTCAAAATGCATTTTCAACAAATAAATATTTTTTCTAACTTAGCTCGACATGTCAGACTAATGTGCTTGAATTATATGCAATGGGCTACGTTGCATTACTTGTGTATATAATGTATGATCTCATATAGTTTGAACAAGTAAAGCATACTATGATATACTTACCTCACATGTAGACTGTATGTATATCACATGTAAAGTTGATTCTATTATTGGTATAAATTTAAGCCCTAACCCAACAATGTGTACCTGTATCCATAAAAACTTTGGCATGCCTTTGAAAGACAAGGGCCTGAAGTCAGTGTCTTGAGCTTGAAGTCACTGCCTCAAGCTGCACATACAATTGCACATGCAATACAATGAAAGTGAATTAATGCAATATATGCCATGCCTCTGCTTACATGTAATAGACGCACTTGATTCACCAATCCCATCCACCTGTGTGGCCTAGAAGTGGGAAGAGCCACAGGGAGTTCCTTGTGCCCTACTGAACATGGGATTTTGAGAGACGAGGACTGCAAAATGTGTCACTGAGAACACCCATCCTCCTTACTTATTTTAAACAGGGTTAGGTTATAAGTAAATCTGCATGCTCTTCCAAAGAAGACACACCTTTGTGCAATGAATATATACTGACAGCTGCAAAGGAAGATGACATAAACAGGATGCTTCCCTTGAGCTAAGGTACTGTTTGAGTAGTGTTTCTTCCTTTCCATTCTCTGAGTCACTCCCAGACTCCTTTACCTTCCTTCTTTCTGTCTCACTCTCCTCTCTCGCTTTCTCAGGTGGAAAATAGGATGTGGCCCCCTCAGTGTGTCTGTCAAACATTTTGGCTCTTCAGATAATCTTTGACCGGACCTGACTGCGTTTCTTTCAGCGAAGCAGAGGATTGGTTTCCAGTTAAGCCTTTGGAATCCTAGTGCTTAGGAAGAATAACTCCAAGCACTGCATTTGGGAAAGCTTTATTAACAAGCTGAAAGTGAAAGAAAGGTAATAATTGCATTTAAACAATCAACCAAAGCAAAGCTCACCTCTGGGTTTATAAATTTGTAGGGAAGACATAATTACAGGGGGCCTGTGTTGCTACATTGCTTTTGCTTTGAAAACTGGACTGCCACCCCACTCCCACTGGATGGATAATTGGGTCCTCATAGGTCTCTTGAATCACAGTAGTGTTGCAGTAAAACTTTATTTCTCCAGTGCTCATTAAAAGAGAAGCTGAATGGAAAACTCCCACTTTGGGGATGGGATTAGATAGCCCTAGATTATTCCTCCTCCCATGCCCTTTCAAGGTTTTTTGTTTCTAAATCTGCTCAGCAAGAAAAAGTAAATTGCCAGAAGTGAGATTAGTGAAGAATATTGTCCCAAGGACAATAAGGCTTTATTGCAAGGCTGGTATGAGATCCCTGCTTCAAAAAACTACAAGACTTGGAGGTGTGTGAGCTCTTAATTGCCTACCTCTGATAAACTGGCAGTGAAAAAAAAAAAAAAGAAGAAAAATCCCATTCAGCTGTGAATTAGCCTGGATCAAGTCCACTTGCTAATCAGAGTTTAATGAGGATGCTGCTGGTCTTAACATATTCAAAATGTTCAAAACTGCCCTGGCTTCAAGTTTATGCAGTTAGTATTTCCTCTCTGCTGTCACTTCTGTACAGAGGCTATCGTGAATCTTTAGAGAACATAATTATGTCTGGGACAGGAATGGTAGGGAGAGTAGGAGAGTACGTACATCAGAAGGAGTGAAAATGTAAGGCTGAGAGTTATTCTGCTAATTCATTCCCATATCATCCAAGTGGTCTACGCCTCAGCTGCTAGAATAAATACCCAGATTTGCTCATTGTTAATCAGACCCATAAAGCTTGGATATAGAGCAAGATTTTTAATACTGTATCACAGTCAGCCTTTCTCTGCCCTGGCTCTCAGGGGAATCCATGGGATGGTTGTGTATGCAGGCCCCAGGGTTCAGGAATCACAGATCACACCACTGGCAACCACAAGTGCCATTTGCTGCTTATGAAGACCAGAAGCCACGCAAATATAGCCGCTGTGCCAGAGAACTCAGTGTGTGACATCAGGAGTTGTTGGCTATACTGAAGTTAATGAGTTAGCTCACTGCAGTAGCTGCATGACCGAAAGCCATGCCTTTGCGCATGCAGTAGGCTCCAGAGGGCTGGGAGAAGGAAGCGGGCACTGGCAGGTACCCTTTGACCCTCATTCCTCATTCCCATCCTGCTCCTTTAAACTAAGTGCTAGAATGGCATCAAATTAAAAAGAAATTTCTGAACAAAGAACAAGAACTCAAGATTTTGATACCTTCTAATTATGGGCTTGATTTGGGTTGTGGCACTGACCACATGAAGCTATAAAAGCTTTTGCATAAACCTTTCTGGTTTCTGTAAATAACAGAGTAGTACTGCTCTATCCACTGCTTTTCTCACAGAGAAAGCATTTACCACGTGCTTCTCTTCTCACAGAGAAGAATGTACCATGTCTTCTTTTGGCCAGCATGAGCAAGGCCATGTTGCTCGATCAGGCACTGCTGATCAGCAAAGATGCTATTGAGTGCAGTTATATTAGGTCATGTACACACTGTCTTGTACTCAAAGCTACCCTCCACAGTCTAATGAATCTTACAAACTGTCTGTAAGACTGAGAACTTTGTATACTGCAAAGAATGTGTTACACACAGCTTGATTCACCTTACCCTGATTTTATACTGCTGTTGAGTTCAGTGGAACAGCTCATGATGTGCAGCAACACGAATGAGAGGAAAATCAACTGTGGCAGACCATGGGTGTCTTTCTAACACTCAGATTTTTCTTGAGTATTGTGTAAAAATTGCATTAACCAAGCTTCCTGTCTGCCTTTGTAGAACAACTCTTCAAGATGGCAAGGAAAGTATGAATTTACTGTCATATGCTATTAATAATTCTGGAGGGTTTTTTTGTTTTGTTTTGGTTTTTTTTTTTGTTTAGACAGAATACTTTCATGACTTGCTGCTATGGCCTCACAAAATCCAATATTGCTATTGATTGAGATAAAGTAATATATTAAGGCAGGTTATTTTTCATTTAAGGTTGGAATTGTATGTAAAATGTACATTAAGTGAAACTGATTCCAGGTTTCTTTACCCTTGACATTCATGCCATCCATTATGCAATTAAAAGATTTGAAGTACTGTTTTTGCAATTTTATCAGACAGAGAGATAAATCAACAAATCAAATCTCCTCTTTTTTTCCCTCTAAAAACTAGAGGAATAATATCAATGTGGCAGCAAACTAGTTGTTTATTTGTAAAGCAGTTAAGAAAGGCAGTATTTATATTGACAAGAGATATTTGAAAAATTAAATCTTTCTCAGTAATTAAAAATTACCTTGGTTAAACAATTTTTATAGACTTTAACATTTTTAATGAAAAGTCACTTTTAATCAAATGGCTGTGGTCCAAAAGAGAACTTCAAGTCAATATCCCATTATGGTCTCTCTGAAAAAGGTATTGTCTTCAAAGAATATTTATGCAAGCATGGTCCAACACTGCAGAAATGCAATATAAATGCAATTTAATGTTATCTGATCCCATCACAAATAATGTTTTAGAGCAGCAAGGGAACTGAAAAGAGGGTAGGCAGGGAGAGTTTATACTGTATGCATATAGACTGACATATATTTTATGTGTTGAAGTATAAGATTTTTAGAAATTATTTGCAAAATCTCTGTGAAACCTGGATAGTTTCTGTAATGCTTCTTCTATTTTAGCTGTAAACTTTCATCAGTTTTAATCACTGACATGCTGGAATACCAGCATTTCTTGAGTTAACTAGTTACAGCTTCATATTTTGAGTTTTGACATAGTTTATGATTCAGTTTTCTCCTCTTTCTTTTTACTAAGAGGTACAGCTTATCTGAGAATCTACATAGTAGAAGCATTTTGTGACTAGATTTGAAAGAAAAGATGTTCATGTAATCTTAATATATCAGGATCTTTTAAAAACAGCACATAGTTCATGCACCATTTAGAAGCAATAATCTTCTTTCCAGCAAGTAAAGTGATCATATTTGGTAATCTAGCTTTGATAAAGAGGCCTAGGTAAGGCCAGCCAGATATGAAATATTGGTGCTTAAGAATGCTGAAATGTTCTGTCTGGATGAAAAATTCTTAACTGAAGCATTTAGACATTTCCAGAATATTTTTCTGACATTTTCAAAATGAAATGTTTTGATATTTCTGAATCAATCTTTTATCTGCTTTTCATTCTATACATTGCTTTTCCATTTTGACATTTTGTTTCAGTTTGGGACAAACCCAGATATTAAAACATCCCTGCAGTAAAAAATTCCAGTTTTGGACCAGGTCTGTTTCTGATAATGAACTCGATATAAATTTGTTCAAGATGTTACGAATCTAAAAAACTGTTCTTATTTTATCCAAATTACAATGGAAAACTTGCCAATGACTTTAAAAGTCCTTTGCAAGATATGGAATCCTTTTGTTCCAGAGTAATCTGCCAGAATTGAAAATATATAATACATAATATATACAATAATATATAATACATTTCTAGAAGCTTTAAGGAACAGCCACAAAATAAGATTTATAAGACAAACTATTCAGGCAGTGCAGGGTTGTTGTGAGGCCCAGTGCTTGCATTATAGCTAAAAAAGGTTACTAATATTTGTAGAAGGTCAGTGTGTATTTCCAGATCTAAATTATTATCACATCAATCTAGTTATAGAAGGCTTAAACTTTTCTATGTGTTGCCCGGTTCAGGCTTGATTCTTGTGTCTTTCTGCAGATGTCTTGTTTACTCAGAGACAGATACATGAGAGGGATGGATGTGGATGATGCAAAGCCATCACTAGAAGCACTGGACCTCACTGCATTTTTTTTTGACCCAAGATTCAGCATTAATTTCCACTGGAGCCAATGAAACTGAATTTAGGCCCCAATACAGCTTTTTACATCTGTCCTGTGCATGGCAGTGGCAGTAGCCATCCTAGCTGAGCACTGGCAATGTACACCTGAATGTCCTATTGTGAAAGAAAGAGGAACAGTTGGGCCACTATCATTTCAGCTGTTTTGAGCTACAGACTGGAACAAACAGAGCTGTACGAAAAATCTGTGTATCAAAGCAGCCACAGGGCTGCTATAGCTATCTGCGGGAGACTGAGGCAGCCTGGAATCTGTGACATGAAAAAGGTAGTGCAAAGAATGCTTGAACTCCTGGGAGGTGCAGGAGGTAATTTAATATCACCCCATTGGCATAGTATAAATGTGAATGAGGGAGAAAAGAGGCCCACAGTTTACAATAGGCTCAGTAATACTGCATGCATTTTGAGCAGGCGCAAAAGAACAGCACAACAAATGCTTCTAGAAGGTTCCTAAAAAGCAGCCTTTCTACTTAGATAATTTTTCAAGGACTTGGTATGCAGGACTGAAACAACATTTTAAAAAGGAAATTTCCAAGTCACGAACTTCTTCTTTGAAGGAGTTCCCAGTTCCTTCAAAACTGAGAAAGGGTTTGTGTTCATTTCAAGTTTTGGGTGAAAATTTGGGTCAAGTTTCAAGATGGTTTCTCGACCTCTAATTACTATTATTAGCACTCCTAAATGGACTCTTTAGAAAATCCCTTGACTAAGGAGGGCTGGAGTGAGCTAATGAGTATGAGAGTGAGAAGAAGGTCCTTGTTTGAATTTTAAATACTCCAGCTCACTAATTGGGGACTACGGAGAATGCTTCTTTTGGAGTGGAGGGAGTTCAGGGGCAGGTGGGAGTAAGAACAATATTTTTTAGACCTGACACTCTAAAATATACTCATTCCTGCTTTGACGTGGCATCAAATGAATTTTTAAGCAACAATAAGTAACCTTATCCTCCCTTTAGGCACTTGCAGGACTTACTTATTTTTGTTTTTAAAAAATGAGCTGGGCAAGTTTTTCCAAGGTCTCATGGCTTTAATGAAGAATAACATTCTTTGATGATCCTGGCAACGGGCATCTTTTCTTTTCCAAATAAAAATGAAGAGGCAGAGAGCCTTGTGCCTACAGCTCTATGTTAGACCAGCAGAGTCCCCGCTGACAGTGCTGTTCCAACTGGATACACTTCCTGTCTTTCTGTATTTTTGTTTTCCATTTTTTTTTTTTGGTAAGTATATTTTTTGACACTGTTCCCATCATTGCATGCATCATTTCTACCCTCAGGGCCCATCCTGATTTTTTTTCTTAGAGGACCTACAGCTGTGGCAGTTTTGTCCAACATGAAGAAGACATCCAGTCTTTGTTTTTCTTTGCAACAGAAATTTGTTTTGGTGATCACCACCTGAACACAGCTGACATAAACTTCATTGCTTTTCTGCTAAAAAAAAAAAAAGGATGATGAATGCACTTACAAATGCACGTATTTCTTCTTTTTGTCTATAGGACTTGGAAAAATGCTAATGTACAACATTATGAGTCCCTAATGGACTTAGAAATTATGTGGACTCATGCATTAGACCTGTGAAAACTCTGCAGATTGGATGGTACCCAGTATTTCAGGATGCACTTCTGAGTCGCGAACAACAGAGAATACAAGTGACTCCCTATGTCCAGAAATATTTTCTTCTTTCTATAAGCCAATGAATTGAACTATTTCATTTTGACTGATTTTTGACCAACTATTCTTTCTTTTACAATTCCAGAAATATATATAGTCAATTTCATCCATGTGAAGCTGTACGCAGTTTAAGGATTAATTAGAGTCAACCCCTGGTGTATAATGTCTTTGCTTCCCAGCTGTAGAGAGAATTGAATCCCACAGTTCTGTGGTGACAGACTAGCTGGGTTTTGGTGCTTGACTTGAAGTAAACTGCACACTCACATTCCACTTACACATATGTCTCTGAAGCCCTGATTATTATTCTACTGATGACGTAAAGAAAGTCTCATTTATATTTGAAAAGTTTGCTTGCCTATGACAGTGCTTTAGCATCAGTGCAGGGCAATTTTGCCCATCCTTTTGTTTTTATAGAGGATGATAAAAAACTGTTAAGGGTTTGGCATAATGATTTTACAAAATAGTACTGATAAGAATGAGCTTAGTTAATCTAAACTGTCTCAGAAAGGGTCAAAAGACGGTGATACATTTTACAATTGATATAGCATTACATGGTGTGTTGTGGCCCAGTCCTGCAATGGGCTGAAGCCTGTTTGTTTTCTTGTGCCTTTCCAAGGCACCTTGGCACAGCATGTCAGACTGCTGTACATTGAAGAAGTGACATACTGCTTTCCCCCCTTACCTTCATGTCAGTATCTCTCAGTTACATGGTTGTGCTGACATTTTGACTTACCCAAGGAAAGATAGGGCAATGGAACTAGGACTAACAGGAGAGACTGCTTCTCATATTTGCTCTTACAAAATATTTTATAATACACTGCACAGAGTACCTCTTACTTTGTGTAGTTTGCATTTAAATTGTACTAGAGGAAGACTCTGACTGGAGTAAAAATGGAAGCAGAGGTGAGCATGATTCTACACTAGAAACAGATTCCCACTCCAACTCACAGCTCTATAGAGACATCATTGCTTGCTTTTCCCATTTTCTTGGCAGGCTTCACTCTGCTCCTTAGGCAGATGGAGGCAGCTGTTTTCAATATTCAAAGGACAAGAAGACCTTGAAAGAAGTTCAAGGTGCCATCCTTTAGCACTCTGGCTAAAGATTATGAAAAGATTTGATCAGGGCATGGGGTGGGAGCAAGTAAGAAAAGTTGGCAGCTGCTTTCTGCATGAACTATGCAGTCAACCTCTTGGAATGAATTTCAACAGCTTCAGAATAGGTTAGCTAAATTTATTCTCTCTTTTAATCAGGTTTAAATAAAAGCAGATTTCTGTTTCTCCTTCCCTGTTTGCTCAACATCCCAAGGCAATACTGACTGTGGGACGTCAAACACACAGGAAGGGGGATATGTTGGACATATGGAACTGGTTTTCATCGGTGATAGACATGTAGCTCATCTCCTTAGACCTGCCCTGACTTCAGTAGTTCAAAATTAAGTTGGGCACCAGAAACAGACCATGAAGTAATCGAAGACTTCTTCTCATTAAACATTCAGATTCCTACAAACACCATATGCATACAACATGTCTTTATCTTTGTGGTGCTATGCAGATGCTTATAAGCCTGCAAGGAGGGGGTTTAAGGATCTGGTCAAAACTGACCGACCTCAGGTTTCCCAATGGTACCTACAGGTTAGAAGGAAGGATGTGGATGGCATTCTGTAAATTTTTATTCTGGTTACAATCTTTGAGGTGGACAGGACTTCTTGTCATGCCTGGTACAGAGCTCCCAGTCAAGAAGTTCTGCTCATGCGCTGGTCATGCCAGCCAAATTTAGAGGCTCTGGAAAGCCCAAGAGCATTCAAAGATAGTTGCCTTAATTGGTTAATGGGTTCAGAGCCAAGCACGAGTTTGTGCAACTTCCTTACCCTTGAGGAGGCCTGGCTAGAAGTGGCTCTGCTATCTGTGATCCTGCATAGAAGGCCAGGCCTCAGCTCTCCGGGGGCATATGAAAATATGCAAGGTCTTGGTTATGCTCATATTTCCCAGATTCTCAGTGCTACTTAGGCACCTAGACAGCTTAAGAAACCTAAGACCTATTGACGAAAAGGATAGGTATTGAACCAATCAATATTCAAGGTTCAACTTTGAAAATCTGACCTAGAATTGTTCTAAAAATTATGTTTTTATTATTTAAGTTCATAAAAATATGTTTGAGAATCTCGAAATGTGATTCTCAAATGAGAATCACACTTACATCCGTGGCTATGTATCACAGAGTGTCATTCTCTTGGGCACATGTGCTAGTTGGTTGTGGGGTAAAAAACCAGACCTCTACTTAGTACTTAAGAACTTTGGTCCTAAGTGTGTGGACTGTCAGCAAGCATATAACATATACCGATACATCCTGCAAAAAAAGCTGAATTCTTTCTGCCTGACCAGCATGCACAGGGCAGCTTGAAGGCTGAACCCTACCAAATGTAGAAGCAATGTTCCTTGTAAGCACGGTTGTTCAGCTTGACCATCTGATTTTGAAACAGCAGCAGGGCCCTGCAGCTTGCCTGCTCTCATCGGAACGGTTCAAGGTCTCAGGCTCTAAATGTAAGCAATATGCCTGTGCACCTGTTGCTGGGCATCTGTATGCATGCATGCCCTGATTACCTATGCAGATAATTATGTAGAAGCTCTGTTATTACCCTGTTACGTGAAAATGCAGCCTTCAGGGCCTCCGGTCTGCCTCTGCAAGCATGGAGTAGTAGAAAAGCAACTATAAAATCATACTTCAGAAATAGTTTTTCAGAACTGAGTTGTGGAACATACACAGTGATTTAGATTAGAAAGAAAGAAAGCAAGGAAGAAGAAAATGATGAGAAAAAGAGTGAAAAAATATGGTAAAAGAAAGAAATCTTGAGTATGTGGATGTTGCTTTCAGAAACAAGAGACATCTGTTTGGGAAATGAAATCTGTCCAAAGAAATGAGGAGGGGGCAGGGGAAAGGTGAAACATTGCCAATGAAACAGAAGAAAATTTCAAACTTTCCCACAGAAGTCTTAGTCAAGCCAACACAGAAATAGAGGAGTTAAGAACAAGGGATTTATTTCCAAAAAGGAGCCAAGGCAAAGATTGCCAGACAGAAAAAAAATTGTCATTAACACTGCAGGAGTCAGGAATGATGGTAACCAATCCAGCAGGTCTGGATACATTTCTGTTACTTTTCACTTTTTATGTGGAGAGCTTTAGCAGGCCCCAAGTGTCAAAGTTATCTTTTCTCCAGATCATCTTCAGTGGTTGTTCCTCCTGTGGGGCAGGTCTTGCCTCCCCTTTGGCTGATTTATGCAGCTCCCAAGGCACAAAAAGCAGCAGAAAACTGCTAGCTCTGACCCCAGAATTTGGCCCCTCCATGGTACTGTCACCATATCAGCCTCCACCCAGTCACCCACAGTGGGAACTTGTCTTAGAGAGATGGGTGTTTTCAGGCTTTATTCTTCCCTAGCAATCGCAGGCTGTCAGAGCAGCCTCATGGAAAACTGTGAGCCAGCATAAAATCGATCAGCCTCCCGTTAATTTGTGTGGCGTGAGCCAGCCTGGTTGCTGTACTGGCATGGAAGCAGTATGTGGCAACACCCTTGTCCCCAGTCCACCTAAATTATGCCAGATGCAATTCTGTTTCAGAGTCAGAATCCACAGGTTACTACTACAGTAGAAACAGTAAATTGGAAGTTTGCTGCCTAACAAACATCCTCTGGATTTTTGTTTCTATTATGTAGCCAGTTCTCTGTTGTATTGACAGAAAGCTGACTCCTATAAAAAATCTCCAGCACTGTGCAATTTGGATATCCTGTTGTTGCTTTTAGTAGTGAGGATTTTATAGGCATTCCTGTGAAAACCCCACCTGCTGTGGGGTTGCTTTCTTCTTCATAGATCCACAATCTTGCTCCTTCTTTTTGACTGAATTACTAGGCTTCAAAGAAGAAATGCATAGCAGAGTATAAAGAGCCAGGAATCATAGTGACAGAGAAAGCAACCGGTATCATGGATGCATTGTAATACCTTACTTTATTGATAGTAATGATGCTTAGAAGAACATAATTATTTAAAGAATAGGCTGGGTTTTAATATACTTCCTAAAATGACCCAAGAAGTATGCAAAGGCTCCATAATTTTAGTTTTGTATTTTGTATGATTTGAGGTGCCTGACAATTCAAAACAGACATTGTCATCATCACAAAGCATATAAAATGTGGGTGGTGAAGACTGCAGAGAATCCTCAGTCCTGACTCAGACTCCATTGTTGACCAGAACAGAATCTGGCAGGAATAAAATCTTTCAGAACTTCTTGGAAAATGAAATCTCAAGTCATAAGTAACACAGGGAAAAAACCAACCAAACAAGCAAACAAAAAACAATGGCAAATGAGAAAAATATGGGAAAAATTCCACTGTGTGTCCCTACTCATGGCATTCCCACTTGCAAAATCATTTTTCATTCCTTTCAGCAGAGAAGCATTTATCATGTATGAAGCTTACATTAATAATGAAAATCACCTTAAGGCGAAAAAAGAAAAAAAGACGGGGTGAGAGTGAAAATAATTAAGGTGCACAAAACACAAATGGAGATTTTTTTCTTCAAAGAGTTCAGAGCAAATATCATGCCAGAATTTCAAAATTTGTTCCTATAAGCATAAACTGTTATTATTATCATCATTGCTTTATTAACATTAGTCCAAACAAGCTGCATAAACTAGTGTTGTGATTTAACCTGCATCAAGGCTGATATTCAGGATCCAGGGCCCAAAACTCATTTCTGACACTTTTCAACTCTTTTCAAGCACAGGCTGATTGTGAGTGGTAATCTGATCTGACACCTATTTATAACATGCCATATTGAGAGTATCTCTGCTCCAGAGTACTGGTAATCATAACACTACCTAGATCCAATGTATCATTTTTCTTCCTTAGAAGACCTCTGGAAAGAACCACACGTATTTGGTGCTTTTTATTCAATTGTTATGTTTGAAACTGTAAAGCAGCCATGCACTGAATTACTGATGGGAAGATCACATATTTTAAGTTTTGCAGAAATAGTAGCCAAACTGCTGTGTATTTTGCATTCTGCAGTGTTTATCCTGCACTTTGTCTCTTTTTTTTTTTTTCTGTTGGAGATAGAGGATTATTATGGCTCACTTAGCTTGTGTTGTTCAAAACAAACTCAAATATGTTTAGTGTTTGCATTAGGAAGGACACATGCCTGAAAGAAGGGATATCATCCAGAAGGACCTGGACAAGCCCAAGAAGTGGGCCATTGGGAACATCATGTGGTTTCACAAGACCAAGTGCAAGGTTCTGCACATGGGTTGCGACAACTCCTGGTATCAACACAGGCTGGGGGACGAACAGATGGAGAGCAGCCCTGCTGAGAAGGACTTGGGGGTGCTGATGGGTGAGAGGCTGGACATGACCCAGCAAAATGTGCACTTGCAGCAGCCCAGAGGGGCAACCATGTCCTGGGCTGCATCCAAAGCAGCGTGGCCAGCAGGGCGAGGGAGGAGATTCTGCCCCTCTGCTCTGCTCTGGTGAAACCTCACCTGGAACACTGCATCCAGCTCGGGGTCCCCAGCACAGGGAGGACATGGACCTGTTACAGTGAGTCCAGAGGAGGCCACCGAGATGATTAGGGGGATGGAGCAACTTTCCTGGGAGGAAAGAACTTGGATTGTTCAGCCTGGAGAAGGCTTCAGGCTGACCTTATTGGGATCTTCCAGTACCTGAAATGAGCCTACAAGACAGATGGAGAGAGACTTTTTACAAGAGCATGTAGTGATAGGACAAGGGGGAATGGCTTCAAACTAAAGGAAAGTAGGTTTAGATCAGATATTAGAAGTTCTTAACTCTGAGGGTGGTGAGGCACTGGAACTAGTTGCCCAGAGAAGTTGTGGGTGCCCCATGCTTGGAGGGATTCAAGGCCAGGCTAAATGAAACTCTGAGCAACGTGGTCCAGTGGAAGCCTCCCTGCCTGTGGCAGAGGGGTTGGAACTCGATGATCTTTAAGGTCCCTTTCAACCAAAACCATTCTGTGATTCTGTGATACACTGATGTCTTCACTTATCTTGGCCTTGTTCTGCTGTTTTGTTGACATCATAAACCCTAAACTTCTGAAGATTTACTTGTTAACAAATTCCAAAACTCATAGGGCAGTGAATATGAATAAGGAGCTTTCATTTCAAACACTGTTTGTAGAAACAGGATGACTACTGATTAATAAGTATAGCCAAATTCCATGAAAATAAAGAACTCGAGACCAAAGTCATAGAGTGGCTCAAAAACAAACCTTTGAGGCAGTTAAAACTATGCTTTGAGAACAGTAGAAAGAACTACTAACTACATAAAACTGGAAAGAAAATACTGAAATAGATCTTGTCTTGTTATAATGGTCAAGCAGTGAAAGCAAAAAGTGATTCTAACATACATACAGAGAGTAACCATGCCTTGATCCACTTGCTGTCTAGGATTCACGACAAGCCAAAGACTTCAGACAGGGAGAGTAAAGTGCAAATGAAATTGAACAGTGCCTAACTTTGTCGTGCTACCTAAAGGAGAGAGAAGATCTCAAAATCTGTCTGGTGAATTGGAAGTTAGACACTATGGGAAAAGTGGACCCTTCACTTTCTGGTTTTCAGTTCAAATGAACCAATTATTTTGCTGACCTCAGGGTCCAAATTTCAAAGAAACCTGAAGACAGGCTTAGGCCTGCTGCTATGGCAAATTCCAAAATACCCAATTACTGACCTCAGGAGGAGTCAGCATTCCTGAGATTAGAGTCACTGGGAGTTTACTTCACAAACTCACTTCTAATAATATACTATAGTGCAGACACCATTAACCTGCCTTTTTCAGTTAGCAAATAAGATATGTCTCAAGGCAAAATAGTTATTAACAGCCAGTGGTAGGAGTTACATCTCTAATTGGAAACAGCAACATCTGCAGGGAAGTGTAATAAAAGCATATAACAAGTGAACGTGTTAGTGGTTTACAGGGACTCCAGGTAATTGTTCCATAAGACAGCTTTAGCAGAAACAATGAATATTTCAGGACTTTATAGATCCAGACTAATTTTGGTCACCGAAGAGTGTCCCGAGGATTAACTCTGTTCTTACTAGCCAATTCCACCAGCATTATGCTGGCAGACTTCCCAGATTTACTTATTATTTGCACTGCATTTATTTCAATGTTTACACCATTTTGTGGCTAGCTAAGTCTCTTCTTTTTGTGCCAGCTGGTGTAAGGATGCTGTTCAATAACAAAGCCCATTCACATCAGCTGCTTGAGGTAGAGCGATTGTGTCTTAGCTGTCAGTTATACTAAAACATCTTTAGGTCTAAGTTATTCTAATATGAGTGACCTGCTGCTTCTATATACAAAACTCTTCCACTGCTTTTATAATTAAACACACAAAGCAAAAGCCTGAAGACTGAGCACCTGCTGAGCACCCACAAACTCCTGGTGAAGCCCATCGGTATTGCAGATATAGAAGCTGAGATATTTAAACATACAGGAAATGTTTTTTATTGTTCTCCATGTCTGAGGTCATCTTGACTTCTGGATCAAGCTGCACTTCGCAAAATTGGAAGAGATTTCTAGAGCTGTTTAAAAGAAAAACTCTATAACAGTTTTCCCTGATTTCTCATTTTACATTTTACTCATCCCCTTTCTGAGTCTTTTATGTGCACTTACTTCAGATGACTGAAGACAGTATGTAGTTTACAGCTCTTCTGTATACCATTCTAGTGCTTGTCTGAATTTTGGTGCTGAATTTTATTTTTTGGGTGGCAATGTTAGGCTTTATATTATGACTTATCAGCTACTGGCTGTTCTGTGGCATAGGATTTCTCAAGATGGACAGCAAATATGTTGTTTTGTCACTTCTTGAAAATGTGTATGTGGCTCTGTTTCCAGAAACAGCTGTATGATAGATAAGGAAGCATGCTCTTTCTGACTTTTTGGTTGTTATTGTCTGGAAGCAGATTATATTTCAAGCACCTTTTATTGTGGTTCCATGCAAACTCTGTGAAGGGAAGAGCCCACATCCGTTCGGCAAAAGCAAACAAATCTATTCCCATGTTCAGACAAGGGAAAAAAGCATAAATTTCCTTGTCCCTGCAGTTGCAGATGGCAACGATGTTCACATTCTCAAGTTTTATAGAATGATGCCTCCCTCCACAAACTTCTTAAAACAGGCACTCTGCCAGGGCTATATGTTGCAGCTGATACATCTAGGGGCCTTTTCACTTTTCATTACCACCTTCTTATTTCTTAAAACTTAGACAAGGGTTGTTTCAGTAGGACTACCACAGCCATTACTGCAACATGGTGGATTCATTCACAGTTTAGAAGGTGAGGTGGTGAAGCAACTTGGGCATACAAGGACTACCAGGCAACAAGAGGAACACATAGCTGTCTTCTGCTTCTTCATATATCTACCCTGGGTTTTGCATAGATAATAATGTCCTTTTACTAGATATATCCCTTAAACTTACAAGCTGTAAAAAGAAAGGCAAAACCCCCAGATGGTTTGAGAAGCAGATGAAAAGCTTATTAAGCCTCCAACTGTTCCAGCTGCAGTTTCAAGAAGCTTTGGACAAGGCAGATGAAGCTGGTTGTGATATGGGGCTGTGCCCACTGCAACTTTCAAATGCCTCTGCCGGAATCTATGGCTCTGGTCAGACTTCTCTGTGCTTCTTGGAAAGCATGGTAGCAACTGCTGGAAAAGGGAGACATTAGTAGTCACAGTATCTGTGCAAAAAATGCACAGTATCCTGAACATCGACTCTTACAAATGTGAGTTTCCTCTAAACTCTGTAATATCGGTGCTTTTCCTTGTAGCTTTTCTCTGGTTATAGCCAGATACTCATCCCCAGGATAGGTCAGAGGAGTTGGAAATGGAGGGTCAGATCTACCGCTCTGCTACTAATGAACTGGGGCACAAATCAGCCACTCATTTAATTTGTGAACATTAAAAAAGTCAACAACAAATATTTTCAAATCTACAGCCTGCCCTAAGCATGTACTGTAATCAAATTAAATCCCTAATAAAGTATCTATGAAATGAAAACCAAACATGTCCATCTTTTGTAGTTCCAGCCTCCCCTAATGGAAAATGGCTGTATTTCAATCAGCCACGTCCGAGCTGTGGTTGTTCTCACAAGTCTGAATTCTTCCCTTAAATGGGATCCATCCGAGAATGTGACATTGCTGTTTCTCTTTCTGCAGACCTACATGACAGTCAGAAACAGCACACAAATGAGCTCAGTCTTGCAACACTGTGGTCCTCTTCAGAGTCACAGAGCACCAGATGAAGATGTTCAGACGTTTGGAGAAGCTAGCAGCACTGGCTTGCTCAGGAACGCTCTGGCAGCCAAGGGATAATGGTGTGGTGCAGCATTTAGACGTGCTGCCAGCACTGAAGGCAACTTTGAAGAGCAAAGTCCCTCTAAACCACCAGAGTGGTGTAGAGAGCTGCAAGTGTGAATCACAACTGAGCACAGAGCCCTGAGTGCAGTGTCCTTAAATGGGAGAAGCCAGGCTGACTCCTTGGCATCTCCCACCTAGTTGTTCTGCTGTTACAGACACTCAGCATGACGCAGCAAAAGAGAATGGGTGAATAGTTATCGGGCTCTAGTGACACTCATTTCTGTTTAACTCTCTTTGCACTAATCAGGCCGTTTAAGTGGGCCCTGATGTAAATATGAATTGAGTTCCTCTGGAGTTTTTTGTTTGCTTCCCTGGGAAGTTTTTGCACAGCAGAGACAAAGCTGTCTCTTATTAAAGCTTCATCCAATCATGAAAGACGAAAATACTAGAATAACTGATGGTCTGTAATAGATTGATTGTCCTGACTTCTGCCTCACCTTCTCTCACCTTTCCTCAGAAAGTATCAATATAGAGCAGATTGCTAGAAAATATTAGCAGAACTTATCTCAGTGTCTTGTTGGCTTTTTATAGGCTCATGCTGTTAGCACATTCAAGGTGTCAGGATTTTCAGCTTTGTCAACTTTTTTTCGCTCAGCCTTCCACCGCCATTAATTTCCCAGACTTTGACATATACACTGATACAATCCAGGAATTTCTTTTTTTAACTATTCAATGTATGAGTTAGGCAGTGGTAAGCCGTGTTGTTTGTATGCTTCCCTATGGTTCTACAAAGCTAAGCCAGTGACTTTATGTAGGAGATGAAATTGGCCATATTAATTTTAAACAAGTATTAGGTATTCATGGTAGTTAAATATTCCCCATGACATTGATAGCAACAGCTGGTGTTCACAGAGGTGGCTTCTTTTTCACCTTTTACTGTGTTTTCCGTGAGAAATAGTGTTCCTGTCTGAACAGCCCCTTTCACCCAATATTTCCTAATAGCTATTATCTGTGTCCCTTTAAGCCCTCCTCAAGACGTCAGGATTCTTTTCTCTTCTACCATCTCTAGGGAAGTGGGTGGATTTTAGGCCGCCTCAATATGGCCTTTTCTGTGCTATTATCTTTCCTAGAGGCTGACTTTTATGCTCCATTTACTGACTTGCTACATAAATATAGACTGATCCTGATGATACTGGTGGGCACTTGGTTGGTCTTTGCAGCTTCCTGCTGCATGCAGTGATCTGAAATGTAGCTGTCAAGACCCCTGACACTCTCCCAGGTCTGGTTTTCCTTGTAGCAGGTTTCTCTGTAGCAGGTATTCCCTGCATTCAATTTCACCACATCTCCACAAAGGAACCCCCTTTTGGGAACCACAGAATTGTCACAGACTTAGAGAGCGGTCAGCTTGTGCATCAGCTCTGGACAAGGAACACCATAATGTCTCACACAATTATTTGAAGATGAGTGACTGGAGGGAGATGAAGTGTACTGCTTCCCCCTGTACAAGTGGTTCTATCCCTGTGAGCTGGCCAGGGCCTGTAGGGGCCTGCCTGCCCCTGTGGCCCTTGGACACACTGGACTTCTACCCAAGGCTGTGCCAGCCAGCAGTTTGTCCTTTATGCTAGTGGTGAGCAGAGAGCGTGAGTAGATGTGCTCCAAGGAAAGGATCCCAGGAGTCAGCTGCCAGGGCAACAGCGCAGCACTTTGCTACCACAACTGCTCCTGCTGACCTGGTCAATCAGCACTACAGTTTTAAGAACACTCTGTCTCCAATAATTTGCTCTAGCATTCTTCTATTAGAAGATTTTCAGAGGCTAGAAATGTTTGGATATTAATACTTTAAGCTACTTTAAAAATTATGAATAAAGAAAAAATGCAGACATTTTTGTTACAGCTTAAGCCAGCCTAAGTTCTTACTTTCTTCCAGGCCAAATAAATTTTTAATCAGCTTCTTCTGAATCTGGCAAGAAAATGCTCCTCTGGCTGAAGGAGAAAGAGTGAACACACTATATAGGCCAAAGAGAGGCTTTCCTCAGGCTTTAATGGTCTGAAAACTGGGGTGCCTTTTGCTGTGATTTTGGCACTGTTGGAATTCCCTCCCTACTGTCGGATCAAGTGAGAAGGGGCAACCATGGTAAGGTTGTTTGAGGCAATATGCTTTGGCTGTCAGAGCACTCCCTGAGGCATGGCCAGGATCTGGAGGCTAGAGCTGTCACTTTCGTGGTTTCATATTTTAAGCCAATCTGCACAGCCTGCTTGATTTGCAAGAGCTGCCTCATGAGAGCTGCTTTGAAAACAATGCAGTGCTCAGCGCCTTGAAAATCCACACCTTGATTTTGCACCTTGAGCAAAAATGCTAATAACCCGCTCCATTTGGACTGGGAAAAGTGGGAATGAACCCCTTAATAAAAGAGGCAAATTAAAGGATGAGAATGTAACTCTCGAAAGAGATGAACAAGAAACACTGGCTAATGAAACTCAAGATGGCAAAGTGCAGAAATTACACTCTGCTTAAAGGCTGCTAATTTAATGGTCCTTGAGACACCCAGGTATAGTGAGTTCCCTGACTTTACAAATCCTAATGGTGAGACTTTGGATGGATTTGAGTTACTGGGAATGATGGTTCATTAAAACCACCACTCCAGCATAGAGCCCTGCTATTGCTGCTTGTGACACCTCACGCAGCGTGTGCTGAAGTACTTCAGGTTTGATACAGTCCAAGTCATTATTTTTGCTAGTTAGAAAGCCATGGAGTTTTACAGACAATTGATCTGTTTCTGATGGCTCATTGAAGGAACTAATGACCGTGTTCACCTCACCAGGAATTTGGAACCCAAAAGGGAGGGGAGCCTGGTTTGCAAGGGGGGCAGGAGGAGAAGGAGGGGTTACTTGAGCCTGGATTTTCAAAGGTAGGTCTCGGATGTTCTATCGGGTAACAAGTGGATTAACCAGTTATTGCGCATCAGATGAGCTGTGGTAATCAATCCTGCATTTGTTAGAGCAGCACAAACTAAATCTAAACACATCAGCTAACTCTTTTGCTAAGGCCACTGACGTGACCTTGAATTTGCCATGTTAGAACACAAATACAGTCCCTTATGGTCAGTCTATCTGATTGTCAGATAGGATATGGACAGTCATGCTCAGCCTTAGCTGGAGGCTGAGGGCATGGAACAGGCGTCAAACATGGGATACAGAGTAGCTAAGGTGTCGCTGTTGTACCGGGGAGGGAGCGACAACACGACACAAAGTACGATCCAGGACGAAGGTGAAATGGCATTATTTATTAATATACAGACCTGATTTATACCTTAGTATACTTGAATGCCATAAGGTCATTGGTCCTTTGGCCACCCACCTCTCAGATTGGCTGGACCTTGCAACACCTATTTCAAAATATTTCTCTAGTCAGTATCATAACAATACTACATAACAACTTCACAGGTGCAAGATAAAGAGTTCGCTTACAAAACCGTCTCACTGTTTTTCACAGCTTGCATGAGAAAAAGCAGGCTCTCACAGAATGCTGTGAAAGCTGGAAAATTTCTCTGCTGAAAGCTTTTCAGCATCCACACTAAGGGACACGACAAATTTGGGATCGTAAACTAGAGCTGCAGTTAAAGAGATGAGAGGCCATCTCTAAAGAGACAGGAGCAAGACACAAGGGTAAATTGATAGGGAATATCAGGTCAAGTAGCTGAACTTGCTTCATGTTCTTGCCCTAGGCTGCCCAGAATGGCCAGATTTGGTGCGTAGCAACCCTGGCTGGGCTGGGGCTGCAACTGTTGGACTGGATGTGGGCTGACAGATACAATTCCGATAGCTAAAGATGTAGGCATCACTGCTTTCATCATGTCTCATTTGTTTCAGTTTGCCTGCATGACTCGGAAAGGGTAGACCAGGTGATGGCTTGACAATATGTGGAAGTGTCTGTCACTTACGATACGTTGCAAAGAATAATTTCCACAGTTATTGAGAAGTTTCCAAACGGATAACAAAGCTGCTCTTTGTTCCTCTGATCAAATACAGCAATTAAAAAAAATATAAATTCTCCATCTCTACAAGACCTTTCTCCCTCAATTTCTGCCCTAGATTTTCAGGCTCATCTAGACTGAAAATTCATGGTTTTTTCCTGTTATGTGATCACCACAAACCAATTGTAAATTTCAGTCTCAGTAACTTACTTTATTTTTTTCACGTATGTTAGGAGAACAGTAGAAGAGGAGAGAACAAAAGTAAAGGATCCCTAAGAATATTCACTGTCTGATTACTATTCTGGCCACCTGAACAGCACAAAACCAAGATGCAATCTCAGCTGACAGGAAACCCAGCTAGAACTGCACGTCTTTCATACTTACATGCTTTACATTGCACCGGGGAGTAAGGATGTAAAAAACTAACCTGTCCAAGTAATTTTCTTTGCTTTCTTTTCATGAAGGAAGGTAGAAGAAATATAGAGGTTAGAGTGACAAGGAAGCATTTTAAAATTTTTTTAACCAACTGAGCAGAAGATCCTCCAGGGGTGTAAATCTCCATTGCTCTGGGGCTATATGAATTTCAGACTAAAATACTTGAGGCCCGATAGAGAACAAGTAGGAAATGAAAAGTCTACTGTAAAATCTAAAATGTAAACAACATAAAAAAAGAAACACAAAAACCCACAATGCACAAAGTTGATAATCAGATGGTGTTTTATTCAAACCATCTTGTCAATTCGTATGAAATTGCAGGTCAGATTCAAGACAGTTGAGAGACTACAATGTAATGCCATTTTTGTACTCTCTGCTTATGCGCCAGTGGGAAACCAAGAGCAGAATTCAGCCCTAAGGGGCTAAAAATATATCTTTTTCGAACTCAAGCCCTGCTTTGTTGTTTTGTTTTCTGACATGGTTTGGGTTTTTTTGAAGTATGGCGAAAATAAGTTTCTAATAAAACAGGACATGCACTTACTTTATTTTCTTTACCTCTCTGAATCCGAAACAAAGATAGAACGAAACTCTAAGTAACATTAGTGTATTAAAAGAAATTATTCCTGACAATTTTAATGACAAGTTTCAGCTTGATGTGATTTAAAATGGGCAAGTTACAAAGCTCTAAAAAAATGGGGTTTTATAATGGAAATGCTGACAGACCCTTAACTACAGCAGTGTTGCTGGGCGCCACTCTAATAAAAGGTGGCAAGGATCCAG
>VZRJ01002066.1:61388-153900 GCA_013397565.1 Ptilonorhynchus violaceus | reverse complement strand
CAGAAGTATTCACAGCTGCATGTCTAAACTTTATTAAGTATCTGCCTATAGTTTGCAGGTCCTTGCCAGATCATAACTCATTTCATTCTGACACATTCCAGTTTATAATTAGTGTTGTACTAATATGTTCCTAACTGGTACCATCGTATTTTTAATTTTTTTTCTCCTGTAAAACAAGGCTGTTCACCAAAACCAAGGATGCACTGACATTGGCAAGAAGCATGTGTGCTTTTTTTTTTTTGGTCCTTGGGCTAAAATAATTCATATGTTAAAGGCCAATGTCTGTAAATGAAGCACGATGAACACTGAAACATCTGTAATTCCCAAGGCAGAAGAAATAAAGCAATTTCCAGCTTTTTCTAGGCAAAGTATTCTACTTGCCTTTAGCATTCAGCGAGAAAGCAAATTGTTCTTAAAATACATCAGTAATAGTTTGCAATTAGGAAATAATTGTAAAAGCAAAATAAGCAAACACAATTGTTTCAGTACCTTGCCAAGTAATAAAATCACTGTGCTAGTACATGGAAGGTATAAATGTATTTATTTAAAACTACTGTTGGGTGCCTGCCACCTGAAAAATAGGACATTTTGGGTAACCATGCATTTCCATAGTTAATGTTCCATGATATCACCAATCTTTGGAACATGAACCCTTTACATTCAGGGTTGATCATAACTGACACTGAAATCCCAGCTTGTTGTAGCTGTTTTCCATGTTCTTGGCAGTTCATTTCTAGTGGCTGCCATTCATTTCCAAGCTGCTTCGTCTGTCTGGGCATGTACCTGGGCAATGACCTCTGCTGATGGTGGTTTTGGAGTAGCCACGGAAGGACTACACTGGTGTGTAATACAACTTTCCACATACTGATACTCTAGTGAGCACTGCTCTGAAAAAGCTTTCTGAGGGAGCTTCTGCTGAGAACTGAAAGGGCCATGGGACCAGCACCCATGGTGGAAGTGGGTTCTCCTTTTAGGTAGCTATACCCTTCATTGAAAGACTGAGTTTTGGGTGAGAGTTCTTCCATTTCCTCACAGAGGGACAACCCTCCCACTCCCTTTTGGAAGAAGAACCTTATTGTTCTTTACAGCTAAGATCTTAAACACAACTCAAGGCAAAAATCTAGTAGGATTTTGCATTGTGCAGCCTGAATTAATGAGGAACTCAGATCTTAAAGTGTAGTAAGTTTTTTTAGCTATCTGTGGATTTGCCACAGTGACATGAGTAGGTATATTCAGTTTCTGATCCAGTAAACCATTTCAGTGTTTATGGTAAAACACATGCTGTACATGGATGATCTATTTATATTTTATCAAATGTAGCAATAAAGAATGCAAACAGATAATCTGGATTATGAGATGGATTAAATCATCATTATGGTCCTTTGATTTGATGGTATTAAAAGACAAGAAAGAATATACTAGCATGGTGATCAATATTGTATTCCTAGTTCTTCAAATGCATGGTTTGGAGTCTATGAATAACTCTAATTGTGGAAGTTCCTTTAACAAATTGGCTTCCTGACTTTCTGTAAGCAGTGTATATCAGCTTCTCAGTGGCTGAAAATTTAGAACTTTTCCTAACTAAGTCATAGAGAGAAATCAAGGTGGACAAAGCCTTCCCATCTATAACACGGGGCTTTGTGAAGGCAAAGAGAACTAACTTTCTCCTTCATTTCAATTTTATTTCACAAAAAAAGGCTTCACATTCACTTGAAATGCTGCCCCCTTTTTCTTCTGATTCAAGGCCACAGGCACAACATGCAGCTGCTTAGCACTCAGCCCAACATAAACCTTACAGCCTTCAATTAAATTACAGACTAATGTTTGACTCACATTCAAACAAGTATGAACATACATGGAGATGACAACAGGTGATAATTCTGCAATTTTCAGAAGAAAGAAAAGGAAGGAAAGGAAAGAGAAAAGAAGACAGAAAGCTAACACACTTAAAGAAAAAACAGTTTCAGCTCTATATTTAAAGAGGCTTTTGGCACATATTGTGGAAGAGCTGACTTCTATTAATATATTTTTCCATTTTCCAAATTATTGCTTTTAGAAAGTGAAACAACCTGACAAGCCAGAAATATGTGTTACCTACCTGTCCAATATTTGTACACAGAGGCTTAAGTGTTTGCTACTGGCAAAATTGTGTTAACTTCACTTTTACATTATCAAGAATTAAAAAATGCTCTTTTTGGCTTCACAGTTTGCCTAAGAGTCCAACTGCTAATCTATAATCACTAGTCTTAAGGGAGTAAATTATGGATCTACCATACCTATGGCTGTGTCAAGCTTCATACTGAAAGGAAAGAAAACAATCACTATTATTGTGAAAATTTCAATGGATTAGGCGTAGAAAAACCAGACATTATTTTTAGGTAAAAATGAATTTTCTTAGAATTTACTAAAAATTGTTAATTTCTTTATGAGTTAAAATAGCTTTTGGATTCTTTTAAAACTGTCTTTAAAGAAACTTAGCACAAGTCTCAGACTTGGATCACATCTGAAGTCATCTTAGTGAAATTGCAAAAACACTTCAAAAATCATCTCCTAACACACTGAATTTTTAATGTTTAGTCGTGTGTTGCTACAGGTTAAGAACAGCATCTCTCCCTTGGCATTTTACTACTCTTTTTCAAAATGTTTGCTATATATGCTGTCAGAAATATTTCCACTATTTCTCCCAAAAACCCATTCGTAAAACAGATCTAGTCTCCAAAAGTGAGGCCCACCTATGTTCCTTCTCTGCCTGGGTCTGAGTGTGGTATCTACTACCATGATAGTAAAGACATCACAGGTGAGATATATGCAGCTGTTCCACATTAGGCACAATTCAGCTTCTGAGAGATCCTTGCAAGGCTCACAAAAGGGGCACATGGCCTATTGAAGGTCCTGGTTTGGTACCCTGGGGGGTAATGCAGGGTTTCTGAGGTTGCAGTAACTCCCATGTCAAGGCAGATGCCAAAAGCCTCATCCTGTGAGACAGGATGTACATGGGATATCTCAGAACTCAGACCAACAGAGCTTGAGGGCTGCATATTCTTCCCTCTGCAGATGAAACAACAGGGAGTCCACTCTTTTTGCCACAGCTGCTACTGGACTTGTTAAAGAGCAAAGGTTTCCAGCACTTTTCAAGTCACCAGGTTGCTGCCAGAAACCTATTAGCACAGAAATGAAACATAGGAAAAAATATGCAAGAACAGGGTTTTTTGTTTAGAGCTCCTGATTGTTCCCTTGCTCCAGGCATTATTGTTTCAGTCAAAGAATCAATAATTATTTAATTTTACAAACTATTATGGACTATGATGAATGATTACAGGATGAAAAGAAGAAGCTCCTACAAAGATAGGCTGAGAGAGGTTGGGCTGTCCAGCCTGGAGAAGACTCTGGAGAGAACTGTCAGCAACCTTCCAGTACCTTAAGGTGGCTTATAAAAGGAGGTAGAGGGACTTTTTATATGGGCAGATAGTGACAGGAAAAGGGACAATGGTTTTACACAGAAAGAGGGCAGGTTTAGCTGAGATATTAGGAAGAAATTCTTTACTGTCAGGGTGGTGAGGCACTGAAAAAAGTTGCCCAGAGACATTGTGGATGACCCCATCTCTGGAAATGTTCAAGGCCAGGCTGGATGGGACCCTGAGCAACCTGATCTAGTGAGTGACATCCCTGTCCTTGGCAGGGGGGTTGGAACTGGATGATCTTTAAAGTCCCTTCCAAATCAAACCACTCTATGATTCTATGATTCTAATAGGCACTTGCACTCTTCCCACTGCTCTCTCCCAACAGTTTTTTACCATTTTACTCTTTTGAGTTCTTTCCACTGGTTTTCTATAGCTAGCAAGCCCAATTTCGTTTCTAAAAGATTCCATTCTACATAATCAGGGCTTTGAAACCTTCATGTACATGATCCAATGTTCCCCTCTGTAAATAAAGTTTAGATTCTTTTATGTGTCTTTCTTTTCTTATTGGAAATTAAGATTCATGTAAAGCATTTGAATCTTCAGGAAATAATGTCTTGGAGTTATTCATTCTTTCTTTCTCCTTTGAAACAGAAAATTTACTGCATCTAAGTAGGACTGAGTTGCTTNAAAGACAGGGAGACATTGATTGACTAAAATATTACTTGGCAATCATTTTGTCTTCAGTCATGGATTAAATTGTTTCATGTGTATCATTTTTCAATCTATCATTAATATTTCGCTCTTTCATCTTCCTTTGTATTTCCTGTTTTCATTTCAATTTTCTGTTGCTGAAGACTTTGAAGGGAGAGCCAAAATGACTATCATCTAGAATTATCAGCTCTGTGAGCAAAAGTACTCTCCCAGCACATCTTGGTGATTTCTATTTCCTTTTCTGGCACTCTGTTCTCCACGCCCACATGCACAGTGTGGTGTGTGTCCAAGTCCTCTGCAAGAACGAACTCCATGTCTGTGGATGTAAAAGCAGAACTGTCTTCTGCTCTAAATGATCCTGGTTTCAGGTATAACTTTTGCCAAGATGATGATACAGCAAGCAACTATGCACAGGGAGAGCGTGCAAAAGACTTCAAGACTGATCTTGAAGATGAGGAAAGATCCTTTCTTCTTATATTTCATTTAATCTGAACTCTTTGTTTTAAATAAGGTTGCAAAATTTTTTAACGTTCAAATCATGGCATCTGGTCTGTGCTTGTCTGAACTTTCACTGAATTTTCTTCAGTTCAAGCCAAGAAGACAGGTCCCAGAGCTGTTACCACAATTGCTGATACTTGGTACTAAATTTGCTGAATCATGAAGGAGAAAACCAAGAAGTGAGGAACTCAAGCATCAGTTTCTGCAGAGATATTCATGACTTGAACTCACCAGGCCTTTGACTGTGCTGTGCCCAGCCCTTACTAAAATACTGGTTTGCAGAGGAAAAGCCAAACTGTGCACTATCCCTGACAAGCTGGAAGGGCAGAGGTGCTGCTCTGCTCTGCAAGACACCATGGAGATGAAAGCAGTAGAACTGAGCTGTGCAGGCAAGGGAGAGGTTTAGTCATATCTGAACACGAAGAAACTGAGGGTGAGACAGCTAAATGAAAGGAGCAGGCCCTTCACCTGCCTTCTCAGGGCCTCCACAAACTATTTCCCTGTGACTGCTTTGTCTTTCCAGGATCACGCAGCTCTCACCACCACCACCACCACGACATTCCTGTGTCCCAGTGCAGTGCACTGGGAATGTGTCTGTACTCAAGAACTGTGGGACCCCACCATCTCCCAGGGCTCCTAGGGCAGTGCTGCCACACTTGGCAACCTCTGCCTTGGCCCAAGTGAGGCCATTTGGCCCACTGTGCCCAAACTCCTGTGCTTTACCACTGCTTTAATGAAAGTAAGCTCAACTTAAGAAAATATACTGTATTGAATTGTAAAATTTTATTGTGGGCCATGATAAAATAATTTTCAAGCATTGAGTCATGTGGAGTTTTCCTGTTTAACGCTATTGGTAACCAAAGCCAGTTTTTTATCCAGACCACATGGTACAACAGTCATAAGAAAAGAAAATTCTCTAAACGTTTGCAATCTAAAATTACACTTGCAAAGCATTATCATATATCTTATTTAAATGGGGTAAAATGTTGGGGGATTTTTTTAGGCAACTTAAAAATCTTCCATTCACATTCATTTTTGATATAGCAGAGTCCAAGGAACTGAGAAAGAGCAGATGTTGTCCAAATGGCACTAATTTACCCAGACTATTATTTTAAAACATAGTGAATGCAAAACAGCATTTAAAATTGGTCATGTCTCGGGTAATGTCTTTTGCTGAACCTACAGGGATAACAGTCTACAAAATGTAGGGTTAAATTTCCCCAGCCCTCTTAGAGTTGGAGTTCCTCCTGTAGCCAGACAGCTTATGCTTTTGTAATTATACAACTAAGCATTTGTGCACTCTCAGGTGCTCTCAGCTCCATCTCTGAGCATCAGACCTATATCATTCTGAGCTAGCCAAACATCAGTGTTACATGGTCTGTTTCTTCACCTTATTTCTTCAGTCTGTATAAAGAATCATAGTCACGGTTGGTTTGTGGAGATGTTGATTTTTTCAACATCAAAACTCCTCTTTGCCACTTTTGTGTAAATTTTCTATGGAGAAGCAAACTTTTCCTGAGTAGTTTGTGCTACCAGGGTTATCAAAATGTTCAAAATGCATAGAGGGGTTGTGCCTACAGCCACATAGAGACATTTCATTCAGCTCATATATTGAACACAACAGACCATAACTATATATATTACTCTTCTACCTTTTCCTGCAGAGTTTAGCAACACTGAAAAAGGCATCTGAAGAGCTGACAAGTACAGCAAAGCAGGGAACAGGGAAAGCCAAGGCAGCTGGTCAGGGAGACTGAAGGATGTGTGAAGAGCAGCTGCAGTTTGCATCCACAACATTCATCACACCTGTGGCATGGCTGTCTGCACCCTTAATCACAGTCACAGAATCACAGAATATTCTGAGTAGGAAGGGAACCACAAGGCTCATCAAGTGAATGGCCCACAGGGGGATAAACCCAAAACCTTGGTGTTATTAGCACCATGCTCTAACCAACTGAACTAATCCCAGTATTTAACTCTTGTGCTCGTCCCTCCCTGTGCCATCCCCACCACTGTCACCCTCTCCACAACCCTCACTTTCATACAGAAGCTCATCATTTTCATGGGAAGAGAGCAAAGTAGAGAGTGGCCACAGGAGTAAGAAGCAAAAATGAAAGGATGGGGTTTGATGGCCTGAGACTGTGGTGGCAGGGAAAGGAGAAATGGAAATATTTGCCACCCCAAGGAAATCCCATCCAGCGAAGCTATCATAAAATTAGCAAGGCCAGCAAGTCCCTTGCAGGAAGCATGCAAACCATATACTTTATGTAGCATTAGGCATCTGACCTAATTACGCAGAATTACCCTGTACCTGGGAAGTGCCTACATCTCTCTCTGTTGACTCTTTAAGGAATGTAGTGTTGATCCTCTGAATCATACCTAAGTGAGATGTCCAAATTTGATGGTGTGAATAACCCTCTAGGAGTAATAAATAAAACTCTGCACAGCTTAGTACTGGCAGGAGGTATGTTTTGATAGTAGTCATGTTTACAATTCCCAACTGCATAAGCATTACTCTTAGATTCGACATTGTTATGAGAAGACTTACAGTCTATAGTTTCAGTATCTCTTTCTACAAATGCTATAAAGTTTACATAGCATTTCAACTGGTTCCCTAACTGTCCTGGACAGTAGCATTTGCAAGGCCAAAGTTCGGAAAAAATGTTTCTTTAGGCTGCCGCCCTGCACACCAGGAGTTCAATTCTGATTAAATATGGTTAATGTTTCCATTTTTAATTCTCAGTTTGAGACACTGAAAGGCCATCTGACCTTCAGGAGGAAGGTTTAGTGTTCCCTGAAGGCCAAGCTCCATTACTGTATCTAAGGATGAATATCCCAAATCAGCACTCAGTTTTGAGTTTTCCTTCTACTTGAGCTGTGGTTATAAAAGATGAAATGTGCTCTTAGTGGTCTTCTATAGGACACAGCAATTCCAGAGTTCTTCCCTGGTCATTCTTCTGCTCTACAACTGTGTTTCTTTCAATCCTAGTCTGATCAACCAACTTATCTACAATACTTATCTCTGAGACGACACAGAATGCCAGAAAAAAGCAGTCTGAAAGTTGCAGAAAATATAACTTATTATTTAGTAAATGAAAACATAAATGGAGAGAGTGAATATTCTCTCAGACTGGAAACAAAAAGCCACTCCTGAGTTATGGGATTTGAAGGTGTTAAAGGTTTCTTGCTTGCTTAAAAAGCACTGTTCTTGGCTTTTCCCTTGTCTGGATTGACTAATTGCCTTGGCATCTATTTCTTTAGCTAGCAGTAAGGGTGTAGATTTTGTGTTCCAAACTTTGCTCCCTTCCTAGTTAAATCATAAAAATGCAAGGCCAAAAGTATGCTTGCCTATACTATGTATATTGCAGCTGTTTTTCCTCTGTGCTCTACCTTCTGTATATTGTATGGTATATAGTTGCCTCCTGTGCAAAAGGAAAGAGGCAGTAAAAGGGTAGTGCTAAATCCTTTCGGCACCCACTTAATGCACAAAGAGCATCCTCCAAGATTTGGGCACCATCAAAATAGAGAGCAATGAACATGCTACCTCTCACTTGGTCATAATGTATTGTTTGAGCTGTGAGAGACTAGACTATTGAAGCCCCTTTTGCCCCCTCAAACTATTCAAAAAGGAGGAAGCATGCTTTGATACTCAACTTGGGAGCTGAGAGACATCTTAAATCCTTCTTGCTGTTACATGCCTTGCTTTACATTACTGTATGACTACTGAGTCAGGTTTGTGGGGCACAGGTAGACTTCTTGGTCACATCACTAAATGTGGAAATCTTAAGTGGCACATGTGGGTTCATCTTCTGAAAAAAAAAAAAAAAAGGAGTGCATTCCTATGCTGCAAAGCCTGTTTTATGTGCTTCAGGAACCTAGAAGGATAGATGCCTTAGAGGAGTAGACAGAGAGAAGGAGAGAGAGGGAGAGAGAGATAGGCACGCAAGCAGGCAGACATTAGGAAATCTGTCCTTGACCTTCATATGCCAAAGAAATTATTTTTGTTTGAGGTGGGGGAAAGACAACCCCTTAAGGGAAAACAGAAGAGGGAAGAGAGGTAATAAGGAAATGACTCAGACACAAAGAATTGTTGGCAAATACAGGCACTTCCTAGTAAAGGAGGACAGTTTTCAGCTGATCTAATGTTAAGAACCACAGATAATATGTGCCTGGTTTTTATTTTATTCCCCTTGTATCTAGAAATATTAGAGTTTAATAAATGGGAAAAAAGTGAGAAGCAAGACCTTTTCTCACTCTTCCTGCTTCCCCAAATCACACGGGGGCAAGCTGAAAGTCTGAATCAGCGTTTTTCTTCGGGTTTAGCTTTTTTTTTTTTGCCTCCCCAGATACGAGCTTTGAGAATTTATTTCACTGTAACAATTTAAAAAGAGGTAAAACATGTGGTTTCTTCACAGACCTGTTTCTAATCAGACTGAGTTAACTTGTGTAACTATATAATTACAATGATGATAACTGATATTTTATTTTAGATTTTAGTAACCAAGGAACATTGAAGTACTCTAGATTCATTGATAAATCCCTGACTTTGTTGCAGAATCCTTTTTGCTGCAGAATGTGCTGGGTCTGAAAGAGCCACAGAGCACTTCACAATCCTTCCAAGCACTCAAACTAATTGCAGTCTGGGCGCTGGCCAGAGACTTATGCAGATCCTGAACATTACAGCCTAACCAGTACTGGATCTATCAAAGCATAAAGCCTATGGCTTATCACTATTGCTAAATCAAAGTTGCAGTTATGAACAGCAGAAACACTGGGGGCAGCTGCAACTGAAGTAGAAATAGTCATGGCTAAAACTGAAGAATGAGGCTTTTTTTGCCATCTTGGAAACAAACTGTTAGGGCAAAACAGGAGCTTATGTACTCACAGGAGTACACAACTGCAGTCAAGGATGGCCAAAGTTAAGCAAATGAGAGATAAGTGTGAAAGATCCATAGTTTGTGAGAGAAGCTGAACTGTAGAAAAACTGATTAATTCATTAGCGTGTTGGTACAAGCCTTTGTTGAAAAGTCACGATCTTCAGCCACTAAATATTTGAAGTCCTGCTTTCTCCTGTGAGATACTGAATGTACTGGTCTGAGTTTACTCTTGTCATTCTGTGGAATCAGAAATTGGGAAGGCACCTCTGTACCTTGACTCCCAAGGTACAGAAGAACTATACACCTGGAAGGCAGAGCTCCTTCTCTGACAATATCACTAGAATTTAAACAGCTGTGCAGCAAGGTGGTTTTTATTAATTTCATTGTCAATCACTGCATTCCCCTTCCCACGTGAGGTGGAAGGGGATTCTTTCCTTATTAAATATATATATACTTGATCTTTAGTACAATTTGAATTATAGCAACTTGTCCACATCATTTTCACAGTGATGTGTTTACAGCAGTGTAAAGTCACTGTATTGGCTGTTCTGAGAGGGAGAGAAGGAAACTGTGGCCTATAGGTTCTGTCTGCCTTTCAGTGACATCTGTTTCATAGGAAGTCAGAAACTAGGCTAGCTTGTATTTGGTCCTTTTGGCTTTGACCTACAAGTATGTGCATTTAAGCCAGTATCTTCTTTCTTAGGTACAGCGGTGAGGAGGTATTGTGCGTAGAAAAGGAAAACTATGCTTAAAGAAGGAAATTTCTTAACTTCTTTCCTTGAAGGCATAAACATTATTTCATGCAGGGTTTATCAGGGGCTAAGGGGAGATATTTGTATCACACCTCATGGCTGAAATACTGTGATTATGGTGAATGAGTCTAGTTACATTCTTTATTCTTTATGGTTCTGTCATGGGTATTTCAATATACTTTTCAATATACATTTTCAGTATAGATTTCTGAAACTGTTGATCCTCAGTTTTGCTTTGGATGTCAGACAGAGTGAGGGCAAATCCAGCCAAGCAGCACCCTCTCCCTCTGTCTTTCATGTTGCTAAGATGCAGCTAAATGATAACAGCTTTCTAAGGATGTCTGTATGTACCTCAGCATTCTACTTATATCACAGCTAATGGCATGGAGACATCTTTACTGGAAAAAACCCACAGCAACCACCTAATTCCACTGCAATTCAGGAGAAGAGAAGCCAGTATTACTGGCTCCTACTGGCTGCTAATAGTCAGCCCAGAAAATCTCAATGTCAGAAACAAAATTTAACAAGAAATTAGCATTGACATTGTTCAAAATGTATATTTTGTATTATGAACGTTTCAAAATGGAAAACGCTCCAAATGCATTTGCAGATATATGTATGTGACAACTCATCTCTGTGCTTTCTGTGAGTTACAACATAATAATTCTGCTTGGTTTTGTTCCTGCCATTCTGTGATTACCATAAACTTGGCAACTGCACCTAGAGAAATTACCCCAGGCACAACTAGTTAATTGACGCATTTATTGGTTGTCTGAAAGCATGCAGGGTTAGAAATTCCTCCCATTCATCCTTTTTTTCTCTGACAGAATATAGAATGAAACACCACTAGATGAACTACCAGAAGTTCATTCACTCTATTGTCTTTTTAAGCAAGTTTGGTGGTGGAAAAAGCAGTGAAGCAGATGATGGCCACCAATAGAAATAGTCCTTCAGCCTGTATAAGAAACCTTATGCTGACAGATCTCACCAGACTTGGGACACAGGTAGCAGTCTCTCGAGATGGAATAGCAATCCCCACAAATATTAAAAGCTTTTTTAGGAAACAAGAGGTGCACTGTCCATTTAGTTATTTCAGATGAGCTCCAAAGCTTTTCAGAGAGCAGAGAGAAAAAAAGCTGCAGTGTGCTTCTTCCAGCATTCTATTATCTGGGGTCAGAAGGGTCACCTGGGGTATTCCTTGATCTATCATATTAAATAATTTTGTAGATAGAGATAGTATTAATATTAACAGGATTTCTGAGCAAAGATGAAGGATATTAATGTTAAAATTAATCTTCCTGTAAATTTTCAGCTCAAATTTATGATCAACCAGTACTACCTAGGGCTTTAGAAAAGAATCACATGGATGCTTGACCTGTAAAAGAATCAAGAGTTAAAATACATCTACAACCAGATATACTGGAGAAAAAAATCAATCAGCACATGCATTTTAAACATAGGTGCACATTAACTAGAATTTTATTACAGACCAGTATTTGAGAGACAGGTTTTTTTTAGTCATACTTGTGTAGGCTTACTGAGGACAGTAACTTTAAGAAAATCTGTCTGAAAAGTACATTTGACCTCATTTATTCACTAAGCATCAAAAGCTTTGTGCTTTGTTTGACATTGTTGTATTTAGGGATATACTTTCAACCTTTCAAGAACAATTACACTGTTAACATCTAAATTGAAATTTGTTGAAATACAGGCACTCCTGTTGCATTTTCACTGAGGGTTTGTGTCTCTGCAGATGCACACGGCTAACCTGATTGGGGGGTTACACAGAATGATCTTAGCTTGTGCGGCTGAAGTCCCACCGAATCAGCTCCATTCTGTGGAATTACTAGGACATTGCTGGCAGGCATCACAGTATAAATTGTGATGGGGTAGGTAGAGAGTACGTTGTTCTCACTGGGTCCTAATTTTATGTCTTGAGCCCAAACACTGTATTCAGAACAGACCTGCTACACCCCTGAACAGCAGCTGCTTGCCTTGTCCCTACTTTCTTGAGCAATGGTAACTGAGCACTGTCTGAGATGGAGGACTGGGCTAGGTGGACTGTGTTCCTATGACTACATTGCCATAAGAAGCACTTATGGAGAGTTAGGCTGAAAGAAGTGCAATCCTCATTCTCATCAAGCACCGTCAGCAGACCAGTAGCTCCATTAATTTTAGAGCATTTATTTGGTAAAATAAGGTGACCCATATCTGGCTTGTATGGTCACATTTTTAAGGGTAAGCAGTGACTGCCTTGGAATGGAAAGAGTTACTGTTAAAGATCTCCATATACAAGTGAGCAGGACAGCCAATCAGATATGTGGCATTTCCATGGGATTCTGGCTTTAGGGCTGCCTATCAAATGAATCATTAATGAGTCAGGTTCTGGCAAAAGCACAGGAAGACCTCAGGAGAAAAATGGGGGGGATGAGCTGGCATTTCTGGTGTTGGTGTCGCTACTTCTAGCCATGAGATTCACAAAGTGTAAAAGGGCAAACAGCCAACGAAAGGTAGGAGTCATTCCTGAGTAATTTCCCCAGAAACTTTGTCAGTGAAGGGCTCTTTTCCAAGGATTGTGGTGGCAGAATGACACCTATCTGCTCAAGGTCGTTCTCTTCTTGGCTTTTATTTCTCAGGATGGCAAAGGAAGCCACACCACCTCTACAGCATGATCACAGCTGCTGTCTCCTTCACTCCAGCTCTCCTCCCATGCCTACCAGACAGAGACAGGAGCCAAAGGCATACTCACCTGCCTACTCAGGTGGCAATCCTTTACAAATGGTAATTTAGAAAATTTTGGTAGATAACAGAACAAATAAAGACCAAAAGAGAAAGGCCAGAAGCCTTTTTTTTTTTCCCCAAAAGAAAAGAAGTAGGGAAGGATATTGACGAAAGAAAGAACAAGAAGAATAACATAATGAGGGACAGGAGAAGGGAAAGATGACTTTAGGGTGATGTGGTGGGAAGTAAAGAACAGAGTGAGAAAGTAAAGACACCACTGCAATATCTTGCTGAAAATTAAATGAAGTAAAATCAATATCTCAATTTTGTTTTTATTATCATGCTTGATTCTTGACATAACAACAGATACACAAAAAATGTCCTCTAAATGTCAGATAGGAAAGTGTGAAATTAATTTCTCTTAGTTAAGGCCTTAAAAATCCAACAATACTGTCTAAAGACATTTTTTCCTCTTGCAACTAATTACAGAATTTTCTTGTTAGTTTGAATATAAATCAGAGAATTTCTATGAGTAGTCCGACAAGCACAGCACTAAGTGTCAGAGCAAGATAATCTTAGCACAGATTCTTTCTCTGCTAAGTCTCTGTTTCTCTGCTAGTCAAATAGTGCTTCATCAATCTGTAATTACTTCTAATGATGTAACTACTACTATGGAGAAGTGACAGTGTGTTGGCCTTTGATCATTTGCCTTTGATACATTTTTATTCACTGCAAGGGATTCTATGACTTGTAGCCCTTTCTGCAAAGGATTTTGGGACAACACCATGTTGATTATGAGGCATTCTGAAGAAGTCTTTTCCCTTTGGCAAGCTTGTCGGACAGGAGAAATGACTTGAAACTCCATCTGATTTCATGACCTTCTCTCTAGGATGAAAGTTAAAGTAGTCTAGATTTTCTACTGACACAGACAACATAAAAATGGAAACCTAAACCTTATAATCTCCTTATCATCCTTGGTTTCTCATACCCATATGTTACTTTTCTATCTTGACACATGATCATATTTTTGCATAATTTTTATAGTTTTTCTAGAGAGGCAGAACTACTCCAGAAGTTGGTGTGTTTGCTGCTAGAGTTTCCAAAGTAGTTCACATTAACTTATATCAATCATGAACAAATAAATGATGTTAACGGTAGAGATGCTAAAGAATTCAAAATATGGCCATGAACACACTATTCATCTCATATAGCAGAGTCTGCTGAAGCATCTTTTACTGTTATCCCACCCATCCATTTTCATTGACATAGCTGGAGTATGGGAGATGACAAGTAGGCTCCTATGGAGGGGACCCAGATGTTGATTTTTTTCTGGTGTACCATATAATAGAAATACAACTTAGAAGGTAACCCTGGCAGAACAAAGGATATATCTAATTTTGTGTGCTTTTGGTTCAAGTAGTTGCATAATGCATCTTACTCAAAATAAAATTAGCAAATTAGCCCTTTCTTCTAGTTTTGATTTTAGCAAAAAAATGAAAATACTTTTAATGGGAGATTTCCTTCTGACTTTGTGCCCTGCAGATTAGCTTCCAAGAAGCTCCAAGGTTCCTCGCCTTGGGGCACTAATAAAGTCTACCTCCCTTGCTCATTCACATACTTTCTAAATGCGTATTTATGCACATTCACTCAAAGAATCTGATTGTCTGAACATCACGCTCACAGGAAACCAGCCTAAAACAATAGCTTTAATTTTTTGGCTACTCCTGAAAAGATATTTTGAAGAACCTAGAGGCGTTTCACAGCTAGGTTAATGAAAGATATTACTTGAAGGTTGAAAGTAATTTTAAAAACTGTCTCAGTAAGAAGTTGAACATAAGTTCCACTAATGTTTTCTTTCTTTTCTTGAGTCATCTGATTGCAACACATTTCCTCCGAATTTTGGTCTTTTCCGGTTTGTGATATATCTCTTTCCAATAGTACCGTATGAAATACTAACCAGGCACAAGCTTTGTTATGAAGGTTTTCTGTGGCTAGGACATCAGCAAGCCAAAGACTTTCAAATTAGAATCTGCAGGAAAGAGGCTGCCCTGTGGACTTGTTGTTGTGAGATGTCTTTCTTGAAAACTCCATCACAGCCAACTGAGCAATGGTCTCTTGCCTTTAAGCTGAACAATTGGAGACTTTGTCTCTTTTACTTAGAGCTGCAGAGCTGCTCGTTTGAAAGACAGGTGTCTGTCAAGGAAGATGGGAACCTTCCTGGGAGAGAAAGGATGACCCCCCCTCCCTCCATATTATTATACCCTTGAAATTAAGCGGCTTTCAGGCAAAGATGTGGGAAAAAGAATAACGGTTCTTTACTAGGGTTATATATCTATATACATAAGACAAACAGCAACAATAAGAGGACAAACCTGGTCACCGTCCTTTCTCTGTCGTTGGGCGATTCTCCATTGGGGCAGAGAGGCTGCGGTGACTCCCCCACAGCTGCAGGGGGCGCTGTGGTGCAAGCACAGAGACCTCTCCATGTGGCAATGGTGGCTCCGGCGAGTGGGAGAGGGAGAGGGGAGATCGCTCCCGGTACGAACCCACGGGGCAGCAGCCCGGCTTAGCACCAACCTCGGCAGCGAGCAGCAGGCAGCGCAGGCAGGCAGCTCCGACTGGGGAGCGATGGATCTTGGTATCACCCACCGAGTGGCCAGCAGAGGGCAGGAANCGCGGAGGCGAGAAGAGCGACCCCGACCCCCTCCAGCCAAGTCTCAAAGTTTTTTTTTTTTTTTTTTTTCCGTCATGAGGTTATGCTGCAGCCCCTGAGAACAACCTGCTGGCCAAAACTCCCAGCTCCGTTTCTCTAGCTGGGGGATTACCGTGGCATGTAGGTGTGCGGGCAACCTCCTTTGTCTCTTAAGTATCGCCTGTTAGTTCCCAGGCAACCCCTCCCCACCCCCACAGGTCTCCCTGCTAGATGGGACAAAAAATTCATTTGTCAAACTTCAAACCCATAACAGATGGGAATAAATATTTAGAGTGTTTGTTAGAGTAGAAGCTTTCTGATGCACCTCAGATTCTTTTCTTCAGTCAGCTTTTCAAGGTGTGCCTGGATGAGGTGATGCACACGATGAGATGATTCCTCATTTCCAGGCTTATGTGCCAGCTGCAGCAGCAAACTGAGGACCTGTGTTTTTCTAGAGAAACGCAAGCAATGCTTCATTGGTGTGAGAAAGGCACAGTTACGTTGCTTTCAGCACAGCTTGGACGATTTACATTGGCTCCAGAAAGTCCTGCACGGTGAACTCACATTCTCGTTGCAACAGAGAAGCACAAACTGTGAGAAGAAATGTTAGGGGGTTTTGTGTCCCCACAACCATAATTTTAAGTGGTTCTTCATGAGAAGGAAGGTGCTGTTCCAGGAACAATTTATGCTTTCTGAACAATTTATGAGCATAAAATTCTGAACAGGAAATTGGTTCAAGACACAAGTTATCACTGGCAGACCTCATTTATATGCAGCAAAAATATCACCTACAGCTTTCCTGAGATTGGCCCGTGCTCAACATGCCTTCACTGATTACATGTGTTGCCTGCAGCTCCGTTTTGATTGCACACACTGTATCCCCAAGGTCTCTTGCAGGAGAGGGTTACACAGAACATGTTGTTCCATTGGAACCTCCTTTTGACAAGGAATCTGTCTTCACTGCTGTGTCTGTCATACCAGACATAAATCAGTGTCAATATACCACTCCAAAAATAGTCTGGGCCTGCTCTACCTTCAGGCAGCCTTAGACAGTTGGCACACACTGCCTCTGTCCCAAGACCTGGAGAGAGGCAGGTGCTCCTTCAGCACTGCCGAATTTATGAACATTTGTCAACCGAAAAAGAAATATTAGTTTTGTCAAAAGGCAAGATCTTCCTGTATTTGACCCTGGGAGGTTTTTTCCTTTTCCTTTTTGGCTTTGTGCATCTTATCAGTGGGTTTTTATGCCCTCCCAGTCTAACTAATTGATTCCTTTCTCTTGTGATGCTTTTGTAATTGGATTGTAATAAATTATACCCTGCTGTTTAAGAATGTGTCAAATACTGTTTTAACTTGTCCAAGGCAAAGAATTGAGAACTAGAGACTGAATCATAAAGCATCATAGAATTTTGTTGGTATTAAACAGACACTTAATAATTCTGCTGTCACTTACATCTACATAAATCCAGTATGACTCCACTGGCCTCAAGTACTTTCTCAGCATTTACACCACTGTGAGTGATGGCAGATTTTAACTCTTCATTCCTGTGGTGAGATAGATGGACTCCAGGCCAAGATACACAGGCTGGATTGGGAAAGCAGTGAGTAATGCTACACAATAATTTGAAGAGACTAAATTAAAAACACTGATGGTTGCCTGAGGATGCTGTATTTATAAAGAGGGTGGCTAAGATGTACCTCTTTACCTAGTACCTCATATTACAATGAATTTCTGCCATGGATAAAACCAGAAGTTCTTACATATATTCCCTTAAACTTGGTAAAGTATCATTTCCTGTATTAGGAGGATTCAGATAGTAAGAACAGGCTGCCAGGCAAAGACCAGACATTTCTCAAGACAGCAACTGTTTTCCCTATCACTGTGAGTCAATCTGGTCTCTGGACTGCTCCTCTCACTGCAGCAGACTGGCCAACTGCGCCAAATCATGTGTCAAGACTTTTGGCAGTGCAACCTATTTCCCACAGAACACCAAAGAGAGAATTGCACTCTTCGTTTAAGTCACTGACTGGACTGCAACCATTGAGCTCTTTTATATAGGATAGAAAAGCTCGTGTTTCAGCTGTTATTTTGCATGGGGATTTCTTTTTTCATTATCGTGGCCCCATACCACTGGCAGTTGTACAGATTAAAAACAATGCTTTAATCCACACAGGCCCTTGACAGCACTGTCCACACATCCTAGGAGTAAACTTTTTTACTCAACTGCTTCGGAATTTTATTTAAATACAAAATCCTAGAAAGTAGATGTGATGTTTTGTCCTGCTTTACCTGCAACAAGAACATGCAATCAATCACGTCGTATGCCTATTTAAAATCCTGGGCGTGAATCATTGTGACTGACCCATACAGGAGCAGGGAGGGTCAAGCCTGTTTTCTTTCGCTCTCTAAAATGCCAACAGAAGTGTAGGTTAACAGTGACTCACGTTAACCTTAGTTGAGGTGGTTGAACCTTGGGAATCCAAAGAATGACTGTTGTTCCATACATTAATTCATTATAAAGACTCCCTTTAAATGAGGAGTGTACAGGCTGCTACCTCTGGTATCCTCACAGACATTCTTGGTGGCACATGTTAGAAATCAGGTCCCATCTAGGGAAACCTGACCATAACATGGATTGCTGCTGTAGACCCTGACCTTTTCTCAGCATGGACCAAGAAGTGCAGAAAGTTTAGGTGTCAGTGGTTTAAAAGTGGCACCCTATGGTGCTAAGAGCAGAACTCTGTCCATAAGGAGTACATTTACAACCCTTTTTCTGGTCCCTGTAGTTCATGCTTCTTTGCTGTAATTTAGGGCATGTGGAAAAGTGCACACATACCATTGATATATCTGATACAACTTTCGATTGCGCATGAGGGTTTGCTCTGGAGCCCCAATGAAAAGTTCTACCAATTTCTATGCATTTCCTGGGTAAATTTGGTCCACCAGGATTTGCAGCAGTGCCTGCATGATGCAGATGGGTTTTTTTGAAGGTCTTTAATTTTGTCTTGCATAATATTCAGGTCTGCATTTCTATTTACTGTGTCTAATTTAGGAAGATCCTCTGGTTTTCTGTCCACTTTATGTACATCTTGGAAAATAAATGAAAACAGGCATGACTCAAACAATAAAAAGTTCTAAATAAGGAAAGACAGGCACTTTTGGAACTTTTAAATGAAAACCTGATACAGGAAGAAGAAATGAGTCTAACAAATAAACTTCCTATGCATTGAAAGATCAAATAGAATCAAAAGCTGAGCAGTTAATATAACACATATTTACTGCCTATGCTGCAGAACAACAGCAATCTCCTTGCAGGGAGAACAATCAGGAAGAGCCTGAAAAACTTATCACTCAATGCTTCATGGTTTTTTTCTCCATTGTTCACATTCATATGTAGCCAAATCTTCAAGTCTTGACCTACATTATACTCACTCCCTGCCAAGATAAAATTGTTGCTAGGCCTATATTGTCTCTAGTGCTAGAGCATATGAAACATTAAGGGTGGTGTTCTCACAGCTACTGTTTCTCAATAGGGAATTTCATGGCCTTTTGAAGTAATTCAACCTCTTGTTTACAGTGGAATTTGAAAGACAGTCATGCATCTAAATCACTTACCCTAGTTTGCAAACACTGCTTTAGAAGAACTAAAGTGAAGTCACAGGAGCTTGGCCAGAGAGAAGCAGAGCTTCAGGTGGGAGTCCTATAGAAAGTAGTTTATGAGCTAAAGTGAGGTTCCTATGACTGCCAACCTGCCTCATGCCCTGGCTTGTGTCTGACAGCTGTGCGGTGCTCTGTCTCGCATATCATCGCCAGAGATCTTGGAGCAGGAGCTGTGCTGACAGTCCTGCCGGCAGTGCTCAGGGCTAGGTGCATGTCATTCCTCTCTCACAGCAGAGCTGGCTGTACAGCATGGTCAGTCGTCGAAACTTGCTCCAGTTGGTAAACAGAGCAGGAGAGACTGGCAAGATTCACAGGGAGAAGGTGTTACTCCTCTGTTTTAACGAGCACACTCCAAACACAGCAGATGTTACTCCAACAGCTCCCGATCTTCCTGCAATGCCATGCACAGAGCCAGGCCTTACTGGAAGGAAATATGAATTCCCATGTCAGGCCTTTTGTTTCTGCAAGCCAAGTCAATGTAATAGTCACCCTTTTGATATTTGTAAATAAGTTAGCACAGCATTTTTGCTGTTGGAATTAACTGAGTACCTAATTACAGTGACAGAGAACTATTCTCTTGTGGCCTAATTAGAATATTGAAATACTGTACTTAGCCTCCACTAAGGCCCATGTATGTCTGTGTGAACATTCTTTCTTTAAAAAACAAAGCCAAAGCATCAAAATCACACATGGGTTTATGTATTGGTAAAAGACAGGAGCAAACTTGTGTATGTCCTACCATGAAGGTATTTTCTGTGAACTGGGCCGTAAGATTGCAATTCTAAGCAGCCACACAATTAATTCTTCAGTTATGCAGTCCAATTAGGACAAATGCTTCCTTTCTAGTTTAATTAGAGATGGGTAAGCTCGTTTGAGCTTATTTGTATAAAATATGTGCTCATTAAACAAGGCCTGGATTTTGTTCAGCTTGTTAGAAATGTTGTAAAAAAAGAGCTTTCTCACACTGGCTCTGGCCTTTTTAACCCTTTAAAGACCACAAATCTGACAGTCTATCAGTTACCCTCAAAGCACAGTACACTTGCTTCTCCCAGAAAATGAAAAAGGGTGATTGCACTACAGCTGAAATATTTGTAAATATTATTTAGATATTAAAGATATTTGCTTATCTCCATGCTGGAGATAAGCATCTGCCACTGTCAGATATCACTTATTGTGACATTTCTCCCTGGGGCTAATGCAATTGATAAAGAGTTTGTAGGGTTTGTGAATCTTTTTTCAGAGCTCCCTGGCAGCGGAATGAAAGAGAAACTTCACGACTGACACACAACCTGTTTGCTGAGAGAAGAGCAGGGGACTTATGAACCAGTATGTGGATATCTCCATGAGGAATGAAGTAGAAAGATTTGCATGAAAACTATATGAAGTATGAAGCCACAAAGGGCACAAAGTCAGTTGAAATGTCCCAAGGAAAGACAATGCAAATGATTTAGGCATACTGCTTTCCCCCTCCCTCCTCTTATGTTAATTATTTCTTTTGTGAGCTCATCTACTCAGCAGAGAATAGTTCACTTCTGTGAACCTGCATGAAAACACCTGCATGAATCTCATGCTGAAAAATGCCTAAAAGCAGCATATCATTTATTCAAACCATACCTTCAGAAAATTGAGTACTCCATCCTTGTGACCAGGGCAGTTTTTCTCCTGACATGCTCCTCCTTGGAGCTTGGACCAGGCTTGGGTCTTTGAAGTGGAAGGGAGGAAAGATTGAGCCTCCTTCCAGGCCACACGTGAGCACAGAGAAATGAAGCCTCACCAGACACAGCTGAAAGCACCCAAACCTTGGCAGAAGCCGTGGAACAGAGGCAATGTCAGAATACGAATCTCCCAGATGGCTAGAAAAGGCACAAGGGCAGGCTGTCAAAGATTAAAGTCTAATTTATCCCTCTTGGAGCCACACATTCCCCAACACTGTCAGCAAAATGGACAAATGCAAACTACAGGCTCACACAAAGTGGTAGATGGCAGCCTTGGCCAAACGAGCTCTGGGGCATGACACAGCTATCTTACAAATGTAAATCCAGCCCTTTTCTCCTGCACGTGAAGGGGATTAAGCATGCAACAAGTGTGCATTCAAATATTGTGTGCACAAACACAGCTCTTGCCCTTTGAAATCCTAGCCCTGAAGCATCTAGTTTCTGCTGCAATGCTTAGAGCATTGGTATGAGAGGCAGAGAAGAAGGAGAAAGCTTAAGTGTTCCCTGGTGATTTCCACAGGAAGAAAATAGTCCATAGACTACTCAAAGCTTGGATTTGGGGTTTGGAGCCCATTGTTCAAAAGCTGAAAGAAAGTGGCATGGCTCTGGAGTCATGACTGTCGTGGCCTAAGAGCTGCCTTCAGCCATTTGGAAGTTGATGAAACCTCTGAATCAGAGGGAAAATGTAGCATATATACAAGATGAAGCTCTAGGCTGTGCATTTGGGACCACATTAAAAGTCAACTAAATGTAGCGGAAACCTGGGCTTCAGAGACCATGCGATGGCACAGCAATGAGACATGACTCAGCCTTACAAACAGGGATTTTGGCTTTCTCCAGGGCTCAGTGCTGAGCTTCTTACTTTCCCAACACCCACACTCTCAGGATTGCCTTGTGGGTGATACATGGTATGAAATAAAGACACTGTAATTTTCTTAATTTTATTTAATTCCTGCAGATTTACGATGACCTCATGGTATTCATGATCTTGTATTTTCACAGGTGTCATGCCATCATCCCTTAGTCTGAACAGTTGCTTCATTACAGCTAAATGGGATGGGGTGGAGGGGAAATGCTGGTTTTGAGCTGGGACCTATCATGTCATACAAACTGTCATGTTGTATTAGAAAAATAACCAAATGCAGACGTTTTTTCAGCCATGTGTCAGAGGGGAATAACAGCAGAATTTCTTTTTAAAAATACCCTGGTCCCAAGATACTTTTTGCTTTCAGAGGGAGATTTCCTAAATAATCAGCCAAAACGCAAAGGGGATACCTTCATAATTGGTAACGTGAAGAGCTAGTGCAGAGCTATTTCCTCTTTTCTCTCTCACTCTGTTGACAGACAACTTGTAGCAAAAACTCTACTGACAGACAACTTATAGCAAATAGAAACACTAAAAGAGAGACCATGACCTAAGAAGTGGAGGGTCTCCCCATCAGTCACAGAAGGGGAAGCTCTTCTGGAAGAAAGGCAGCATGAAATTTTCTCTGACTTCTGCAAATGAATGATACTTCCCCACAAAGGAAATATTTTTTCTACTCTAGTTTTCTGCTGTGGGAACAAATAGAATCCTAGGGGTCATTTTAGTGGCACTGTTCTTGTCCCTCAAAGTAGGACTTCAAATACTTTGCAACAGGTTAATAAATATGTAGGTCAAAAAAATGAGAGGAAATATAACAGTGGAGACACGTCTTCTGTTATCTAGGAGACTTTCAGAAGGTTTTTTTTTGGTTAGGTACTATACAGGGATCCAGATAGTGTTAGTACGGCCATGATTGCTAAACATAAGTCTAAGTAATTTCAGCTGAGGCTCCCCCGACTTCATTTTCTGACCATTGGCAAGTCACTGTGATTTTATTTCAAACTGACCCTGGGTGTCAGAGAAGTGACTGGCCTAACTCCCAGCTCCCATATGCCTTTGCTCTCATTTTATCCCAAACTTTACTGTAATTGTCAATGTCCCCAAAAAAGCCAGGATAAAAACGTGTAAAGTGTTTACTTCTGCTTTTCAGATGGTATGAGATACTCATCTGTAGCAATGGTAGAGTCTGATGTTACATAGAGAAGAAAGCAAAGAATCACCTGAGGGCATAACTTTAGACCAAGCATTATGTGCCCTGCTATGGCTTACAGCTTTTCAGGCACATAGTTCAAAAAATTCCATGACATGTAAATATTCTCAGGAAGTAGGTGATACCTCTTTTTAGCCCTGATTTTAAACCATTTTTGCTGAAAATAAAGCACCTGTGTTCTCTACAGTAAAGCGCGCCAATACTTTTTCTTCCCTACCCACAATCCTGTGAACGGAGAGACACAGTTATTCCAGTTAACACTTGTCCAAATATGCTAAATTTACCTCAAGCAATTGCCTTCTGGGTAAAAAATTCTCTGAGCACTCACACAGCCCAGAGAGAGCAGGAACAACTGTCCTGTCATTACACCAAGCACTCGGAACAGGAGCTACACTGTGGGTCACATTAATGAACATTTACAATTGCAAGAGGTTAAAGGTGGAAGGGGAGTCTGGGTGATAGAGATACCTCCGGAATCTGGCTGACAGATCACTGGGAAGGCTATAATAAGCTAAGAAAAGCTCCCAAAGTGAGAAGCCTTGCAGGATGAGGAATATGCTTGGCTACACCTGCTGGATTTGTTGTGTCTCCTCCTGTATCTGAGACTGAAGGGAATATTTTTCAGTAGAGACAGAGGGCACAGGCATCTCCCCATCATTGCACTGAACAAAGAGGTACAAAACTGCTATGTGAGGCTCTTAATGGAGTCCTGATAACTGGGGCCAAACCTGAGTTACTGACAAGGGGATTTTCAGGTACAGCTATTGCTTTTGGGCAGTAAGTCAAGGAGGATGTACAACTCTTGTCATCAACAGAAGCAGAGATTCTTCATGAAGCTAATCAGCCTTAGGATATGATGGATAAACCTGTCATAGACTAAAAGAAGGGATAAAATTAGATGGCAAGAACTAATAATAATTTTTTACAGTGGAAGACGTTCATCAAGGGAGCCCACAAGGATTTCAGATTTGGAGGAGGGAGTGAAAAATATCAGAATCTGCTGATTATATCTAAGCTATTTAGGAGGTAAAGATAAAGCCTGATTAAGAAAAGCCTCACAGAACTAAGACACAAAGCAAGAAAGTGGCAGATGAAATTCAGTGTAGGTAACTGTAAACTGCATATCAGTGAAAAAATTTCCAGCTTTACTTACACAGTCAGTGGCTCTGGTGGGACTGTTTCTATGTGGAAATAGGATCTTGGTTTACACAGGAAAAAAAAAATCAACCACTGCTCTATATGAGTTTAAATGACAATTTGTGTGATTGGAATTATTTGAGAAAAAAAGAGCACAGTAGAAAATGTCACAACCTTCATTCTCCCACCCATTGAGTAGAGTATAGCCCCTTAAGGACATAGAAGAAATGGAAAAGGCAAAGAGTAAAGCAACAAGAGTGATCAAATGCTTTTGTTCAAGGAAGAATTAAATAAACTGTAGCTCTATGGGAAAGACTATTGAGGTTGTAATTGTTAGTAGTTCCTAATAAGGCAATCAGTGCAATGGGAAAAAAATAACAGAGAAAAAGCATTCACCATTTCCTCTGTATCAGGAACCAGGGGACATCAAATGAGATTGAGTGCAGAAAACAACACACAAAATCTCTCTGCAGGGTGCTCCACAGACAGGGCATCAGGGCAGTGTGCATGTTAAGTATGCAAGGTTTCAAGAAAGAATTGCACAAATTTAGAGAAGAAAAATCTAATGGTGGGCTACTGCTTATGAAGGCCCAGGAATAACTGAACTGCTTGTCATTGGATATAAGGAAATTATTCAAGAGAAATATGCCTCTTTCCCTTACATCTGGCATCAGACACTCCTGCAGACAGGATGTTAGGCAAGGTCAGCCTTTAGCTCTGATGGTTTTTTTAAGTTTTTGGTCACCTTTCTGTTTGCAACAAACCACAAACTATCCCTCTGGCACAGCTATGACACAGCTGGAAATGCTTTTGTACTCTCACCACCACAACCATGGTGATCCAGATAGCTGCTAGCTATGAAATCTGCTCTTATCCTTGATCGTCAGCAGGGCCATTCCCCAAACCAAGCTGGCATGTGATTAACTTAACTAATACAGCAGTCACTGACTTCTGTAGGACATGGTTTAAAACTATATATCTGCTTAAGAATTTTTCTGAAAAAGAAAAAAAATATTGTTAATTTGCTGAATGCAGACTATCATGTTTATGTCTTTTAACTGCAAGGAATCTTACCACCAGGCAACTGGAACTATGAATGGAAGCTAATAACTCTTCCAAGAGTTTTAATCAATCTCCTCTCTGTCCTATGTTTTGGACTGAGTTTTTTGCTTTTAATTAGCAAATGCTCATAGGCTTCTTTGTAAACAACATCATATTAATTTTTTAAATTTTTATTTATTGTAGACAGACAGGTGCAGGCCAAGAATATGTCTCACTTTATGTAGCTGGAGAGTTCTTATCTACCAAGATATTGGTTGCTGAATTAGAGGAAATATTTAATCAGAGGAAAAATCTTTATCCACAGTAAAAATCTTTATCCACAGTAAAACTGGGGAAAAGATAATGGCATGTCTGGATAATGGTACCTGGATGAATGAAATAACACAGACTTGCAAACAGACATGACCACATTTATAGACTGTTCTATTATTGGTTCTCCTCAGGATGTATTTAATTACCTTCTTTTCAATACCAGTGTTTAGCCTTTGAAGAGATGATTACTTCATGCAAAGGATCCAAAATTATGAAAAATAAATATGAAGTAGGGAAATGTACTGATGCTAGATCCCACAACTTTGAAGGCACGGTTACTACTCTGCAGAAACTGGACTGCTTTGAAAGTTAAAACAGAAAGGTCAAGAGTTATAGGCAGTTTGCCCAGGCAAGATATGAGATCCTCTTGTCTGTAGGTTACAAACATTTCATGGAAAGCCAAACCCTCAAATTTCCCTCCATTGTTTCATGGGATAAGATGGCCATACAAGGCTTCTCCTCAGCCTATCTGGACAGGACAAATAAGCCAGTTCCAGAAAAGTTTTCATCCCAGAAAAAAGAAAGTGTTGAGCCTGAGGACATGGTTCAGTCTGCAAACTGCAGTAATGCAAATTGCTTTTTCTTTCCATGGTACTATAGCGAAGTAGACCTGTCTTTGGGTTTGTGACAGTGCAGCAGAAGAGTCTGCAAGTTCTTGCAACTTCTTTTGCATCTCTGCAATCCAGTTTCCCCTCATGCCCTCCTAAGAGACAGGCGAGTGAAGTTATTCCAGTTTCGGAACATTCATTTGAAATCTTAAGCAGACTGCTTCAGCTCACAGGCCAGCATGCTGCTGGCAGCATGGGGTCTCTTCATTTGCAGTTCTGGGTTTTCATCACAACAGCTTCTGCCAGGAGCAGAGTTCAGACAGCCTCTAAGCACTTCACTGGAGATCCAGTCAAACCTTCTCACGACTGCAAAGTGGCTGCAGGCAACCCACATATGTGTGAGCCAGAGAAAGAAAGCAGGGATCAGAAATTTAATCTCTCATTGTCAAAAATGAACGCCTGGAACTTCAAGTATACTTTTATTCTGTGGATTACATTACAATAGAGTTGACTATGTCTCTGTATAACCATGGGATTCAAGACTTTTCTGCAGTTTAATCAGGGTATAGCCATGTCCCCTAAAATTTTTTGAGACATATCCTTTGCTCTTTTGGTTGGCAGATCACAGCATTGTACTAGAACTCACTGAGGTTTTCTGTTCTCCAAATACATGCCTCAAATAGACCTTTTAAGCTTTTCACTCTCATGGGAGCACTTACCATTTCTTAACTGTGAAGATGTCTGTCTTGTCCCTGCATGTCCCAGCCACTCATCATCATGTTGTTCAACCTGTGCTACAGACCTGTATTCTGGATCTGGGAATTTGTAATGAATGCCAGCAGGCAGGTAAGCACCTTCTAGGACTCTCCTGGCTTAGCAGTTACTGTGGGGTAGCAGAGAACAGAGGGTCCTGACACAACATGCACATGCCATCTCATCTACTCTCATGCTTCATTACAAGTTACATTAGACAGGCTTTGTGTACAAAAATAGATCAACATCTACTCATATTCGTTGGCAGCCCTGGGACCCAATCTGTTTTCAGTTTAACTCCTGGAGTGTCTCTCTCTCCCAGCTCTCTCAGGGAGATGAGTTTGGATTTTTTTTTCCAGAACACCCACCCATGTTGCATGAGCCTGGACCCAATTACCACACAGCAATACAGGGTGTTTATGATGAGGCCCTGCAGTTTCCCCAGTCAGAAAGTCAGGTTGTCTTAGAAACTTCTCAAGAAGAATTCTCAAACTCCATTGCTGGAGCGAGCAGATCTGCTCAGACTCGTAAGTTTGAGTGCCTTGCCTTGTTATCCCATCTACCTGTGGCAGGAGTATCCAGGCTTTCTGGTCCACCCTTGCTGGTACAGCACGGGATCAATGCCCTAGTCACACGTGGGGCTATGAATCTGAAATGATGCTAGCGGTGCCAACAGTGACTGTGGCCTGGTCACAAGGCTGAGCTCTCAACTGGCTCTTCTGTGTGTGTGCTCTGCAGAGCTACAGGTGTGCCTCCCATCTCTTACACTGGCCTTGCTAAACTGCTCATCATGTAGCTGTCACGCTTATACTCACTTGCATATCTATACAACACAGGGCCATCCCACATGAAGAGTCCTGCCCCTTCTTGTTGCTCTCCGGTTGTCTCTTTCACTCTGTCTATTCCACTGTTTCAGATGTGAGCCTTTCAGATCTGAGCCCCGTCTTTGTCTTCCCATCCAACCTCTCTCCTTTGCCACTTAAAACCTGTGGCACAGGGTATTTCAGGGGGAGGGGAGTTTATGGCCTTGGCTGTACAACAAGGCTGTGCAAAATAATTGCAGCCTCCTCAGTCAATTTCGAATATGTTATGACTGGGTCTTTTCATCTGATTGTTTCTGCAGCTTTGGAAAAGCCAAAGATATGAGCTCAACATCTGCTACTTCTTGCTATTCTTTTTTTTAATTATTATTTTTTTATTGGCTGGTGTTGTGAGAGACTGCGGAAGTGCCTGTTTGGTTTGACCAAACTTCTCAAACAGATGTTTTCCAATTGTGAGAGGATCTGACCTTTATAAAAATCAAGAAGTTTTTAATGTTCTGCCCAAACACTGGAAATAAGAGCATAGTTTAGTGGTGGTTTTCATATTTTGAAAGGTAAATTTCTAGCTGGGATGAATAGTAGCTGTATTTGTAATGTTTATTTGTTTTGTTTAAATTAAAATTCAGGTCCGTTGACTGTTCTTAGTCCGTTTGCCATCTAGCATTGTTCAGAGCATCTTCTAAGTCGTAAAATGAGACATCTCAATTGATGGGAGAAAAGTGGTTAGTCAAAGCAGAATACCAGAAACCCACTAACTCACTAATCAGTTATTATAGTGACTGTCAGACCATAAATTGCAGCTATTGCATTTCCTTATAAACAGACCTTCCCACTCTGATACTGAGGGCTGACATCTGGGGCATGTTTGAAACATCACGAAATGGATTACACATATCATTTCTTCCAGATCATTCAGAGAGATAAACCAGACTAGATGAGGTAAAGGATGAAACCAAGGGTGATTTTGGTCCAGTGTTTCCCATACTTTCTACATCTTTCTGTCTCTTTTGGGAGACTCTCTATTCCTCTGCTTATTTATTTCCATTGCAGTCAACTGCACAATTCATTACGGGGAAATTTCTTTCTCTTTCTTCTAGCAAAAGGAAGGTCATCTTGAAGTTCTGGCTCTGATGATATTTACTTAGCTTTACTGAGCATCATGAAGGGGATGACTGGATGGATATTCACTTTCTGACAGTGAGACCTACTTCAAGCATCTTCCTCTTGCTTTCTCTTTTCTCATGGCTGTCCTCTGGCCATACAGTATTTTCTACCCCTCTCTACTGAGATCACCTCTTTACTTCCAGATATGGACCAAAATCTCTTCTGACAATCTTGGGGCAATTGCAAAGTGCTGGATTGAGATTGTTTCCTTAGGACAATGAAATGGAAACACTACTTACAGTGATACAGATCTGAGCAGCTTTTGAATAGGTGACATGGTTTTTAAAACCTCAAGCTTTAACTCCTCATTCCAGTGCTTGGGTTTGAGTTTCAAAATACAAATTGCTCAAGTATTAAAGAACAAATAAAAACAAAAGAGTAGTCCTATGCAAATTTGGCGCTGAAGTTATTATTTGTTCACATGATAATTTTCTCCTGCTTCTACCTATACAGAACCTTTAGCTTTGAATTTTGCTTTGTGCTTTCTATTGAGCAAGCCAAAAGTCAAAGTAGAGTTCAGATACAACAAAAGAAGTTCACAAAGCTGGTGAAATACAAATTTTGTAAGGTCTCCAGCCGAATACCATAAGTGGCTTCCACATACAGAGACACCGGTCACAACTTTGCTTTGTAGATTTGCAAACCTGTGACTAATCAAAATTCATTTATGGAGTGCATTGCAAAACCTGAAGCCAGATGTGTTTTGCGTCATTTAGGGTTTATTGGGTACATTTAGTTGGAAAGCACATTTCTTTTTACTCTCCTCATTGGGCAATGTTTGCACACAAAAATTCCTTAAGTAACCCACAAACTGTCCTTAAAATATTAATTCTCTTTGTAGCTGAACACTTGAAAGTTATCTTATCAAGCTGTGTGACACTGCTTTTCCAAAGATACTGGTAGGTATCTACACTTGGGATACTCCATGCAGTCACATACAAAATCTGGTGATAACTAGATGTTCACAGTAGGGTAAGCAATGAGAGAATTCACTATATGTTGTTTGCCTGTACTTATTTGTCATGGAGATATTTATCTGCAAACAAAAGACAGTAGAAAATTGGGGGTTGTAATTTGATAGGCTAAATTCGTATCAGCTAAAGAACAACAATGTATTCTGAAGCTCAGTTAGAAACATGCACATATATTTTAAATGCATAATCCCAAGCATACAAAAGCTAATGCATTTTGTAACATCCTGAATGAATTTTAGATGGACTGGTTTTTAGAAAAAATACATGGGAACAGAAACTGAAGTTGCAATAAAGTATTTCACGCATTTGAAAATCCAGAGAGCAGATCTTTTGCGATTTTTCCATACAGCAGGTAAATCCATCATTTTTCAAAATTCAGCTCACACCATGTGTGATTTCACCATAAAACTATGGTTTTATTGCATTTTTGAAATTCCTGTAGCCACGATCAACCAGAGAAAGTTTAATATCCTACCTGACAGAGATACAGGAATACAAAAAGCATTTATCAGTTATGTTAGAAGCCACCGAATGCCATTTCTACTTCATTCTTTTGTTCTTCAGTGTTTTGTCTGAAGAACTGCTCTTCTTAGTTTAGAGACAGTCTGCACACTACAGCAATAAACAGACGCTGAATTACTTACATTATTTAAAACATTGCAGCCTATTGTCCCTAGAGAGCAGAGCTGCACACTTACATGCAGAGAACTGAATCAAGGACCTGCTGTTTCCTAGGTTTCATACACCAATAAAATCTAGGGCTTTTTCCAAGCTTGTGATAAGCTCAGCTGCTGTAGAGCTCTTTGAAGGAATAAAGGGATCATAACTGAAGCATGGTATGAGTCTGTTTCATCCAAGCAAGGGCTCAGGTTTGGTCTCACCATTGTGCCTTGATCAATACCTTATGCCTACATACTAACCCCTTAACCATCGCAGAAGGAGCCAATATTATAGCAAAAAGTTCTTCAGCAAGACTCTTAGTTTCACCACAAAAAAAGAAAAAAAAACCAAAAAGAAGCTAACCCCCCCCACCCTCTCATTTCAGAAAGTAAATGTTTTATACAGTATCTGCTATATATAATCACTACAATAAGAGCAAATCTCTGTGCAACACCTATGTCCATTTTATAAAGTATTTTGTTGACCCCAAATGGGGCGAGTAAATGGATGAATTAAAAATCTGTTTCACCTGTGGGATCTACTTACAATTATGAAAGCCTTAATTTAAGTGTTAGAACTATTTGGTAGGATTTGTTAGGAAATATATGCTTTGAGAAGTCTGCTTAATTAAGGTTTTATTAAGGAAATATTTGTTAATGGCATTATTGTTTGTAAGTCAGCTGTTTAAAAAAGCTTTTCTCTCTCTGGTGAATGGCACGGGACTAATGATATCTTTTCAAAAGTTCACTTTATTTGTGGGATATTATATATGTGAGGGAAGTCTTCTCCTACAGAGTTTTTCTTTTGATATATATCAGTCTCTTTTTCCTTCTACTCTGTCCCTTGCTGATAAATTTACATGTGTACCCAAAGTGAACAGAATTTCAGAGCCAAAAAGTGATTTCTGCTATATTAGGATGGTATGTCTCTAGAGCACAGATTGTTCTGTTTCTGTTAATACACTTAAATTGCTGAATTTTCTCCTGTTCATTTCTGTAGAATGCAATGCTGCAGCTAAAATTTTCCACTATACTTTTTCCACTACATTGTAGTTCTCAGAAGAGTATAAGTTCAATGAAAATTATGTATCTTGAACATATTAATTGCACACAGTTCTTCTAAGGAAAAGTTTTACATCTTAGAGATATTCTTAGCTCTATGCAATTCCTTTAAAGCTATATAAAACTTTCATGTTTTGAGCTGGTGATCAGAAGGCACCCGATATTGTGTGTGGGCACCCTAGTCCACTTTTGGGATCCTGTAACATCTTCACGAACTTCTGGAGAAAAAAGTGAGCATTCTTAACCAGATACAAAGAAAGAGGTGTATATGTGTTTACTGATCCTCTTCATTTAGGCTGGAGTCTCAGCTTCACTATTCCTGGTATCGTTTATAAAGCTAGATACAAACCACAAAACAAAAAAACAGTAAGCTTTCTGCCAAATAGTTTTTGCACTAGAAGGCAGCACAGTGAAAATGTGTTCCTGAGAGAGTGCAGGTGTGTTATACTCAGTCAAACACATAACTTTCCCTGTGTATTTCTCTTTGTCTGTAGCCAAGCTAGGGCTCCCTGAGGAATGAAGCAAGGAAAGCTCATCAGGGACCAAGCGTGGGTTATCTGGAACAAGTACTCCTTTTGTGTTTCCCTCTTATATTGTAGTGACCTTCCCTCTCTATGAAGAAAACCCATCACAGGTATCTTACTGGCTGGTTTTTTTGAAAAGAGCAGCATACTGCTTGGATTAAAATGCCTCATGTCATGTACTGACTGTGCTGCAGGAGAGCCTTCTAGAAATCAGAAACAATCAGAAAGCAAAACTTGTCACTGCTTTACTCAAGACAGAAACAAACAAGTTGCTAGAGAACATGCAGGTTTCTATCAGACAACCACAAAAAAATTCAATCAGAAAAAAATTTTTTTTTTACATAAACCCACCCATATATAGACAGAATCTGAGAGTTTTGTTCTGTACAAATGAGCTCCTGATTTCTTTGCAAATTTTTTCTACTCTATCCAACAGACTACAAAGGAAAACACCATGAGGAAAGAGTGTAGAACAATTAAACTCTCACAAGGTTTTCCAGGCTCTGACCTTGCTTCCCTTCTGGATGCACATCCTCCTGTGTGACTGCAGGCACAAGGGGAAACTGCATAGCTCTTGCTTGGATGGGGGACTAGAGAAGTACATGGGGGTCGCTCTTTGCAAGACTGCCAGGAGCCCACGCTAAGGGCACTGAGACCTTCATCAAAATCAATCAAAGGAGACAAGAAATGGACTGCAGCCACAAAAAGATAATATCCCTTAAATCATGTTATGATTTGCCTTTTTAAAATGTTTGCTGCTGGAATGCAGCTTTACACGGTGGGTATCTGCTTGACAGTGTCTCTCTGCTCCTGCTCTATATGCTTCATTGCTTCATTTATGAAGAACTGACATTTACAATGTAATTATTTTAAATTATTTGGGTTCTTTTATGTCTAAATATGCCCATTTTCAAAAGACTTTTTTTCATTAAAATATATAAAGCAAATAAATGCAATATATTTTGGGCATTAGATCAGAAGGCTTGAGTTAGGTCTTTTTTTCCATGTCACCTCCTAATGGAAGTACACATTAAATAGCATAGTTTGCACGGCAAAATAAGTACAGCTTTTCATCACCAGTGGTTCTCAAGGAAAGCTTAGTTTTCTAGTGGGATACACTATATTCTGCTGGATGGTGCCTGAAAGCAATCTAGATGTTTCTCCATTAAATAATTGTGAACACGAGGAATATTCCTCTATTGCCCTTGAAAAAGTCCCTGAATGAGCTCCTGAGGAATTTGGGCTGCAGATTGCTTTCAGATTTGCAACAGATTGGTGTGTTTCTGAACACCAATCTGTTTTTGAACAGATTGTTGTGTGTGTGTGCCTGCATTGTGTGTATGTATGGGTGTGTGTGCAAGCATAGGTACAAAAAATCTTCGTGGTCAAACATCAGTCAGATGGAATATAGTCTGTGTTTTGGCTTAGATTGGCAAAGAGGAAACTAAATGCTTTAAAGGATTATTAGGACATTCTAAAAATTGGAACATTTAAACGAGAATACGAAAAACATGAAGAAGGACAGGAAGATGAAAGAGAAAGGCATGCATGTAAAACTAAACCAAACAGATAAGCATACTGCTTTCAGACTTTCAGTAAACTTTCAGGGACTGGCAAGCTTGGTCCTGACTGCCAAATATGATGATTTTAAGACATGCAAGACCTTATAACCCAAGAAACACCTCAAATGAGTTATTTACCACTTCTCTCAAGCTCTCCCTTTCTCCTTCTAGTGCTAGCCTTAATATATTTCTTATATATGGACATTTTTGTACTACACACTACCATCCCTTCCTAATTTTCATAATATAGGGGTTTGATTCAAAACGCATAGCTGTGTTAGGAAAGAGCTAGAAGCTGCAGCTCCTGGAAAAGGGGAGTAAGAGTATTCTGCCCCCGAGGAAGAACCAGGGTCAGTTTGTTTTTTCCTGGCTGCTACACAGCAATTTTTCTTTTGTTAGCAAGGAGAAGATACATCTGATAGTTCCCCCTCCTTTCTTTCAAATGGCGGTGAAGGTAATCTGGATTTCTTTAAGATCTTTAAAGGATCTTTAGCTAGTATCCTTAAAAGTTACTCCAAAAGTTACTCTAGAACCTTTGGAATAACATGTTTTAACAAGTATAGACAAGGCTGAGTATGCTCTTAATATGCAGAAGGTAGTTTATAAGAAAATCAAGGCTTTACTTTGCCCTCAAACTGGGTTAACACCTGCCAAAATAAAGCCTTGGCCTGTCAGAAAATGCTCAGACAACAAAGATTACTGTGTCCTAGAGACTCTGAAACAAGGCCCTGAGTTTTGGGGGGCGGGTTCTTCGGTACGTTTTCCTCTTACCTGCTAGCACTTTCTTTGCGGATGGGGTATGATTTTAGCTTGTGTTTCTGCTAAACAGCCCTCAGTAGTCTCATTTATAAAGTAGGCCTGGAGAGGCCTTAAAGTCAAATCCCATTACAATTAACTGGAGCGATTCTTGACTTTCATCTAAACAGCCACGTCTTTTGACATGAGTTCCAAACAGCTTCCCAAAGTAGCTACATACAGTATACTTCAGACTCTTTAGAACACTGCAGCACAGAGGTTCATGTTATTGTTCTTAGCATGCTTTTCACACCTTTTTGCAGCTGGTTGAACTATTTTTCTTGGAAACTAATTATCTGGGAAACATTTCTTTTATGTGGATGGTTCATTCTCAAAGTGAACCTATATTTTTGTAAACATCATAATACTTTGCATATGTGTTCTGGATGACTTAATAAAAAGTTAGACTTCAAGTTACTGATACATTATTTATATCAACTATTATGTTTGGTTTTTATTCAGAATTTTTAAAACACTTTGTTTTTATGAGTTTTGAAATTTTATTTTCTCAAGCTTGAAAACAACTGAAACAGATCATGGCAGTGTACTTATAGCTAGTAGCCTTTCTTGAAGGCAAATGGAGCTCCAGTTCCTTCTCCTCAAATAGAAATTTCTTCATTTGCAAATAGCAAGTTGTACTAGGGAGAAAATGTTCCAGCCAATTATCCAAGCCATTTTTGTTTTTGCACTCCTTTGCTTAAAAGACAGTGAGACTGCAACCAAACAATAAAGCGTAGACCCTATCTGCAGTCATTTTGGAAACATTATCTGTTCGAGCAGTTGGTTTTTTGGATCTGTTTCTACAATGAAGAACTTACTTTTTATGGATTTTATGAGGAGTTACTCCCTTCATCCAGTGTCTTGTGCCCAGGTGTGGTAAATGAACTCTTGAATACTGAGTTTTTCTATCATGGGTGCCCCTTTGCCCACCTTTGGTGTGCATTGTGCTACCACCACACTTTCCCTGTCACTGAGCTGGTGATGTCAGCAGCAGCTGTGCCAGATAACTGGGACCATAGGGTACATTTTTACTACATGAAGCAGATGCTCTTCTTTATTTAACATTGATTAAAAATCAATCTGTCTTCTAAGTCTTCCCATCTGCAAAACACATAGGCTCAGGAAGTACGGCTGGGATTTTGATTAAGTACATGTTTTCCTTTCCTCTTCTTTTAAAGGTATGAATGAAACATAAGGAAAACGACACCCAAAATTCCATGGTGTGTGAAGGTTTTAAAATGCTCAGCCAACACTTTCTTTTTTTTCTTCTTCAGCCATAGTAGATTATTTCTTACATCTGGGTTTCAGTAGAAACAGGAAGCTGATGAATCAAATGTCCATAGGGATTGCCCTTCTCAATATTTCAAAGATGCTGGCAAGAATGAGGTAAATCACCTCAGACCTCAGCTTTTGAGGTTCGGTGAAGAATGCACTGCTGAAAAGGCTTCAGAGAACTTTGGAGGAAGGCCTCTGGCAGGGAGATGGTCATTGCAATAATTGAGTGATCTATATCACAGTTACTTGAAGTCCACTCTAACTGCAATTATCAGTCCTTAACCATGTCCATTTTACAGAACGTATCCACCTCCCTCAGTGACTTCATTAATGGGCTGGAAAAATATTGTGGAGAACATAAGTTATCTTCCAAGGTCATCACAATTTTGAGACAATTATTCTTATCTTCCTGAGAGGAAGAAGACAGTTTTAAGAGGGAATTAAATTTCTGCTGTGCTGTATGTGCTGATCTAGCTCTTGACAGTATTCGAAGAAATTTTGTCGCATTTTCGTGAGTGGGTGCTGCCTGGGTGAAGCATGGGAAACTGCATGAACTAAACTGGGATTTTGTTACAGGCCTGTGGAAGGTAATACCTTAAAAACCCGGTTGCAAAAGCATTTCCCATGGACTGTTCTCTTATTCCATTGCAACCAGTACTATGCATGTATTACACTATAATTAAAAGTCAATTAAAAACAGCTTTCCCAGCAGTTTACTTGACACTTGCACTGTAAAAACAGAAAACTGAATTACACAGTGAAGAATACTCAGCTAACACAACCTAACAAATTTATGAAAAAGCTGTCATGAACAGAATTTTTGTATTTTATAGTAAAGATCATCTACTTATGACTCATAGTTAAATTCAGTGTCTAAATAATAGGTAAAATAGTAAGATTATGCTTAGTTTGAGTAGTTTTATCTTTGGAGAGCCTAGTGAAGGATGTTTTATGCAAGCTATTGTAACAAAACCAACATTCCATAGAGGGAAGAGTAGAATAATCCAGTCATACCATTAGAGTTGATCAAAGTTTGGAGATTCATGGTTTCATTGATAGGCTTGGGGAAATACACCTTGAACACATCAAATCCCAGGTCTGATATGTGCGATTCTAGGATCAGCACATGAAAATAATGAAGTGTATGGCTTTATCTTTCTTTCCCTTTCTCCAACAAATGTAGAGAAGCTGGAAGTCTGGGTAAATAAGAGTCAGACATATCAATTAATTTAGGAGGAAGCTGCTTGCAATTAAACTATGCAAAATCCCAAATGCTGGGTGTTTCTGTGTTTAGTTAAAAACAGAGCAAAAGTGGAAACCCAGGTTAATTTTTCTTTCAGTACTTTAAATTAAAATTGTCCCACCAGTTTTTTAAGGCATTTGAGTCATGTCTTATTCTTTACAATTTTTAGGCTTTTTGGTTTTTTTCTCTCTTGCACAATGACATTATAAATGATGGGAAAATACTCTTTTTGTAAAACTGCAATAGGACGTAAAATTATGAAAATATAGTATACAGTTAAAATGAAAGAACCAAGCATGAAATCGGTGGAGAACTTGTCCACAGACATGTTTTCCCATAAGAATGCAACAGATAAAAAATGTAATAAATTCATTCATCTACACCCACTTTAAATATCTGAGCTGATCAGCAGTTTCACTGATGTGCGGCCAGACTTTGAAGTCTATCTTAGCTCCCTGGAATTCGACCAGCTACTTTCCAGACCATGTAATGCATTGCAGATCTTTCCACATTATGTATTCCAGATGGCCATATTCTTTGTGCATTTTGTCTTTCTTATTTAGGTTACTGGGGTAATTTGGGAGTAAAACTTGCATGCTACAAAGTGACAACTGACATATCATTATGCCATCATGCTGCTTAGATGCTGATGATGGACTTTAATGAATGTTTATGAAGTTTAGGTTTGTTGTTTTTTCTCCTCTCCTTCAATCGCTTTTATGCCCCCGGAGAATGAGAAACTGAATGTGGCAGATTCTTCATGTATCACATGTAAAGCTTGAGTTTCAGAGGTGCAAGCACCCACGATTTTACATGAAATTAATCGTAGCTTGAAAAACTTAGCACCTTTTGTAGATCAAGCTGCTGGTGAATGCAAGTTTCTCCTAGGATTTCCACAATAAGAAAAGCAGCCCATAAATTGAATTAGCTGAGGCCACCAAGCTTACTCTAGGGACCAGATTATCTATATCATCACAATCTTCTGCCTAAGGTTGAATTCAATCATTTTCACAGGCATCAGCAAGATCTTATCCACTGCCACCCAGAAAATAGCAGATAGGCAGCCAAGTAATATAAGACTCTTGTTCTCCTGAAAGGCTCTGAGAGCATTGTACACCTTGGGAGATATATCTATGTCATTTGTCACTCAGACCTCTAGATGGATCTTCATCTTCCATTTCATATTGTCTGTCTTACTACATAGACCTGGAAAAAAGCCTTTGGTTTCCTAAGGCTACGTTATTCTTATCTCCTTCACTTAGCACTAATCTCTCATTCCTCCCTTGAATCTGATAAGTCAGGAGAAGTTGGAACCCATTTGAAAAAATATAAGTTCAGAAACCACTACTTCTTCCATGCTTTGCTACAGTAAATGAAGAAAAAAAAAGGTCCAGACAACTGTGAAAAGCCTTAAAGGAACATAGATCTGAAACCTGCAAACACTTAGGTAAGAGCCCAGACAAAAGTGGCAAATGGTATTAAAATTGGGGGCTATTAGAAAAAAACCATGTGGAATACCATCTAAAACATAACGCCACAAGTCTTGTTCAGTAAACAGATGAAAATTTCATCACTGTAGACAAGTAACTTCTGTGTCTTCCAGTGCAATGCCTCACACAGTATCTGTCCTCAAGAAAGGATATTTTTACTTTAAGAGCTAGCTAATTGAAATAGCTTCTTTCATATTGGTACTCAGCTAACGCCATCTGGAAACACAGATATGGCCAGAAAAAATTAGGCTTTTTTTCAAAAGGATATTTATTCTTTGTGCCACCTACTATGTCCACCAAAGTTTGTATCAGCACTGAAGAAGTACAGTGTGCAAACTTGAAATGGAACATGGGGAAGGAGCATTGTCAGGGATTTGTCAGGGATACCAGCACCCATGACGCTTTCAGTTTTCCGTCATTTTAACTGTTTACTTTGCAATATGCTTTCTTCCTCCAAAACCTTCATTACTGTCCCCTACCCTACAAAAAACTATGGCCTTTCAATGAAAACTGAGCTTCCAAATTACTAGGCTCCTGGCACAGCAAATGTCACTTAGGCTGCAAAGACAAAGAAATGGAAATCAAACTCCCTGGTCTATGGCATCACATCGAAATCTCTGCTTCCCCCTGGCCTGTGACTGTGGTCCAGCCCCCAAAATGGCACTGTTTGATATAGGTAATTTGTGAGAATGGCCTGATGATCTTTACTGAGTTGGGAGTAGCACATTAGCTCCAAACATGATTTTCTGTCTCCAGCTGGAGACGATTCCCAGCGCTACCTCAGATGCCTCGTGGCTGCTCTCTTGGCCTCTTGTGGTGCTGCTGTGAGCACCAAGTGGCCACCAGGGCTCCAGTTTTCAGGAAAATTCTCTGATAAGGTGTTGGCATCACAAAGGTTATTGGATGCCCCCCAGAAGTAATGACTGCTTGACTATTTGTCCTATGGTTTTCCTGAGTGCCCAGGCACCCTCCCATACCCTCTAAAAAAGCATTTTCTTCAGCTCTCCACATGCTCCTCTTGTACATACCAGAGGACAGAGATGCTGCAACTGTATTTGTAGAGCTATAGCATAGCTAGAAAGTAAAACTACAATCAAATTTCACCCCAGACAGTGTGTTTTTTGCACAGATATTACACAATTGTTTCCTTAGCTGTTGTATTTGCAAATAAGTTCTTCTATGTTTATTCAGGTTCCTTCTGGGGCTCTTTTTCTTTTCACTGAATTCACAAGGAGCACTTCAAACCAAAGCAAATTAGGAACTCTCTGAATGTGGTGATAAAATAACAAAGCCCTTCCCAGTACATTTGAGTGGTTGGTGGGTTTTTGCCAGCACCTGTGACTGACCAGCTGCTAGCAAGGAAGAAAGCCATGAAGCTGAAGAGTGCTTACTCTGTGTTCTTTGACAAATCTTCACACTCAGAATAACACAGTTCGGTCCCCAGAAACCACGTTTTTATTTCTGCCTTTGCTTATCAAACAGGAAATGAAACTATTTTCATATTTGCTGCAAGGTGTACCATCAAGTGAAAGTACAGCTTCCTGCTTTAAAAGAGGAAAGTGCACTCATTGCATACATCTCAAAAATTCTTCTTGCTCCCTTGTTTGTGTTAATGTTAATTTTTTAAATTTTAATTCTCAAGAGATGTGGCTCTTCAGCACTGTTCTGTTCTCTGACACTGTTTCTCAGTTTAGTGTTTTGGGGATGAAAAAAATTCTTCAGTAAACTTTTGTAGTTTTACAAGCTGCCTCTTATCCCTACTGTTCTGACAAAAGGTATTGGGAGGTAGCTACTTAGCTTAGCTCCTGCATTTCTTGTGCTGCTTATGCTCTTACTTTTAATATCATTATGTCCCCAAAGTGTTTTAGCAAACTCATCTACCCTGAGTGTGTTTTATCAGCCTAATGCAGCTGCCACTGTCCAACACACAGCTCCCAGCTAATACAGGGAAGTGGGCAGGATCCAGTGATCCACACAGACACAACAGATTTATTTTCTTGATGCCAGAGCCAGGAACTGCTGCCTCCGAGTCCAGGATACTGCCAGTCACTGGTGGAATGGATATCAGCAGTGTTTCTGTGCCCCTCTCTTTGGCCACTTGCCTTATGGGCTGAATGAATCATTTTCACTTTCATTCCCGATACAAGAAACAAATTGGGATACTAAATTAAATGTTGGGAATTCAGGCCTAAGAGATTGGATGCCACCTTCTTCAGTATGGCATCAGAGACTGTATGTGAGCAAAAGGAAAAAAAACAGTACAAATTATTTTTGTTTGATTTGCTTATACATATTTTTGCATTACTACCATCAGAATAGCCAAGCTGAGGATATATTCAGAGCTGCGAGTGATGAGGTGCAATGGTTGACAGGGTTACATCTCTCTCACTGTACAGCTGATTGAGCCAAAACCAGTTAAATCAAACCTGATCAAACCTGGCAGCTGCTCCATGCTCACTTGGCCTGTGAGTGCTGTCTTCAGTCCTGGCAATCCATGTGGCTGTCAAGGCTTGGTCACCCCCGCAGGGACCAGTGGACAGGAACTGCACCACCTCTCCCAAGCAATGTCATTCCTACTGGGGACTCAGACCCTCACCTTTGCAATGTCCCTGGGCAGGCAATGAAGTGTTACTCTGAAACACAACATGGCGAAAAATTTCCCTAGGTCTTGTAAGAACTTTCTGTTGCAAGCAAAACCCATGCAAACCTCTCACATCCATCTTGTCTCTCCTTCTCTTTAAATAACACATTTCTGTAGTGGTTGGATCTGCCTTCAGTGCTGAGACATCAGCTGCTTCTGCAGAAAAGTTTTATATATAGTGCTCTGAGTCAGAAAGGATAGAATTCCCCTCCATTGTGGACATCACTTCTGTGTCATTCCATTTATTCCAAGAAAGTGTAAACTGTGATGGGAAAAGCTACTCTGTTTAAATTATGTTCACCTTCTTGTGTCTTAAAACAATTATCCTTCAGCTGCACTTTATCTGCAGTTATCCAGACACCTGATGCTGGGAAATCAAGGCTGGCACAGTATTAAGGGTCATTCACTAGTTACTAGGGTCTGATTTCAATCCTAGTTAAATATCTTGCAAACTTTCCATGTTATTCCAGTGAAAGCAGAATAAATTACCTGGCAACAAAATGTGATTTTTATATAGTTGGGATTTAATTTACTGCTTACCCTGAAAGGCATCGAGGAGAAACTATGGTAAAACTGAGAGTTTATACATCCATTTAAAATCTGTGGCAAGGTCTTTGATGTGCTGTTGACAAGGTTTCCAGGATCCCAAAAAGTAAATAAAGGTAGGATCAATGACAGGCACCCATCACACAGAGTTAATGAAGGATAACCCTTGCTCAGTTGCCTTGAAAATACCTGAAGGTCTGCTCCTCTGTACGGTTTTCACAGAAAAGCTCAGATGTTGTCCGTAATTTCGAAACATGGATTTCTCCAAACATCTCTACTAGAAACAGAATAGCACCAAGATTTTGCCATCTTTTTTTTCAAACCATAAACTCTAAGACAAGAATAATTTTATGAAGGGCCTGCACACGTGTGTGTCCCTTCTGCTGTGCACATATGCCTGGCTCACAGACCTTCAGCTCTCCAAGCACTTATGCAGACAACTGCATAATAGTCCAGCATCCTCTGTCTCTCTCTGGAGTATTTGTAGATCCCTAGTTTCCACCTAGAGAGCAGGTGAGCTGCATGGGCAGTCTGTGGGTGCAGGGCTGAGATGTAGATGACCTCACATGTGCACCCACAGCAGATCTATAAACCTCAGTCTCCTCCAGCACTGGCACATAGACAGTGTGTGTCGCAGAGCAGTGTTCTGGAGCATTTCAGACAATAGCCTCCTGTAGTGCAAATTATGTAGTAGGTATGTAAGAGTTCTCTTAAGTGTCCTTGCTTGAACACTTCCATTATTATTGATAGGCTTGCTGCTGCTTACTAAAGTGTAGAGCTCCTGTGGTTACACTGATGTATGCATGCCCTCAGTAAGCCTACAGCCCGACTGACTGCACTTTCAGGGGTATCCTAGTGCACCTGAGAAGGCCTGTAACTCCAGACAGCAGTGTCCCGAGAAGCTTCATTTTGAGATAGGAACAGAGGCCTGATCTGAGAGAGGTGTTGAGCGTTGCTGCTTAAGAGCAGAGGCAATGCCATAAACATGAAGGGAGGAAGGCATAGTGCTAAACATAAACCATACCAGTTATTGCGGACTATGCTGCAGTAATCCAATCTGTCAGGGAAAAGAAAAAGGGATGAATGGAGCTGACAAAGGTTTACATACCAGGATTGGAATACAGGAGTTCTAAAATGTGTATGGAGACAAGCGATCTGGGATCTCGTGTTACATGTATGCCAGTTAGTCCAAGAGTCAGGGATCCAGTGTAAGAGGGCAATTACTAATCAGTTCTCTACAGCCAAAGACTGTTTTCCAGTTATAAGCACCTTATTGCTAACCTAAGTATGTCAATCACAGCGGGGCATGGTCACCCATTTGCTGCATGAACAGTGAATTTTGAACACCACCAAGCCTTTTTTCTTTCCATATCACAGTCCCACTGATGATACTACTCAAATTTCAAATCAATTTATGTCAAAAGATGCACACGTCTTAGAAAAAGCAGAATTCATATCTTACATGTATATTCTTTTCTGAATCCTCAGTCCATGATAAGTAAGGATTGAAGATTGTCAGGCACATAGCGCATGGGAACCATTAGCAAGCTTTTTTTTTCTATCACAGTAAGAGGCTGAAAGGTTACAATGGCTCTTTCTAAAACCAGAAAGAAAAGGTTAAACATTTAATAACCAAGATTAAACAATAAATTAGCTGAATTCAATGTGCTTACTATCAGCAAATGCATGGAGTTACCATGACAGTGATGACACTGTATTAACACCAATAGTACCTCTGTGGTGTGACTAAAGCCATGTCTCCAGAGGAGCAGAACAGCAGTTCTCCTCCAGAGACACTGCTTAACAGGAACACTTGTCACAATTTTGACCAGAAAAAGGAATAATTTCTACCTATGCCCTAGAAAGTTCTAGCCTCTGATATTGATCTCTGGGTTGCAACCTGTGTTACAGATGAAACATGTCCAGGATCCTGCTAAATGCTGGTAGCCTGTCTACAGCTTCCGGACACTTTTCAAGATGTTTATCCATAAGGGAAGGTGATATTTTGGAGGAGAGCATGTGAGCCTGAGCACTTTGGAACCATTCCTCTTCTTCTTTCTGAGAGTCAGTGAGGGGTGAGACAGGCTACATCCTTGCCTTGTCTTCTTGGTGTCCATATATAGTTTATATATATATATTGCATACAAATTTCTCTAATCCTTGTTTGAGGCCCTGCTGGTACTACCTGCCTTCTCACCCTCCTCTGGCACCAGGTTCCAAAAGTTCACTGTATGCACTGTAAATGAATACCTTTTCATCTGACTTAAGGTGATCCATGAATTTCACGGAGTATCCTCTAGTTCTAGTAATGTGAGATTTACCGGACAGGATCCTCACATCCAAGTTATTCACCACATTTATGATTTTGTAAGTGTGTCATAACATAGCACAGCTTTCTCCTTTCTGCACCAGGGTCATAGACCCTTCTGAGAAGACTCCTCTTCTGCCAACCTAAGTGTTTTGCTTAGGTTGGCAGAGCAGTACACTCCTCTCAGGTCTCAGAGACAGGCTTTGCATGCAGCACTACAAGGTTTTATTAGGTGGCTAAACAACATCCTCTGCCATCAGGATCTTTTCTGTTGATGCCCAACATACTTTTGTATTTTGGGGGGTAGTCAGGAGGGTTTACTGAACTAAAATAGAGGAGGGAGCAAAGCTGTGTCCAGAGACTTGAGGGCTTTGGCTGCAGAGAATTAGTCAGCACAGAGGGAGCAGAGAGCTGCTCAGAGTCATGGCCAGTGTGTCTGAGGACATAAATAAATAGTGGCTTATGTCAAGTGCTTGTGTATGATGAAGTAACAGCTTTGAGAGGGAGCAGAAAACAGTACCAACTTTTGTTTTGCATCATGGTAGCTCCAAAGCAAGTAAGTAATTGCTTTGCTGTCTCTTCTGAAGAGAAACAGTGGCTGGACAAAGGGTTGCAGCTCAATAGATGTGTTTTCTGTGCATAGCATTTATTGCCTCAGACTGAAATGTTTTAAGCCAAAAATTAGAAAAGAAAAATAGATGCCTCAATCATTAAACTTGTATTTGTTTGGGTTTTTTCTCCTTCAGCAGTGAGACAACACATGTTTTTCAGCACGTTGCTCGGTTAGCTGGCCAGCTGGCTCACTTGCTCAGGGTGAGTTTTCAGTGTCTGGCAATGTCCTGATGGATGACCTATTAGTGGTCAGAGATTGGAGACTTGCTGTTCATGCTGTGAGATCGCTCACAACCAGATTTCCCAGCTCCTGGGAAGAGCCACAGTCATCACTTCTCCATCTCTCCTAGCCAGTATGGTGTGAAAGCAGACTATCAAAAACCCCTAAACTCCCATTCAGACCACTGAAGTGCACTTTTTGTAAACGTAGACTTTCATTAAAAACTATATATCCTATATCACAGCAAAACACTTTTAGCAGAACTACTGAAATGCTGATTAGAATAAGTATTTCCTTCAGGAATGTCCTTTTTTACATGAATTTCTTCATGAATCCCAAGAAATCAGTGGGATTCAGTTACAATTTGCTATGGACCAAACAGCATTTGTTAAATCTCGTGGTTACAGGAAGCGCAACTCATATTCTAATTTATCACTCATATATTTTTAAAGTCTCTTTCTTGTCAAACACCCTCCGTTACAGGTGCACTTCAGGAAAGGGAGCTAATAATCTGATATGATTCATGTAGTGAAGACCTGACACCTCCAGCCATTCTTTTTAAGTGCTGTTGGCATTAGTTAATATTTTCCACCTTTACTTTAGGTAATTTCCTAGTTTTCTATAGACAAGAAAAACATTTCAATGACACCCACAGCTCCAAACCACTACTTAGCACATAATGAACTAATTTAAACCAAGTCAATTTGATTCCAGTTTTCCACCATGTGAAACAGATGCTCTTTGCCAGGGCCAAAAACTGTACATAAAGAACAGTAGCATGTGAGCGCATTCCTAACTCTAGGTGTAAATTAAGCCTACATAGTACTATATTTCAAACAACATTAAATATAAAATATGAAAATGTATGAACTTACAGGCTTAACCACTCTGTGTTTGCCATTTCATTCCAGGTCACTTCGCAGTTTTAAAATTTTTTTCTTGCAAAGTTTCGTTTGATTATTTGTTTTGGTGATGAAAAGAAGATTCAGTAGCTGCTTATTTTGTTTTTAGTGAAAGTGTGGTTTTGTACTAAAATATTTGTAAAAATCTGATGAAACTATCAATCTCCACAAGCCTAAGCTGTTGAAATTTAACCTTTAACATAAACTACTGAGTAAAAAGCACCTTTTTTAACCTCACTGCATCTTACTCAAACTGAAGCAATGATGACGGCAGCACATAAGACAACATGTGTCTGCAAAAGATACAAATCCTCCAAGCAATATACATTTGCATTTCAAGCTTTTGTATATTTTTTATCACCACACAGCATCAAAGGCAGGGTTGAGATCTCCTAACAAAGTCAGAATATACAATATTATCTCTCTAATACTGCCATGTGTGGCTAACAATAGGACTGTAATAACAAGCTCCTAATCTAAAAGTCAAGGCCCCATGTCTTTAAATCATAGATTACACAGAACACTTTCTAACACAACTTCATGGCTTAACACAAAGCAAGTGCTAGCTTAGGAGAACATCTGACACTTTCAAGTCTTTGATGATGGACAAGGATGCTCTCTTCGCTGTGCTTTTGGGAATGAGACACATATCCAACCAACTCCCTTCTGCTACTAGGGAAGGTAGGGCTGTATCCTAACAAAACTTTTGCTAAAAGAACAATATTTTGGTTCCCAGGAAGAAAAAGGAGCTAATTGGCTGCTGAGCACATTTTGTATAAGCAAACATGGCAGAAAAGCGTCAGCAGTCCGAGGATAGCTGGGAAGTGATTGCCTGAAGGAAAGAGGTGGTGGAATTTTCTACATAGTGTTTTCATATTTTTTATTAATTCATTGGTAGGTTCACTCGTTTCTCCATGCTTTTATTGTCCTATTGCTATCTTTAAGCTGGTATTGAATACAGTCTGCAAGTGAATTCAGAGCCAAAAGATTATGTAAAGCCACACAGAGCAAAAGTCTGAGATGGTAGGAGCTGAGTACACCCATCATATTGAAAGGTCATTTAGACAATGGAAACAATTAGAGAATCTTCCTAGAAAAAAAATTAGCATCTTTAAATACAGTCATATCCAGAATGATCTACAATTATCCTGTGTGGATACCGTGTGAACTCTGACACTGGGATGGGCAAAAGTGCAGAAAATCACACATTCACAGGTAACAATCTAATGTACATCAGTGAACCTGACATCTGTGTACCTAGTAAGTAAACAACTTCTAGAGCACAACAGGAGCAGTACTGTAGCGATGATGTTCACAACAGATGTGTTTCAGGAGTTTTGTTTCAGAGTAGCTCTGATCTGGTTTGTGCTAAACGCCCATTAGCAGTGGGAGTACAGTCAATATGCTGCTAAGTAATGTCCTCTGGTTTAGTTTAACCATAAGTGAATGCATTCTGTGTGCCCTGAGACCAGTCAGTGACCTAAAACTCCATGTGCTAAGCTGCAGTGATTGGGAAACTTTCTTAAAAGCACTCTCTTAACTGAACCAAAAAACTAGTATTACCTAGTGGAACTAGAGCAGCAGCTCCTTCTGTGGGCCAGAATTCCATGCTGCTGCAACTGAGAACTCATGAGAATAATGAGAGCTGATGAGCTGCACATCATTTCAGGAGACTGATGATCCACTTCTCTGATTCCATGATAGTGTAACTCTAGTGACAGATACGGACAAACGTAGAAATCATTCATCACTATATGCTTAGTATGTAATGCATATGTTAAATAAAAATAAATGATATTTAACATGAATTTCATGTACTCTGATGCAAATTGTTTCTCAAAACAACTTTGCACCTGTATGGAAGTTCACATCAGAGAGTATCAGGTGATTCAAGAAGGGAAATTAGGCACACTTGTTATTTGTGGAACAGGTGTTGAAGGCAGTCATTTCACTAGAGCCACCACTACCATGCTAGAACTACCCACTACTGTGCTAGTCTTCAAACTCTTCCAAAGACTGAAAACTATATGGTGTGTTGTAAATGCAGGGCAGAGTGAGGGGGACACAGGCAGAATAATCGGCATGGTTGGGTACCTATGGCCAGTCTGTGTGTGCCTGAACTGTGCACTGCTGTTTCTGTGGAAGCTTCTCTTTCCACCTCTGTGACCAGCAACTGACACAGCCATCATTCAGGTGTGCTGCCAGCCAGACTAGCCAAGCAGGTATTGCACATTTCTCAGCACACTCAGGAAGCTTGGAGAAAACCAGGATGTTTTCGGCTTTTTTCAGCATTCCAAATGAAGTAGTGAAGGTAATTATTTCTTTGCTTTGCTAAATGATACTGAATTTGTATCTAATTACAAGAAATACCTGGAGGGCTTCCCATGGTTGGTTTGTTGTTTTTTCTTCTTTCTCCAAGAAGGTCTTTCAGCACAGCACCATTGTTACAATACTCCTCTTCCCTGAGGGATCAACCTTGCAATCCCGGCTCTGGCAAGGATCCCACTGGCTCTAACAAGTGCTCAGCTTGAGTCTATGTTACTGACTGGGCCCTTGGTGGATAATTTAATTGGCAAAGGGGAGTATACTGGATCTATTTTTGCTGAAAAAAAATAATTTCATGTTTCTTGAAACTATTCCATCTGCATTAAATTCACCTGAGAGGCTGTTTGTGTGTCAAATATTTCACTTCATTTTCTTCAAATGATTACAAATGGTAATACACGGTATTTTGATATTTTATGTTACTTAAAAGTAAGAAAACATATAAGAAAATGCTTCATTTCATGAAAAGAATTTTATTTCTGATTCAACTCATCTAATTTTTCATTTTGCTTAGGTCAAAGCAAAAATCTTTTTAAAACACCCATATAACAAGGAATCACCTTCTTCCCTTTACATTTGTACTTCTTAGACTGACCAATATCAGTAAGAGTGTCTTTAAAAACCTGGAGGTGTGAATGACTTCATTCTGAATTCCACCTATTTCCCAATTATCTCACACAGCTGATGACAGATTTGTCACCATTAGCAGGTGATAGGGCACAAGAATTTTCAGCAACTGGTCCAATAAATCACAGAATCATTTAAGTTGGAAAAACCTCTGAGATCACTGAGTACAAAAAATAAAGAAGTGATGCATCAAACCAGATCTGGTGACTCTTCAGTTCTGCAGGTGATTCCTCCACAAAAAATTTATCTATTTATTTTTCAGTATTTCATATGTTTCAGAAGAGAAAGCTTTTTACTGGAGTATATCTTATAGCACTTTCTCTTATCTAATGTTAACAGGTCTCAAGCCAGAAAATTAAAAAAAAAATTTTTTTTTTTTAACATGGCAGGTACCTCCCTAGAAATGGCCATTGAAATAATCTGTTGTCAATGCCTAATAATGCACAGCTCTGGCACACTGTCAAACGGGAACAGTCTTACGGACAACTAAAAGTTTAGTTAACTGGTCTATCAGGAGAGGCATCAGGAAAGAAGACTATAACTACTGAATACCTTCTTCTGTGGCTCCAGATCCCAGGGGACATTTGCCCCGGGGCAGGCTGCTCTGTCTGACACAGGCTGCTGCAGAACCAGCAAGGGTGACCGCACTCATGGACACACTCCGGAGATGGAGCCTGACTGGGGTGTGAGGATGCAGTGAGGCACTTTGAGATCTAATAATGGGACATGCAGCCTGCTATGGTTTTTCTTTTGTTGCTCAAATCTAGCCACTCGGCCGGGAAAGTTTCAATTAATCCTTTAGTTTCAAAAATCAGGATTTTTGTCCCATCTCATTGATAAATATCACCACAAAATAGCATATCATTGTTTTGACTTTCATGTGTTAAAAGGTTTTCTTTCTCAACCAAATGCCTCAGCATGCACTAGGGTTCAAAATTTTTTATCTTACTAGTTTCATATTTTGCTAGGGACAGAAATAACTCAATATTGTTTACCAGTGATTTCATATAACGAGCTATACACACCCATTTTTATGTCTGGATTCCAGAGGGAAAGAACCAAAGAGAAAATGTTGACTGACAATACGGGGCTAGATATTCTGTCTCCAAGAGAATTAAACAGTCTTGAATGTTTTATCATACATTTTTAGGAGTCTGTAGCTGCACAAAAAAATGACAGAGCAGACATGGAGGATAAGAAATTGGAGATATCGGAGGTCACAAACACAGATTAATAAAATACCAGTTAAATACGTTGAAAGGCCAAGATGAAATTCCAAGAATATAACACTGACATTGAAGGATTTCCTTCTTGAAAATAATGGGACATCTTTGCTTCTAACTACATACAAATGCAGGAGTCCAATCCATAAAAAATATTATATGCCAGAGCTAGCATTACATAAATCACAACCATCTCAACTCAGTCAGATTTAAACCACAACCCGCTCCCCCCCAAGTCTATTTTGAAATGTAATACCTTGAACAGAGCCAAGCTCATTGCTAATGCATTTATTAATAATTCTGGCTCCCTGCATATTTGGGAACATTCAGAGCCTCAGAGTTCCAGCTGGGTTGCTTCATGTTGCCTAGAAATATGTCAGGTTGTATAGTCTGTGATTGGATGCAAACCTTTCACATACATGTTTTCATTTGAACCCAGATAAGGATCGCCCTTTTACAAAAACAAAATGGATGTGATTAGGTACTATGTATTTCTAATCACTCACCTTGGCTTAGTATTCACTGGAAGAAATTGAAACTTAGTGTCACACTGATTTTTGCAGCTGCCTTTGCAACCCTCTACCTATTCAGTGTGTAACTTTCAGGTGCACTTTAGAATGTGCAAAAATAAGAAGCAATGCAGCTGGCAGCACAAACTGAAAAAGTTTTTGTACTTTCCAGGTCAGAGAGGCACAGTTTAAATATGCCTATGATACTGAAGACAGAAATATCTTCTCTCTTACAGTAAAGCTATACACATAAATGTCAAGTACGTGCTAATTCTCCTGTGACCCAGATCAGAGTGGCTCTCCTCGGCATGCTTTAGCCTGACGGCATTTGCCAGTTTGGTTTCTAATGAACCCCTCTATCTAGGGTAGGTGTATGACATTTGTAGAATGTGGCATGTTATTTTAGATTGCAGACAGATGTGCACACATCTGCCAAGAGGCCTAATCCTTCTCACTTCACCCTGGGTATGTTTGCCTTGTGTCTTTGTCTCCATTCTCCCAGCTTCCTTTCTATGCTAAAAAATTGATACACTTCTTAGCAAACACCCTCTGCTCACCCTAACTTTTTGGGGCTCAGACTGTGACTCTGGATGCATCAGAAAAAGTATTATGATCAGTGGTCTTCATTGTCCCCTGTTGATGTCAGCAGAATAAGCAGAAGCAAGAGAAAATTAAGGAAGATGCAAATCTAGGATCTTATTTTCTTTTATTTGCTGGTGTGCCTCTGGGACAAAATCATCAGAGGTGGACAGGAATAATGCACCCCACTGAGGGTGCTCAAACCCTTTCTTGGCCAGGGGCAAAGATGAGTAGAAAGCCTATTTCAGACAACCCTCTGGGGACGGCGAGGCCGTGCACTACAGCACTTGCACTTGTACTTGCTGCCCTGGCTGCCCAGCCCAGGTGGGGAAATCCTTTGCTGGCAGAATTGAATGTGACAGTCTGCTGGCTTTGCTCAGTCTCACAGCAGCGCTGTGACCCCCAGTTGCCAGCAGAGTAGACTTAGGCACTGCTGGCTTGTGCAGGTCTCCATCTGAAGGGCTCTTCATCGTGAGTCTTGGGCAAGCAAATACTGGAAAAGGAACGCTGCGAGTGCAGCACATCCATTGGTTGGATGAAGCTGACCGAACTGCCTCTTGGGCATTTTGTCCATGAGAGGAAGACATTGCTACAGTCTGTGCCAGGTAAGATAGACCTGTGCTGAAGACACCTTCCCTCTTCCCCCATTTTGTAACCAACATTTTGTGAGCATCAGCAGGTATGAATCAATGTGATGTGCAATGCTTAAGAAAAAACACAAGGTTAAAAACCAGCCTAACCCAGGGAAGTTTCCTGCAATGCTGTAGGATACACAGCTCTTCTATGACCTCTACCTTGTTTTAATGCTACATAGGTCTAAAACTTTCCTTTGTCTGCATTGAGCTTATTTGAGAGTCCAGTCCTGGATTCCATCCCAATTTTGTTTAGCAGCCAAAACTCTTATTTCTGTTGAGGGCTGTTCTGTTTCAGAGAGGACAATATGTTGCACCTTACTGCTCTTACTCCAGTCAAGTATTGTTAAAATTACAAATGGCTCCCTCAGATCTTTGCTCACGCAAGTGTTCTGACATAGGGAATTTTTACTTTTTAAACCTTTAGAAAAAAACATTCAGCTAATCTTCTGGGCTCTGTTTCAGGAAAGAACACTCCTAATGTTAAACACATGCCTTGGAATTGTCATTTAAACCAAAGGATCTGAAATGCATGTTTCTACTAAAGTTTACAACTAAATCTTGTCCTAGATACGAGTGCATTCTGGGTTTGGGCATTAATGAGGGTGTCCACAGACAAACAATAACTACTTTTTAGACTTGCTTTGGGTCTACATTACCTGCCAACAAAAGCAGTGCTTGTACATAACAGAAATGAGTGTTGACAAGGTAGCCAAAGGTATGGCTGCACCTTGCTGTTTTCAGAAAGATTAATAGATTTTGAGCCTTAGTTCTTTAAGATCTTTAGTGTTTTCTTGGGAGACTTGAGTCCTTCCAACATTCACTGCATTGAAGGGCATTCAGTGCTTTGCAGGATTAGGTCCAGCTACACAATTTTGAAAAATCTCTTTGATGCTTGGTGACGAGATGTGAAGTTTGTAGCATAATTTTTTATTTTTATTCATGCATGGAGCACAACCACCTCAAGCACATTTGTATGTCTAAAACTGAGATGAAAACAAATATTCTGGGGTTTAAGAAAAGTTTCCAATTATTTCTTTTTCATATATCCCATGAAGACAGAGCTTTAGAACAAAATTTTGGGCTGTGTCTGCAAACACATGGTATGAGGGCAAGTGTTTGCTGTGTACTACCTGCAGCAGTGGGTGCATATGTTAGAGAGCTGGAGGGGTCAAGTCACTAGCTAGTATCATCTTTCTCAAAGACAGGAGAGGTTTCTTGAGTCCTTTAACGGGAAGCATTCGTCACATGATACCTCCAATGGTCTTCCAAGTGTCAGCTGTAACATAACACTTTTCAACTAAGACAATAAATTGGCTTNCCCACCCACACAACCCCCACACATACCCCCCTGGTCCTTCCCTACTTTGGGCTTATTTTTTCCATTTTTTCATCGGGTGTGCTGATGGAAACGGTGAGTATGAAGCTCTGATAATTGTCCCGGATTCCTGAGCCCTCCGTCCTTCAGCGGGGCCAATGATGAAGACAGATGAGAGAGAGAGGCCGAGATGTGCCTGCCTGCCTGGAATGCAGAGGAGNAAGTGTTTGCTGTGTACTACCTGCAGCAGTGGGTGCATATGTTAGAGAGCTGGAGGGGTCAAGTCACTAGCTAGTATCATCTTTCTCAAAGACAGGAGAGGTTTCTTGAGTCCTTTAACGGGAAGCATTCGTCACATGATACCTCCAATGGTCTTCCAAGTGTCAGCTGTAACATAACACTTTTCAACTAAGACAATAAATTGGCTTAAATGTAGCAGGAAAAAGACATCTGGCTCTGTACCAGGCCTGTTAAGCAATAAACGAAACATAACCAAAAGGAAAACAAAACCAAAAAAAAAGAAAGAAAAAGAAAAAAACTNCTGCCTGCCTGGAATGCAGAGGAGCTGAAAGCTGACACCAGCTCGCTGGAAAAGGGCTTTCGAGCAAAGGCTGTCTCCAAGACAACAGAGTATTTTCCCTGTGATGCATTTACACAGTGGGGTTAAAGTTCTGTGAAAGCAACAGCTGTTGTAAAAACATTGTATTAAATATGCTTAGAACTGTAAAACGCGTGCTCCTCATGTTGCACTTTGCTCGAGAGAAATGTGGAAACCTGTGGTATGTCTGAGGGAGAGTTTCTGCTCTCTCAGAGGCTGTTTTATAAATGTCATGCTCCATTTTCAACCTTTTCCTGCTGAGATGGCTTCTTCTTCAGACCATTTTTCTCTAAAGTTGACTTTCAAGTTAAAAGCTAATGACTAAATCATGACTGGGTCTATGCCTTACTTTTACCCCTTTAAACGATGCTTTTTGCTTGAAAACTTAACTTTCACTGTATGTGTGCTCTGATGTTTGGACATAAGCAGCCGCAAATGAGGCTTGCTTGTCCTGGTGCCACCCACACATGTGGCCCAGCCATCGTTTGCAGTTCAGACTCACCAACACCAATATTTTTGCATTACCAGAGAGAAACCTCCTGCACTGCTCTCTTGTTACCAACTTTGCTAACCTCTGGGGAGAAACTTTCCATGCAGGTAGAATATTACCAGATTCAAAGATCAGAGGCTGGCAAAGACAACAGACTGCTTCAGAGCTATTATGTCCTCTTATTTTGCAATTTTCAGAGGGTTTTCAAACCATTACATAGTTTTCAAGTCAAAAGACAAAGACCTGGAGGTTGTAAGAGAGTCACCCAGTGCAACCCTCGCCAAGTGAGACTGGAAGGACACAGTGGCACAGCTACACAGATGCCCAGTGAGCCACTCCAGGCACTGATATGACAGCTGTACTTTTGATCCTTTCCATGCAAACTTTGTAAAAGTTGTAAAAGTCTATAGTAAATTGTGATTTAATGTTCTGTTTAAATTTCTAACTCATCTTCTCTCGTCTGCTCCCCTCTCTCTCCTTGCCTCCCCTCTCCTTTTGCCTCTCCTTGCCTCTTTCCTTCTCTCTCTTCCTCTCTTAGTTGGTTTTTTTTGGTGGAGTTGGAATCCTTTTTCTATTGAAAACCTGTTCATGCTGAAATACATAACTTTATGGGTTTTTTTTAAAGTTTGCTTTATTTAATAACAGGTGGGCTGTAGGATGACAATTCCTTTCTTTAAATCCCTACTCTACTCATAGAAAGTTAGATTTAGGAGACTGACATACTATGGCCCAGGTTTATTTATGACTTTCTGTTTCTGTTTCACTTCATTGGGTCCTCCACCCTGGCTTATATCTTTTCACTAGAGATTCTGTCTTCTTTTTTTTTTTTCCTGACAAAAATTGGGTTGGTTTTGCTCCTTTCCCAGAGGTACTCAGAATAAATAATATGTGAATAATTAGTGAATTTTCAAGCCTAATGGGTCTGAGCCCATTTAGGCAATGTGAACCTGCCCATCCCTTGTAATAATACTAGAAGGAAATTGCTCTTCCACCCAAATCAAGTTTCAACATCTGCAGATAGCTTGTCCTAATGCACTTGGCAATGATGCCAAAAAAGCTTCTCCATCCTTCACCTAGCAGCTGCCGTCATCACAACAGTCCAGCTGCAACTGAAATGGCTAAACATTTCTGCAAAGCTGTTTGAGTGTGTTTCAGGAATGCCAGGAAAGAGAGCATGAGAGGAAGGTGTTTGCACATGTGGGCTCACAAGTATGCCAAAGAGGCTAACAGGAAAATATTGCAAACCCCACTCTTCCCCACCTCTTAAAATATATTCAACCAATTAAAATAATCAAAGTAAAGATTAATTTTGACCATATGAATGTATGTGTGGGAAAAACTTGATTTAAAATATCTTGTGTTTTGGAAAAGATCATTCAAACACATGCCTGAACACATACATAGGAGAGAGAGAGAGAGATATCTCTATATCTGGGCTTGATTTACTTCCATGTGCTTGAAGGTACAAACTTCATATATATTCTACATCTGTCGGAACCTGGCAAAACAGGAGTTGTGGGTTTTTACTGCTGCCAGAGTCCACGTGTATATACTGTTGTCCCACTCCACGCTAGAGTTTATACTGCTGCCAGAGTCCACGTGGATTATACTGTTGTCCCACTCCATGCTAGAGTCCGGATCTTCATGTGTTATCAAATTTCTGTCTGAAAACACAAGACCCATTCATCTCCAGTAGGAAAAGCATGCCTAAGATACTTAGCAGTTTTGAGAATCTCAGCCTAAATAATTTTAACTGATCAGAAGTGAAAAGGTTATCTTACTTGAGACAGAGTCAAATCTCTGATTTCAGATGTGGCTTTGCATGTTCTGCTCTCTTTAAGTGTGGCTTACACAGAGGCAAAACCCCCAGCCATTCAAGAAAATCCTCTCAGTTTTGGAAACCAAACATCCTCAGGAGGATGGGAGGCTTCAAATTGCTCTTTCAAGAATTTGGCTAGAGGAATCAGGTGGAATGAATGTCTGTCCAGTACCAGCTGGTGTCTGGGAGTGTCCTCTTTGAAACAGCACAAATGACAGCCCCGTGTCCACTTTGATATGTGGTCATTCCAGATTTTGAAGACATTTTCCCAATCACCTCTTCTCGATTCCTCTGTCCCCATGAAATGCATGGCCATCAGGGAAACATCTTGAAGTTCAATAACCAGAAGGCACCGCAATGCCCTCATTATCAGAAGGCTGTAACCAGTGAGGACCATTTTATTTCATTGAAATCCTTTCAAACATCACGGTTTTTTTCAACTTTCTTTTTCAATATTTTCTCACAACCCCAGAGGTTAAGGGCCAGATCTTCAAACAGAGCCTGTGACTGGCAGTATCTCAATTTGCAGGACGGAAGAGGAAGAGATTTTGTCTCCAGGGGGAGGCAAAGAATGGGAAGCACTTAAAATTAAGGGGTTGAAATAACTCCTGTGCCTAAAACTCTCACTTCCTGGCTGAGCTGTTAGCAATATCATCACAAAATTGTTCTTCAGATGAAGGATGTGATTTTGTCAGCTTTGCTTCTGGTCCCTGCAGAAGTCACCAGAGGATTCACCACTGGCTGATGACACATAACCATAAGCGTATTTTAAAGCTTTGCATCATGTTAGTCTGTCAGTCAGGGGAGTAAGAGATAAGGGTTTTGAAAAATACAGCTACAGAGACAATATATGCATTTAATTCAAAGGGAAGATTTTAAACAAGTGTATCTATAAAAATCAAGTGGCTGATTCCCAACAAAGCTAAAGCCTTAATTCCATGATGAACCCATTATCCCACACTCCACCAGTACACAATTCTTGGTTTTATATCAGAAAAAGGACATTGTACTTTTCTTAAGCCCCAACCGATATGAAATCCTATTGTTATGGCATTCACCACAACAATAGCCCTTTGGAGCACTCAAAATGCCTGGCTGTCAATTAGGTTACTATAAGGAAGGAACAGGACATTGTTTACATCACAATGCACCATCAATGAAGGTATATACATTAGCCAGATGAATGCATTCTGCCGTGTTTCAGTAAGCCCAGTGCAATCAATGCTGACAATGAATATCAAGCAGGTCTCTTGTAACAGACTGTGCAGGTATCAGCTGCACTATATCTGGGTGTCCAGTATAACTCAGTTCCTGGTGTGCTCCACAGACTGGCAATGTTTTGGAGCACTTTGCTTCAGGGGAAGGCTGTAGGCGGGAGGAGGGGTTCAAAGATACCTAACAGCCTGGCACTGACCCATTGAAAATAAGGAAGCAGTTTCATACAGCCTCACCATTTGCCTTTGTTATTAGGAAATAAATCAGGCTTTGTTTTTTCTGGACAAAGTGAAGGAATGTCATTATGACTTATAAATTGTGCAGTTACAAAACAATCAGGAAATCTTCCCATTTAAATCTGAATAACTTTAATTGTTGGGAATTTAAACTTTAGTCTATTGAGTGAAACAAATGCTTAAATAGAGCTCTTCATTGAAATTCTGAGTTTGAGCTAAAACCTGCATAAAAAAACTCCAACAACTCTGAGGCTGGTTAAAGACTGAACAAATCTTATAGTTGCATCACTTGATGCCTTTTGACTGAAGATGAGATGAAACCAGAATTAACAAAGTGGCAAATTATTGAGGTTGGTAGTGCTTTATTTACACTATTGCAAATGCATTGAGAGAGTTATTTCCATCTCAAGCTACTATACAGTTTCCTCAAGTCTGTCTGGAGTCTTACTCCTGAACATATTGGTGCATTGGTAGTTAATACATGAAGACAAAAACACATGCAGACTTCTTTGCTTTCTCAGGGAATAGCAGTAAACATTTTTATACAGTGCTTGCTCCCAAGTTATCAAAGTTTGTCCACAGAAATTGTTATGTCATTGAGACAAACCTCTCTGAGTTGATGGCAGCAAGGTCAAGCAAAGTCTAGCAGAAGAAATGATAACACTTTTGAGAAACAGATAGCAGTATTGTAATGACTTTGTGTATGACTAAAAGCAAATGCTCCACTGAAAAAAATGCCCCTCTGTCACTAGGCAGATGAACTGGCATCACTGATCTAGCAATTGGAGCTGCAGGCTTAGAAATTATCTGTGTATAATCTCAGCACTCCAATACCTATGATTTTATTGGCACTTTCATGGTGTAAGAGCCTTGCCACTGCTAGAATTTCCTTTTACTAGCCTTTATCTCTGGCTAAGCTCCACCCCTCATGGATTTTCACACTGTCCCTTCTCAGAGATGACCTCTCTTCCACCTCTGACCTCTTTCAGAGTTTTCACCCTTGCTTTAACAATTGATTTATGATGTGCCTGTGAAAGGGTCAAGCCTACTTTTACGGTTTGCTTAAAATATTTCTTTTTTGGGTAGATACAGAAGTGGTGCTTAATAAGTGCTAAGTAAATAAACTAAGGATTGGAGACAGCTTCCATTTTCTGCTAACTACTAGATGTCTCTAAAACTCTTTGTAACAAGTGTTTACTAAGTCTTCAAACAAATTAACTGATAACTGTAATAATTTTGTGCCTAATGAAATGTGTCAAGGGTTTAGGATTTCCAAAAAGAGTAATTTCAAATTAAGTTGTCTCACAGTTCAGTGAAAAGGCAACTGCTAAAGATAATTCAAGGACTTGTATATGTAATGGACAGGAAGTCTATTTTTCTTTTAGTTTGACAGATCGATCTTCCATGGAAAAAAAAGAAAAAAAAGGCAAGAAGGCTACTAGGAACAAACTTTCATTGCCTTCAGCCTGCCTGTGCCAAAACTCCTTTTAACCTCCCTCAGGTGGTGTCAGAACTGCAGGATCAATCAATCACCTCAAAGGCAGATTTTGTTCTTCTGTTTCACTTATCCATTATTCTTTACATGCACCATAATTTATCATGCAAATTCAGTTATTGTTTTTTATGTGGTCATCACCATTCAATGTATCCAAAAATCAAAACTGCATATATTTAAATTTTAAAAAATCAATTGGATACTTGTGCCGATATTTATGAAGCTCTAACTAAATATTGACTAGATGACAATGCTTATCCTTCTTGCCACAGATCACATCACACATGAAACAATTTGCAAATACGAACAGTGTGTTTAGAGGCTCTCTGTTTCAAGTTGAACTGCACACCAACATTTTCTCTATAAACTTTGTCACACGTGTCTCTCCCCAAGCTAACTGGTACCAGATGATACTTTTACAGATGCCACAAGAGACATTCTCTTGGTTTCTTAAATGTACTGATTTTTTTTTCTAGCCATTAAAAACTTGATTTGCTATCCTGACAATTTTAATAGGGAAAGAGGCAGCAGGTTTATTGCTAAATTTTTCTCATTTTCACATTTCCATGAAATGCTACCAAACTGGAAAACCTACCAAGATAACACCTAGCATTCTATTTGGTTTGAATAGAAAAGCTCAGAGAGGCCAAATTTAGATAATATGTCTCTCTCTGTAATTAGAAAAAATACTAAATTGTTATAGTGCTTCCATGGTTTCAAAGCATACCCATATGCCAGGAGCTGGAAGGGGGTGACAACAGGTGAACAGGAACAGTCTCCAGGCCTCACTCAGTCTTGTTGGCAGCATGCTTGCTGCTAACCACTGGTCCAGAAAGAAAATGCCCATTGCAATCCGTGTCATGCTTGCCCCCTTGCCAAAGCCAGAAAGGAAAGGGATGCAGTTTTATTCCCGTCCAGCCAGTCTAGGAAGAGCACAGAAGGATCAGACGGAGCAGAACAGAGGGTTTGAAAGAATCACCTCCCAAACACAAAGACTGCTGTTAGGACTGGACACTGTCTGCCTTGTCACCATCTACCTGGTGTAATCACCAGGCACAACGAAGTCTATTCATTGAAGGCCTCACTCCGGGCTCCTTTGGCATGCTTAACACTTCCGCAGACTTACAAGGATGTTCGGAGTGTTCAAAGGATAAAAGACTGGACACTATTTATAGTTTTGCTGATGTTGGGAGGGTGGCTGTAATCCTAAATTCCTTTCTCAGGCCATGCTCAGCCTTGAGCTGAATGAATAGGAAAAATAAATAAATAATAACCATGAAAAAGATGACCCAATGAAAGCACTGCCTTTGTTTCTGTCCTGGATGTGGAGTGGTGCCACTTGTTGCATGCTGGTGTTCAGAAAATGGCTTTTGATCTTGAAAGCTTTCTGCTTGTTTTAGTCCTTTTACATTAATCACCCCTTAATTTCATTTATAGGATGCAAATTACCCTTACTCCTCTTGCTCAGACCATTTAAGCTAGCAGATCATTGATAGGCCAGCAAGTAAAAGAGTTGGGAAAAAAGTAAAAAAAAAAAAAAAAAAAAAGAGCTGAAAATACTTACAAATCTTGACTACACTTGACAAAAACCAGAAGTGGCCTGTGAACTATCCATTAGCTGAAAAGCTGGTATAGATCAGTGTCACTGCATTGAAGACAATGGTGGTTTGTCAGCTGAGAAGCTGGCCAAGTGGACAGAAAGAAAATGGTTTTTTCCTGGCAAAGAGTTAAACCAGCTCACTTACTCCTTTCTGAAACCTTCTTTCCACTGCTTTCCATGGAATGCTTTGACTTGGGAATATTTTGAGTGCTGGTGAAAAAACACTATAGATACATTTCTGTGTAACTATGTCAACAATGTACTGACAGTATCACAGGCTAACTGCACAGGTTTAATTTTACCACTGCCCCTCTTTCTATGCTATAGCTGCTTTTCAATGACACCCTTAAACAGAGAAATTAAAAACTCGTATTCTGAAATCCTGGGATAAGGGATTGTTGAAAGGTTTTCCCCTCCATGCCTAGCAGGAGCAGTGGCTCTTTTGTCATCCTTCTGAACTGGGGTTTCAAACTTCCCTCTTTTGAACTCAACTAAAATCTCTCCTTGATTTTACTTGTGTGGAACCTGGTGCTAACATGGGAAGCAGTGTGTGCACATACCAGGGACACCAACAGTAGCCACCCAGTCTCTATGTCCATTGATTGTCTAAAAGCTGACTTGATCAAATCTGTTGGGTATCCTGATCTAGACAATAAGGAACAAATGAAAGCAGAAGATTATGACCAAAAAAAAGTGGCAATCATAGATATTACTGTACATTGTATATTACAATGCTGTGATATACATATATTAATAGCAGCAATAATGACATACATAGTAAGCTTCTGTTGTGCTCATTTGTAGCCCTCTGAAATACTCTTAATGGGTTTTCAGAGCAGAGCTTTATGAGCAACTCCACACCACCTAACAGGCAGAGGTCACCAGCTCTGCAGTACTGCAGGTGGCAGGGATCACCTGGTCACTTCCACTCCTTGGGCAATCAGTCAGAGCAGCTCAAACTACTTCCACCAGCAGTTTAAGGTGGCCATTTTGCCTGAAGGGGAGGATGGATACTCTCTAGTTACCTTTCACAGACTGAAATGTTCATGTAGTGCCTGCCAGCCAAAGCATTTTATTTATTGCCAAGAGCACCCAAAATCTGCAAAGCCACAGCTTTGTGTTTTGAGCAAAGGAGGCACTTTGCTGCAGCCACTCTACCCAGTGTGGATACACTAGTTAGTCCTGTCTTCCATCTCCCTTCAAAGGAGATGGTCCCTGTCCTCAAAGAAGCGCCTGGCTGTACTGCTGAGGGCAGAGAGATCTCATGTTCTACAGCAACATTGTAGGAAACTACAAAGGAGTTACAAACAGCATCAGGAAAAGGAATGAATCTCTCCTCAATTCCAGTCATCTCACCTCTTGTGCCAGCAGAGCATACAGCTTGCCTGATCCACTGCTGCAGAAGCAGCTAAGGTCCCCGTGAATCTTGTTTCCTCCTTAGACTTCACTAAGGTAACCAGGGATTTGGCACAGTCACTAGATACAGAGACAGCATCAATCTTATGACAAGTGAGCAGTGTCCTGACGGGCTCTGGAAAAGGCAAAGACGACATGGACCTTTGGAGCAAAGTTCTGCTGTGCTGCTGGCTGCATCACCCTGAATTGTACTGACTGTGGGATCGTTACACTGCCTACCAAAAAAATCTGCACAAAAATATCAATTTTCTTCAGGGTTTTTGGTGAAAAAAATGCTCCCTCTATATTTTGGTCTTTCTCTGTATAGAGTTTGATTTCAGCTAAAACAAATAGTTTTGCTTTCTAACATGTTGGTTTTTGTTTGTTTTTCCAAAAATGAGACTCAGAGAACTTCCCACGGAAATCAAGTAGTGTTTTGAAGCAAGCTGTGGACCTGGAGACAGCACTGGAGGTTGGCAGCAGAAGCCTGTAGTAGATCTCAGGAACAAAGTTCCTCAGAATTTGAACTAATACAAATATAGAAAAAGAATCTTAGTAAGGGAAAGCACATAGATCCTCTTCCAGCCCTTCTGCCTCCCGCTGGTTTTCACACACGAGAACAGAAGATCCTGAGAGCAAAAATTGTCCCACTGCTAGAACTGAAAGAAGACTGCTGTTTTGGGCCAATAATATTATTATTATTATAGGGCCAAATTCTGATACCACTGGCATTCAATGAATCCATGCTTATTTGAGTGGTGTATATGTCAGGTCCCGAATTGACACACAAAGCGAAGTTAAATAGTGATTTGGGCTTGAGTCATAAATCTTTCTACCTTTTTTTTTGCATAGCTTCACTATCATGATAAATGCCTGATCTTTGTGGAGGAAAGAATTTAGTTTCCAATAAGATGATGAGAATGAATTTTCAGTTCAGCTATCTCTGCAGCCAGTTCCTACCTGAATACCATTTCAATAAAACATAAGGATGTGTTATGTCATGACTGTCCTGCTGGAACGAATTTTTAGACAGGAAGAAAAAAAAATTGTTTTTAAGTTTGTTTGTGTATGTGTGTATGTGTAGTGTGAATTTCCCCTTAAAACATTCCTATCATGCCGCTTCATATTCATTAATTAGTCTGAGGTTTCCCTCGTGTTTAGTTTACAAAGCCACTTAAACCCACGTACCCATTTAACATATTTATGACCCCAGTTTTCTTTCTTTTCTCTGAGACTGTACCGTAATTGTTCTCTGGACTCAGGGACTGCAGAGTGCCTTCACTGATGAAAGGAGACAACATAAAGAAGGAAATGAATGTGTGAGGGATGAATACCTTCCACAAAACAACTGGGTGCAATTTGGCCCATGGCCCCGGGGGTCACTTTAATAGAGTGGAGCCTCAGTCTCTATTGAGTGTATGGGAGACTATTAACTCTTAACAACTCAGTCTCAGGTTATTTATTTATTGCTTAAATGATTTGTTATTGCTACTTGAATTTAATATACCCTCTGGGAACTGAGATGGCAGCATCATGTTACAGAAAAACTACAAGTTATTTTAAAACCGTGATTGAATTTTTATGAGCACCATAAAATCTTTCTGAACAAATAACTTACCGTTAGTCAGAAACTTCAGCAGGAAATCTGTAAAATTAAGGGTTTATTAGAACAGTACTGTATTTGTGTGTTTCTCTGGAAAAGAGAGGGTTAAATATTGGATGCTTCAAGTATTAATTTTATTATTTGAATATAATAATACTTAAGTAGCCCCTGATGTTTTCAAAAGGCCGTATAGATACAATATTAACAAGAGAAATATTCATTTCAGCTTGGGAATACCTCATGTTCAGGGATCTAGACTGGTGCACACCTGTTCGGTATGAATGTTTTTTCAAAAAACTTCAGGGCATCTGCAGGGAGCAACGAAAAATCTCCACATCAGTTCTGCTAAGTGGACTAGTGTTCGAGGTACCTTTGCACAGTTATTGTCTGCCTATTCCTTGCCTATGTGCTGCTCTCCCCTCTGAAAGGGTATATTGGTACACTTCTTTAAATCATTCACTTTCCCTTTTGCTTTTCTAATTCTTAAAATCACTAAGAGAACTTCCAAGCCAAACAGCATATTTCAGAGGGGAATGGGGGTGGAGGGGAAGGTGAAAAGAAAGGAAAGGACTATTGAAGGCATCATAAAAAGCAGATGCAAAATGAAATGCTCAGAAAATTAAGGGGAAAATAGTAGTATTGCATAAATAAGGTTAAAAAGAAGGTTTAAAACCAGAAAGAAAAAAGGTCATCTTAAGTATTGCTGTAAGACTGGTCTTTGTACTCAGTTGTTTTTAATAGTAGACCCAAAGGTATTCACTAGAAACACTGAAAACTGCAGAACTAAAGAGATGTCTGATTTTAATATCTTGTTGCTTGAAATCCTGCCATGTTCTGACATAAAGAACTATTCCATGTTAGATGTTCTCTTCTGGAAATGGAATGATCAAATCTGAATACAAAACAGATGTTCAGATTTTGTGATTGATGCACATAAACCCACAAAATTATTTATATCATACCCTTTTCCATCCTTATTATAAATCAGATAATAATAATTTCAGATTTTTTTTAACATATTGTTTATGTATCAGTTACCTGAATAAAGTCTAGACATGTCCATGTAACACATACAATCATTCTCTTTCACCCTTCGGATTCTACAAGCGTAGAAAAGGTATAACTTGCATTCATGCTGTTGTTTCAAACGTGCCCAGTTCTTCTTGATATCAATGGACAATTAAGGAGCAGTAAACGATATGATATGAAAGACTTTCTTACAGGACTGTTGGTTATGTCCTCTTAAGTCTTCTCTCTTAATGTCCAGTGACTAAAGCATAGTAGTTAAAACTGCTTTGTAGCCTCAATGATATTCAGACATTAATGGAGTTATCTTTCAAACTTCCTTCCAATACTGAGAATGATCAATATTCTAATGGTAGCCTTCAGTAATTTATGTATTAACAAATAAGAGCTACAACATGGTGGTGCCCACTTACTTTCTGATATTCGGAAGTTGTTGGCCCAATCTGATCCTTCAGCAGTCTTAAAGTTTCTTTGCTTCTACTGACTCATGCTGACACTCTGACTCTGATGTCTCTTGATATGCGATTCATCTCACCTGGTATCACAAAGTCAGTGGAGAAACCCTGACATTTTTTGAGGGCACTTTGTATCACTTATCTTAGGTATGTGCCTGGCAGTGAAATGAGCCATCTTCCAGACGTGGCTGTACCTTTCTACTGACTATAAAGGCTCATGTATCACCTAGATGAGACATTTACAAATGTCTCAGACATTTATATTTGGTGAGATTGATTTCACCTCAGGTATCTGAAGAGACACACACAGAACACAAGAACACACAATGACACCTGTCCTAGGGCCGTCCAGCTCTATATAAGGTAACTGAAGATGGAGCAAGGGTGCTCTGTCCTCTTATTACTTGGCTTGAGAGCAGTTCTTCCTCCTCCCACAGGTCCCTTTTGACACTTCTCAGCTTCTGATGTGAATGCAAAAGCATCCTCTGCCCAACTGACTAATTCTCTGCAAACATAATCCTACAGACTACATGGTCCCATGCTCTGTAAAGGACAAGTTTCATGTGAAACCATGGTCCGGGGTCATTTAGCCTATTTTTATCAGGAGGCAGGATGCTGGCTGCAGGGCAGACAACTGCAATAAGACAAAGCAAACCAGGGAGAAAATGAAATTTCTTACAAAGGAGGAAGCCTTTATTATAATGAATGCATATTTAACCAGCACAAGTCTAAACAATCCAAAGACATGGACTTAATGCAGTTTTACATCCAAGTATATGAATATTTTTCTTTTTAGAGCTGTACTCTGGCTTAACCAACCCTTTAAAGAAGTCTGGGCCCAGAATATGAAAGGGTCCAATGGAGTACAATACTTCACAGGAAATTTAGTTGCCCCAGGCGTAACATACCGATGTGAACATAGCGCAAAATTTCTATCCAGAAGTGAAAGGTGAAAGGTTCACAGACAGGAAAATCAACCTGTAATCACAAAAACAAATTTTGCCTTCTGCGAGAGTCTTCTTAGACACATGAGCCTTCACTAAAATTGCAGTCTGACTAAAGAACCAGAACCCACCTGGCATCTTCTACGTCCAAAAATACTTCCAATGAAATCCTTGTAATTAATGCTGAAAGAACATCAGGAAGTTTGCAAGACTTCTTTGGATAATCTTAGCTGCAGAAGGATGCTTTACCTCTTAAAAATCTCCCCTTACATGTTCAGTCTTCTCTCTTTTCCCATCAAAACCTCAGAGCATGCTCCAGATCAATCAAGAGGCATCTGAAACACCCATGTTCTCCTACCTGTCAGAAACCTACTGGGAAGGGTCGTGGTGCTTTTGCTGTTAAACACCAGGACAATTTTTCAGGCAGCCTCCATAAATTTTTTTGGTAACCCAGGAGAATATCTAGCCTGCTGCATCTACTTTAAATACTGTTGCCTGCTGTGTCTGACTTAAGCTTGTCATTGCCAAATGTCTCCTTTTTAACATCTAGAATATTTATTTTCACACAAACTAAAGCATCTTTAATTACTCTCTAGTAATAGTTGGTAGAAAAGCTACCAACTAATATTCATTAGTAAATTATAAACTTTAAAACATTTAGTATAATGGTTTAAATAGATATTTTTCTTTAAACATAGAGAACTTTCAGGTGAGTAGAAACACCACTTAACTATTCAAAAGTTGTATGAGACTGTTCTTCCATTTTCAAACTAGAAACACACTGCTTAAGTTTTCACACTACATTCTAACTCAGATTCCCAAATACCTGTTCTTTAGTGACATAAATTGCTCTTGGTTCCATGTGACAAAAAATAAAATTGAATATTTTGATATACCAAATGGCTGCTTCATAGTCAGAGTGCTTCCTTGGCATATGTATCCATAATCTTTGCAATTTTTTCAAATATGACCTTTCTTTTGCAGCAGAATTTATTAGCTGTGGTGTGAGAGTAATTTTGAAAATTTCTTAACACTTTGAAGTTAGGTTTTCATTGGACCCCTTACCTACATAAAACTTTCTAGGCTGGGCCATTTCCTTCAGAGCCAGTGCCCTGCATCAGTGCCAGCAGTGTCTGGCCTGTGACGATGAAAACTGAAGTACCAGAATGGATTTCTGTACCCAGGTAATTAACTCTGAGTACTTTACCTATCTGTCCAGGATTTATACTGGCTTTCAATCCTGTAAAGAATTACATAGTCCACATGTATTACTAATGTAATGGCTTTCATTTCCTGCATCTTCAGGCGAAAAAAACCCCTACTTCAACACAAAAGAATCCAGATGTCTTTACTACAATTATACCAAGGAAGAATTAATTTAAGTGTTAGGCCTTAATTTTAGCTAGAGTCTCACTCTACATATATTCTATTTTTTAAGCATTAAAATGGAAAAGTACCCGCATATAACTTTCCTACATACATGAAATGAAACAACTGCTCTGCTACTTCCCACCTAGGATGCAAGGTGCTGGTACCTTACACCCTCTTCTCTGTGTTGTGTTTTGTTGATTCTGAAGATGCCCAAAAACTGAAACAATATTTCATCCCAGCAAACATGTTATATGACTTCACCAGTTTGATAAAACATCTTTCAACCTCCACCTTCCTATTTCACATCCTTTCCTGTAGCACTTTATGTCCCACACCTTGCAAATACTGCTTAAGAAAAAACTGCAGAAATCTTTTCAGATGTAGCTCTGGGGCATTATTTCCCTAAAGATAAGCTGTTCTTTGCCATTTCACCAAGAGGTTCAAAGAACTAAATATTTTATTTCCTGACTATGTTTATGATGCATAATCTAAGGAGAACTCTGCTTCATGAACTATCTAAAGTCCTGTTGCGCCAATGTATGCTAGTTATGACTTTGCTCTAAAAGAACAGAGGTTTTGCAGCTGTGTAGTCCTTCTGGACAAAAATGGAATGCCATAAGGCAAAATGATGAGTGCAGTGTCCTCCTGCACTATGCAACAGAGCACACCATATCACTAGCTAACCCTGTCATTGGACAAGGCAGTAAAGCTGCTCCCTTGCCACCTCGGTGCTGGCAGTGCAGCACCACTGAAAGCTGACAACTCAGGCCAGGGTGGAGAAATACATAAAGGCATCAGAAGACACAGAGGAGACTCTCCTGCCATGTTCCAAAAATTGCTGTAATTAATTGCATAAACACATTATTAAAAAAAAAAAAGAAAACAACAAAAAACCACAACAAAGCTTTATCTAGGTTTAGCGGCTGTGAATAGCTCCTTATCTGTTTTGTTTGGTCAGCTCTTCACTCTTGTTTCAGTGAATGAGAAGGTCTCGTACATCTGTATCTTGAAATACAGGCCAAGTACAGTAACAGTTCAAAATTATGTTCTGTATATGTCTACACTCAGATGAAAGGCCTCATGTCACTGCTGGACTGACTGCAGGACTAGACCTCATTGAAGAGATTGACAAGTGATAGTCAGAGAGTATCATCTGTCCTCCAGTTACCAGCATGTGGAAGGCCACACTAGCAAATTCTGGTATATTTAAATGCATCCCCATATTGAGCCTGAAGTAGCCTGAGGTTTTTAAAAAAGTGCAAATACCAACAGCAATGTAGGGATTCAAAAATCCAATAATTCAATTTGTTCTCTACAGGCCTCAAGTGAAGAACGTTGTGATGGTTTTAAGCTCAGTGTGCATGAGATGTACAAAGCATCAAAGAAAATGGTCTGAAGGGATGAAAAAAAGTTGAACATTCTGCAGAAAAATAGGTATCTTTATTTACTGTTGGTGGGAAAAATAGATTTTTTTCAGCACCATTACGCTTATTTCCTTGAGACAGACGTACTGAAATGTTTTATAAAAGTAAACAGGCATACTATTTTTTCCTGGAATTCATGTATTTGCCATTGTAATGTCTCATAGTGGGTCACAGTCCAGTAAGAAAGGGTGGAGGCTGCTTGTAAAGAAATATGTAGATTTAGAAATGTGACTGTCAAATGCTCCGAGTGTAACAAACCGATGAAAAAATTGTTCTAAAAAAAATGGATCATCTACAAAATGGAGATGTGGTGCAAGCTTCTATTGCATGTGTAATACAGCTGACTCACAGAAACTGTCCCAACAGCAGCTGACATTTTTAAAACTTGAAAAAGGACACCTGAATTAGTAGAAATGCATATCAGAGCTACTGGGGAACATGCCAATGTACATACATAGGGAGAGAGATAATGCAAGCAGACAAACGTGCCCTATATAAACTAGAGTTCTGGAGGGCACTCTAGCTCTGAAAAATATGGGGGTGCACATCTGGGTATGTCTAGGTGATATGCACAGTTCTTTTAAAGAACTGTTGCATATGTAAAGCAGTTTGCATGTCCTACCTGTGGCTGATACAGACTCCAGAGAAAGAGGTAAAACTTCTAAGCCCTAAAAACTATGGAGTAGTTTACTTTGAGTAGTCACTTCTAGTATTTATCATAAGTAACAATTTAAAAGATTGTCAGAAGTTGGACTTCTAGCAAAAGTAGAATGAATGATACTTAAGAACATTAGGGGATTGATTGGTCCAGTCTTCTAAGACAGGGGGTTGCTTAACTAATTTAGATGTTCAGATTCCGTAAGTAAGCGACACTCTAATCTCAGATCCTCTTTCTAGCTATTACTTTATTTCCATCACTGCCTGTAGATTCACAAAGTTTTTGCTCAGGTTTAAGTTTCCCTGTAATTAGTTCACCAAAGGAACAAAGGGCATGTTGCTTCTGCTAGATATGAAAAGTTTTAAGGAAGTGAAAATCACTACTACATTGCTTTTAATCCTCATATTGCTGGGTCCCTTATCAACTCTGCTTTAAAAATATGCCAATTAAGAAATACTGCTGACCAAGGAAAGTAAGTGCTTGAAGAGAAGTTCAGACAAACAGCTGGAGTAAATCAGATATTATACTAATGTCAGACAATGCAAGGATGCTGATTTACATCCTCTGTGAATCCTAAACCCAGGCATTCTTCTTGTAAATCACAGCAGTTTTTCTGGGAACATAGTAAGGAAGTGTTTTATCTACGCTTCCTTGTAACACATAGGCCTTTTTATGATTTCAAAATTGTGTAGGTTTTATTAGTATGAGTTTACAGCTCTTTGTTCCCTAGACCGTGTGAAGAATGGAAGCAGGAGACTTGCTGCTATTTTACTTTTAGCTGGTGAATCATGGAGGGTGTCTCACATTTCATTAGTGTTTGAGTCCCTAACTCCTCATACTTCTCAGGTTCTTTTCCCCTTTGCACAATGTATGCGGGGACAAGAATGTGTAAGTGCCACTGCTACCCCATTCAGACTTTCACTGAATTGGTGTAATTGGATTTTGCACCTCAATTTGCAAGATACAGTTCCCCTGAAAACCAACTCGTTTTGGTAAGCATAAAAATAAAATGAAATAAAAATAATAATAAAGACAGGGCAGGCATTCACAAGGTACCAGGTCTCCACAGTCTTCAGCTGAGAGACCCCAGATTTCAATGTACCCTGAAAAGGGTGATTAATTTAAAGTGAGTGGAGTCTGTTTCTTTAAGACAAGCTCATAAATCGTGAAAGATCACCACTTCTTTTCAAAAGGCTCTCCACGGTCTGAGTTTCCCTTCTGGGTCAGTAAAGGCATTGAAGTTTTAATGGCATGCCATGGCAGATTACACGATACAGCTGTCCCGGCACCGTGAAAATTAAGTTATGCCCCGTGTCAGCAAGGTTTTTTTCCCCTTTTCTTTTCCTACCCTCCCCCCTTCACTCTCCCTCTTTCTTTCTCTTTCCCTGTCCCCTTCCTCATTCTCCTTTTTGCTGGGAAGTGCGCATCCAAGGAGGAGGTGGGAGCCCGGCAGGAGCTGCTGCCACGGCTGCTGTTGAGCCCCAGCTATTGAGACTGAGTAAATGGAGCTGATGGGTGAAGAAGAGCCATCAAAATGGAGGGTTTTGTTCCTCCTCCTCTCCCCAGTCCAGTGGCAAAGGCAGTCCTCCTTGCTCACTCAGGCGCAAGCACCTACTCTGTCTTCCCAGCGCTGCCGGACACCCGCCACGCTGCTCCCTCTGCTCGGCACCCAGCGAATCCGCGCTGTGGCCCAGGCACCAGCAGACCCTTAAGCTGCTAAACACTGTCACAGGAGGATTACGCTCCTTGCCGGAGATGCCTCTTTCCCACAGGGCAGGGCCTCGCGCACTGGTGCACACCGCAGGCACAAGCACGCCCACGAACCGCTGCAGCCTCTTGCCTTAAAAGCAATCGCAATCCCCGCTGTCCCTCTAGCTCCTGTCTTCCCCTCTGTAAAGAACGAGAGAGTAAAGAGCTTATTAAAGCATGAGGAATTAATCACATTAGCGTTTAGTCTGGCAGAGCAGAGATGTATGAGGGGGAGAAACAGATGAGGAAGCAGAAACGAAAGAATCATTTGCAAACCCATCAACCAATATTCTGTGTCAGTCATTTCCAATCTCTTCTTGAATTTTAATTCCTTGAAAACTTCAGTCTCTGAAGATAAATTTAAACATATTGATCTTGGGTTCTATGGCGTGATTTCCTTTCGTGGTCTCCTGAGGATGCCTACAACCACAGAGTGCAGATAGCCCACAGCTGAAAGTTATTGTTCTATATGATATCTCTAATACCTCAAGATACTGAGTTATGACAGGAGGTAGCCCCTATGCCTCTTCAGTCAAGTCAGAGTGGTTTAGTAAATCTTTGTTTTGGAAAATTAATAAGTTAATTAAGGCTTCAAGTAGAATTCTCCGTTCTGATATGAAGCCAATATGTTGACTAGTTTACCTCTTCCAGTCTGAGCCTATCTTTAATAATGGCTATATAGGTATACTTTACATATAAACAATATTGTCCATCTGAAGTGCTTGAATTACACCATATGCAGTAACTTATCCAAAAGTTTCTGGCTTTAGACTTGCACACTTTCCAGTAAGCTTTCTATTCTCATGCAGGACAATGATTTCAATGGGATTATTTGTGCCAGGGCTCTCTAACACAGGGATACTTTGATTAAGCTTTTTATTTGTTCCACTGTTTCTGTGTGTATTGATAGCAGAGGATGAAGTCTGACTACCTGCATATTCAGCCACCTCTAGTATATATATGCTTGATTAAATATTAAGGTATTCTACATTGGAATTAATTTGCTAGTAGGACTTGGCATTTTTGACTTGCTTTCCCCAGTTGTTCCTAGGTACAACCTGCTGTTCACAGCCAGTGCATGACTCAATATGCTAGAAAGACTTTGCCAACAAACACAGTCTGAGCTGAACTTCATCAGACTACCAACAAATGTCTAGACCTGGGACAAAATTAAATTTTTGCCATTATTACTGAGTGGTTGCTTGCAATGTTTTTCACAGGTGTGACGTGAGTTCATGAGAAGAATGGACTTTTAGCTGAAGGACTCTGGACCAGGAAACATTGTCAAAGAAACTTTAGCAGCCATGTGCCTTCTTATGTACTTTCTGTTTGTAGTTGGCACAAATGATTTGATAAATGAATCTGGGGTTGGGGGCAGAATAAGGGTCTTGCAGTTTATCTTCTACACAGGTGATGTATAGACAGAAAGAGCCACTTTCACAGCACTACAATAATTCTGCTTGAGTAGTAGCAGAGACAATGACATCTGGGACCAACTCATCCCACAGATTTACCATTCCACTTGTTTTCTTGCATACATCAGTTTCTTAACACACATCAGTGTGTGGGGGAGAGCTGGTCACTACTCCTATTTGTATTGCTGCTATTCAAAACAAGTAAATCTTTCCCATGTTTTTTGTCATAGGTTCAGGCCTTTATTGAGAGAGGAGAGCTGTGAGCTGCCCAAGAGCTGTTTTGTTGGCAGGGGGTTAAGGAGAATTGTCTGTCACATCAATTATCTGCCCTGGAGCTCTTAGAAAGAAGGTGCCTAGAGACTGTCCACTTCTCTTGCTTGTACATCCACACACATGGACACCAAAACAGCTCACACTTTGATTGGAAGTTGCTCTCCCCCTCTCTCAGCAGTGCTGCAATCCATGTTAAATCAGCTCATTCCTCCTTCTCAGTAAAACTAGACAGGCCCCGGCTTTGAATACGCTGGACCACACAAGGGAGAGGGGAAAAATATCTTTCCCTCAACCCTTTCTCTCCTTCGTCATTNGACAGCTCTGAGCCTTGGTCAGGGGAGCCCATGAATTGGACTTGCAAAGGGCCCGGGAGGGGTCCCTATAAATCTTCCCCACACAGACGTGGCTGTCTGTCTACTTCTGGGCTGCTGCTCATTGTGACTAAAGTTTAACTGCTTTACTTTCATTCGGGGGGAGGCGGGGGGGCAAGTCGCATAAACCTGAGGTTTATGGATATTGCCTTATTTCCTTCTCATTTTCAAAAGACATTCGTTTGCTTCTTTATTGTTCCCTTAGAAAAGTAACAGACACAATTTTTTCTATTTACTTTATTGCCAACTTTTCTTTATTTGTCTGTCTTTATCCTGCTATCTATGAAATGGAAACTACATTAAGTAATCCAACATTTGTGAGAATATGAACAGCCACTTCCTTTGGCTGCTTATCCTAAAAAGACCAAGACAATCAGTATAAAAATAACAAAAAATAAATATAAAAGTGATAATGTATAAATCCTGTGTGGCTGTGTGTATAACTACACACATACTTACATACAGGTACGCAGACACAGAAATAGATACACACTTGATAGCTTGGAGAAATGCCAGCTGTAATTGCCACAAACTAAACATGGCTTCATGTTTTCTCACTGATGCTTTTACCCATCATATTCTGCCTTTCTGCTCGTGACTAATTTCTTGGTCCCATTTCACGGGTCACAGAGCAATATAGCAACTTATTTAATAGCAGTACACACATATGTTTTGGATATAGTTTGAGTATGATGTCACCAAAATTACAATAATATAGAGTATTACTAAACATCATCAATATATGTGAATTCTTATCATTGTAAGAATGCATTAGTCAACTGAAAAATGTAATTTTTATTGCCACAAATTATCCTCCTATGTAATCAGAATCTGACAGCATAAAAATTTCTGGTTCTCAAAATTATAATCAGGATAATGGAATTGTTATTTTCAGCTTTCATGCACAGCAAATTATTCACGGTCTTTCCACATTTATCTTAAGGAGAAAGTTGTCTGAAGACTGAATCCAAGACTAAGGATTGTATTATGAAAGTGAAGTAAATATATTTTGAAATAGAAATCTCACTCTGTCCATTTGCAAATCATGTTACAGGTAGACAGTGAATTGCACCATTTAAAGTTCCTATGAATCTTAACCAGTTTTCAAAATCACTTGATTGAATAGGAAAAATTAGATCTGCAAAAGAAGGACAGAGCTGACTGTGCTGAGGATGTGGACATTTCATTATATCAGAAAGAAGCGGGGAGAAAGGTGTTTCTCCATTCTTAGACACTGACTTGTTTGCAGTACTGTTTCTGAGCAAAACACGTAAAGTTGGGCAGTTTGCTCCCTGCATGTGTGTGCGTGGGTGGGTGAGGGGAGTTTGAGAATTCCTAATCCCACAGCTCTCAGGACCTGGAGAGTTGTACCCCATCTGGGGTAACTGGATTAAAAATCTTTTCTCATTTCAAAGGTTTGATCTCAACGAGGGTTTGATGTGATGAAATCAAAGTGGCAGCTTGGATTTGAAAACTATTTGGATTTGAGCTTCCTGAAGTCTCGATCTGAGGGAATGGCTGCAGTGGATATGAATGTGTGGTAACTGCACTAATGCCTGTATAAAGAAGAAAGTTATACTTGAGGAAATAAAAAAATATCCCATTTCTAAAATAATACCTACTCTAGTGTGACTACCCTTTTAGTAAAATAACTTTTATCAACTAATGATAAGTGGCTCTTGTGCTCTCTGATTTTAACACATCCCCTAAGTGACAATAGTAGATTTTTTCTTAACATAGGTGAAGCTAAAATAAAAATAGCTACAAAAATTATGTATTATATGGTAATTACTACTATTATTTTGTTGTCCTTGTAACTTCCCAAGTTTCAAGGACGCCAAAGACATGAGAGCAGTTCATTGATCTATCCCAGGGAAGGTCAGATTCCACATGATTTTGAGCAAGTCACCTTCCCTCTTTCTCAGCCTCCATTCCTAACCTGTAAATTGGGGACAATAGTAGCATACCTATTTCACAAAGTGTTTCTGAGGGAAGTGTGCTACAATGCTTCAAGGCATTCACAGTCTTTGCAGTGAAGCTTGCAAGTAGTTAATGCATTTTTGAAATCAAATACAAATCAATTTCTCCATAAAAGAAAATACTAATCTTGGCTCCAGGTGAAATTTCACATGCAGTTAGAAACACAAGCTTAGAGAGAAGGTTCATAAATTAAGTTATACATTTATAAGAAAGTATACACAAAGAAATTTGCATACAACCCCTTAAAAGGTAGGTACTCAGAATGAAAACATGTAAAATGTACAAAGGACCAAAATAATTCAGCCTTGAAAGATTACAGTAAAGGCAAACATGGCAATCAATGCTGCCTCTTTTGTAATCACCATACACTATGTGGGATGTATTATCCATGTATCCTATTACACACCGCCTAAAATTGACTAGTTTTCAAATTAGACAAGATCATAACATTTATACAGAAGAAATTATGTCCATTTTTTGTTACATGGAAAGGTAAAGCATCCTCAGACTCTCCCTTCTCACAGATACCTTCTGTTTAAATTTGACAAAAACCTCACATAGTATAAAGAATTGATTAGAAGATATCTCTGAGGCATGAAAGAAATTTGTGTAGGTTTATAATGAAAGACTGTAAAAACTTACAAGAAAAGGTCACAACGTACAAGAATGAAATACATCATCAACAGCTCTGCCCTGATGACATTTCGGAGTCATCTACTGAAAGACTGAAACACAGCTTTCCAAGCAACAGATCTTTCTAAAAACTGGTGCCAGCCAGTAGAACCATGGACCACATATAAAAGTTTATTAGAAAACTCGGCACCTTCCATTCTAACTGTAGATTCTCTTTGACCTTTTATTGCTAAGGTAATCATATAGCATAAAATATGTATATGAGTGTCTGTACACATATAAATACATACCAGAAGAGAATGAAAAAATCATGTCTTCTGCAAAATTCTCTGAAAGACAAAGACAGAAAACTACACACAAGGGATGTCACTCAGCCTGTATTCTTGGGAAAGTCTCAAACAATTTAGACATATTTCTTGAGATGACTGAGATCCAGACTTGTGTTTTAAATATACTAACCATTAAACTTGACTTCAAAAGAAAAAGGAAGAACAGCACACAAAAAAATAGTAGTGCATTATGTGCATTTATAAACAGAATTCAGCGTAACAAAACCTGTGCAAGGTAATATGGCAAATGATGGAGAAATATGTTGTGGCATTAATAATGTATTTAAGTCTCACAGTTCTGTCTTTCAACTGTTTTTCCTTATGTAAACACTTTTGACAAGTCTTGAGTTTTCCAGAGTGCTTTTGAATAATCTACTCCTGTCATCTTAAGACTTGTTGTCCTGGGCTTGGCTGGGATGAAGTTAATTTTCCTCATAGCATCTTCACACGGTGCTGTTTTGTAATGGTGACCAAAACAGTGTTGACAATACACCATTCGGGATGGTTCTGAACAGTGTGTACAGTGTCAAGGGTTTCTCTGTTTATCAAACCGTCCCTCTAGTGAAGTAGTCTGGGGGTGGACAAGAGACTGGGAGGGGACACAGCTGGGACAGCTGACCCCAGCTGACCAGGTGTATATCCCATGGCACATGACAACATGCTCAGCAATAAAAACTGGACGAAAGGAGAAGAAAGGGAGTGACACTCATGGTTATGGTGTTTGTCTTTCCAAATACACACGATGCAAGATGCAGGTCAGCTGTCCTGGAGGTGGTTGAATGCGTGCCTGCTGATAGGAATTAGGAAATTAATTCCTCCTTTTGCATTACCTACTGAACTGTAAACTTGTCCTTATCTCAAACCACGAGTTTTCTCACTTTTGCCCACCAACTCTTCTTCTCGTCACCTGGTGGGGAGTGAGCAAGGGGCTGCATGCAGCTCAGCACTTACCAGGGTTAAGGAACAACATTAGTCCAGATGAGCTACATCTTGTCAGATGTTCTTACAAAACTGTCACTGAGTGAAAATTTACTCCTTAGTAGGTATATGTTTAATTCTAAATACAAGAAAAAACTTATTCCCCTGTTCCTTGAAACAGGTTTTTTATGTCGTTGAAAATTCTTATTACTTCACCTCAGTAGTTCCCTTCTCTTCCCTTCCTTTGCCTTTCTACTCTTTCCCCACCCTGCCTTTGCCCTTGCCCTCTCCTCTCCACCATTTTCACAATGAGTTTGTCTTGGTTTGGTTTCTAAAGTTTCATCTACTTTTCATAACATCTTGGAAATAATGGGTAATATAGCTCTCTGAAATAGCTTCATCCAACCTCATTAAGTACTAATAGGATTAATCTATAGTCATATAAAGATCTAATTGATTTATTTACTGTATCAAACAGTATTTCCCTATTTGTGTTCTTGTCCTTTATTTCTTGATACACTAAACAAATACTGTTTGTAAGTGACCTTTTTAAAGAACAGTTTGTAATTAAGGAAATTAAAAATGGAAAAACGCTTTCTGGCATTCTTATCATCACACTTCAAAATCTGTTTAAAACAACTAAGAAAAGAGAATTTTCCTTTTGTGTTTCTAGTGGTTCTGGGGGAAGGCAGGGCAGGGTAGTGAATGATCTCGGGTAAAATAGTAATTCATAAACCACTGAGATCTAGGGCTGCATTTTGAACAGGCAACTGGTATCAATTGAAACTGTGAACACCTGACTTTTTGCGAATTAAAATCCAGTTAATTATTATCTTAGTATTGTTAAACACTATTGACTGTACTTTTGAAAAGCTTTTTGAAAATAACCTGTAAAAACCTGTAAAAAATCTCCTAATTACATAAAGCTTAATTCATCATAAATGCAACATCAGTAGGCTAGATCAGTAGGCTGGGTTTTCTGGACCAGAGGAATTTGGTATAAAAGGCATTTCTGGTTTGGTAGGAGATGCCTTTTGAATATCGTTGATCTTATGTCATAAGATACTACCTTAATAAGGCTAAAAATAGTACTTACTTCATGATGACCGGATGAGTTCTGGGAATGTCCTGCAAGACACAGGACTGCTTTAAACTCTCCTTATGGTGGGCAATCACAAGGAGAAGAAACAGAAAACACTACAACCTTTTGGCAGAATGCCAGGATGCTGTAACACCCAGAGGAAAAAAATACAAAATGCAAGTTTTTGTATTTAAGTAGGAAGATCAGGAGCCTAAAATGAAAGGGTAGCAAGCAGTTCTGGATATCTTATGGGTAAGGGCATTGTCAGATTTCTAATTATGAGAACATAGAAAACCTCCTTAAAAAAGGAAAGGTAAGACATCAAAGTAGAATTTGTCCTTAACAACCAGTAGGGCACAACATTTCTTTCTTTTCTAGTCTATGTCATGCTCATTGAATGGACTATGGTAAGACTACCAAGGCAGCAGAAATCCTGGTCTACAATGGTTAAAAATAATGGAAATTAGTATAAACTGGGGAATGTGCAGTGCAATCCTTTCCCTGGTAAATCTTCCCAGTAACTGGGCATCAGAAGTATCACAAAAATCACTGAATTTAAATTTCCATGTCTGTATAGGTCACAGCATGTTATCAAGCTCTTAAAGAAATCAAAGGGAAAGACTGAAGTGCTCGCTCTATCAAGCAACACGCTGACAGAAATGTAAAATCTAACCCTCCTGCGTCAATTTTATTCCTATCCTCAGCTAAGCTCTTCCACTGCAAACTCGACTGAGACACACAGGTCACTGCATTTACGGCACTAGTAGCCATTTTTGGTCATTACTTTTCAGATACTCCAAGCTAGAAACATCTGTCATTATTAATTCTCTGAATCATTGATTCAAATCCATTTACATATTCTTGAACTTAGAAACCATCTAAAAGAAGGAGAAAGAGTGTTTTCCTACAGTTCTGCTCCTCCTATCCCCACCATATTATAATAAAAATCTATGTAGTACAGAAAAGAGCGGAAAGAATGATCAAAGTGATGGAATGGTTCCATGGAAAAAGAAAACTTGAAAAGGGATGTGGAAAAGTGCTATAAAATCACTGTGGAGCAAGAAAAAGGTCAGGTGGCAAAGTCCCACTGAAGAAGAGGAAAATCTTCTCAAAACTGTGCAGTTAAGTAGTGGAACTCCTTGCTATAGGCTGTCCAGGATGCAAAAGGTGTAGGTGTAACATGGTAAACTGAAGGCAGAAAAATCCCACGGTACTTCCTGAGAAATAGAATCCTTAGTACTCTAACGCCTTCATCATTTCTTCATCTGTCATATATGTGAAAGAAAACTGTAAGCTACAAATTAGTATCATTCTGGTGAAATGTCAGAATAGAACTTTGTTGCTGAAGACAAAAACAGATTTCCATGAAAATGTGGGTATATGTGTGTCTGCTAAGTCCTCCTGCTCATGTTGAATAATAGACATGCAGTGAAATTGTGACAGTCTGGATTTAAATCACATGGGCTGATTTTATGTGAGTTTTCCTATCCTGGCCTGACTGGAAAGAGCTCTTGCCACCAAGCTTGCTAAAGGATAACCATGTGAATCTAGCAGCTACCTGTAAACGTGTCAGACTGAGATATCACCTAACATGCACCACTCCCACCTCAGACGGAGAGGCTGTGTACTCCAGTCATCACTGGAGATGCTTAGCCTGAGAGCCTTTTAGGAGGATGGGATAGGGATGGGACAAAGAAGATGCCTCTGCCAAAAGAAAGTGCAACCAAAGTACCACCTCCTTCTTAGCATCTTCCCCATAACCTCTCTCTGCGCGGTGCCAGCTCAGCAGCTTGCTTTCCTAACTGTCCATGATGCTTTTCCTGCCTCAGGAATTGTGGTGTCACTGAGGGAATGGCATCAAATAAGTAAGTGGGTTTTTTTGAACATGGGCTAGAAAAAATGACAAGACATTCCTGTAAATTTTCAATACCACTTCAAAACAAGGAAACCAAGACTGACACAGATATTCAATCTTACACTTTAAATGCAGCCAGCCTAAGCCTTTTCTGGGGATTAGTATAAATCATGATTATAATACATGTTAGTAAACATACATGCCAGTGTTCTGTAATGAGCAACAATTCATGTCTCTATATCCTACCTATATCTTGACAGGAAAAATTGTTTTGCAGGGGGTGGAGTTATGTCAAGATAAAATCATACCACACTTAGTAGCAAAGTAGTATTAAGCTTTCATCAATGTTTAAAAATACACGATATCCCACACATGTGTTAATTTTGTTTACATATAGGATAGCCAAACATTTTAAGACAACCCGTGTATGGGCAAAGAGATATGCATATTATTAAATCAACACATAGCTCTATCTAATATTTCATTACTAAATGCATGGGTATATTTAATATTAAAATATCTGCATCTGTATTTGAATGTGTAATTAACCCTAAGATTGCTTTAGTCTCCACATGTAGTTGTTCAAAAGTGTAGGTTTTAATGGCAATACTTTCTTTAAAAGATCTGGGAAAATAGCTGTGGAGTCAGTTCCTACAGAGATTACAGAAAGTGGCTGTCTTAAGGATAAAATTTTGCTTAAAGCCTCTTCAGTTCTGCCTCTTATTTAGTAGTCACAGTTATGCCAAATGTCTTACTCTTTTTTCATCAGGGAGCAGATAATAACTCAAACGCCTCAGCCAAAACAAACTCTTTGAAAAGATCTTATGAAATCATTTCTCTTTGCAAATCCATAAAAATCACCTCAGACTCCTTATCAATAGAAAGGCTTAAAGAGGGTGCAGAAGTCGTTGAATTATGATGTGCTTGTTTTAATGAAATTCCACTCCTGCTGGGATGTTCCCTGCAGATTTTCCATATTTCAGCATGGGAAAGGTTTGATGCTTTCCTGCCGGTGCCAAGAGTTAATTGAAAACATTTCAGGATAAATTCAGCTTGGGGGCCAACGCTCCCATTCCTTCATTATTCTTAACAATAATAGAGGAGTAATACAATTATTAATAGGCATGTTGTATCCTCTTAAAGTGGCAGTGTGTTTCTGAAACCGTGTCTTTCACATTCTTTTTCTTAAGCAAATCTGAAACAAATGGAAGAATAGAAATCTCAGGAGAAAAGCAAGCCTGGCTGGTATATTATACCATTAATCACTTTTTCTTCGCAGTGAATATTTAGCTATTGTTAACTACAGGTAGTTACTCAAAATGAAATTTTAAAAAATATCTAATAAAACAAAAATATCACTCTTCTAAACCAGAATTTCCTGAAGGTCTTCATGTTTAAAGTCTCAGCCCTGTGTGGTATTAAATGGTTTTCTTTGAAGACATGTATATCCTCAGAGCTCTTTAAGGAAACTCAGAAAAGAGAAATGCAATTTTTAACAAAAATGCCATTGTTTTAAAAATTAAATCAGTTTTGAAGTGATATATCATTCTTAGGATTTATGTTTTCAGTTTAATGAATCTAAAATAATGGGGTTTTTTTATGACCTAATACATTAGATTGTTTTGCTGGCTCAGGGCTACTTATATATTATCTTCTGCAGTAAACAATTTATACTACAACCTCACAGAAAATACTTTTCATTTTAATATTTTTTTCCTCTGACCCTGACTCTTGATACATTCATAGCAATTTTGTCAGTATTTATGTGCTCCTGATGACCTAAATGTTGAAACTCGTAAAAGTTATAAACAGTTAGGGAAATATCTCCAAAATAATGTTTTCACTTAGCTTATTCTCGTCACACATTTTTATCTCTTCTCCACACTACTCCTCCCAAAACAGACAACATAAAATATAAAGTAGTTCTCATTGTTTACAGAACTATTTTGCCATAAAGCTTGCCCTCTGAAGAATCACAAAACCCACCCAAACAAATAGAAGTTACATGATTCCTACAGACTACAATGAGTCAAGGACATATTTTCCCATTTCAAAAGGCTGTACCTCATTTACCAAAGTTATTCTCTTTTTTTAACAGAAGTCCTGCTGGCAAAAGTCTTTGATGGGGTCCCCGCCTATTCTGGCAGCAAACATGATATTTAGAACTGCACCAGTATAGAAGACTCTCCAGACTGAATAGAGGTAATTTAATCAGCTTTCTGCACCTTGTCTTAATCTTCTCACCCGGAAGGACAGCAGGGGTAAAAAAGGTCCAGGCTCAAACTCTTTTCCAAACAGCAGTGTACTACTGATGTAGCATTCTGGAAGACAACTAAATGGCAGGTGTAGTTTAAAGCATTTCTATACCCCAAGATGAGGGTAGGACCTGAGTAGAACCAGGGCAGGGTTAGGAACAATTTCTGCCTCAGTTATCCTACTGCAAAACAGGAACACCTCCTGAGTCAGAGCTACCATGTGTAACCATCTCTCTTGATTTGCACATCAGAGTACTAAGACAATGCTGGTCTTCAGATCTGGGCTGAGAGAGCATCACCATACGCTTTCACTTGTTCTCTTAAGTTTAACAAATTTTCCCTACAAAATTACTTGAGAAAATAAAATTTGTTCCCATGAATATCATAAAGACAGCTTTCAGCTAGCTTGTACATACATCTTACAGGACAGGATGCTTCCTAATACTGAGGAAGTGCTTGGTTGCTACAGCCCTTTTCCTTGCTTACTGCACACAGATGTGAGAAAAACAGACAGTATTCTGACCAAAGTGTTCCCAATGAGGTCTGAAAAGAGTCAGAATTATTTCTGAATACAATGGGAGGGATTATATTCAGGCTCTACATGCAGTCAGTATGTTCTAAGATTTAGCCTAATATTGCCAAAAACTGAACCACTCAATGTTGGAGCAGCCCAAAAGAGAAAAGATTTCACAGTTTCTCAGATTTCTATATAATTCTTATCTGCTCCTTTTACAAATATGTCCTCTCCATTCTAGCAATACCTTTTGCATGGTAACATTCTTCAACATATCCAGCTACACAGTTTTGCTCACTTCAGTAGGTTTTAGGCCAACTCTTAGCTACACCAGGACAAACCCAAGGGTTAGCTGCCAGTTGATTCACATAAGCTTCATTTAGTTAACTGAGTAATATTTCTCTCCAAGTATAGAAATAAAGCCAAAGGCTAAATTCTGACATCAGTTGCACTACTGCAAACTCAGACTACCTCTAACAGGAGTCAATGATTTGGAACTATGCAAACAAGACTTTACATCAGAGAAAGGTGAGATGTTTTGGGCAAATTATTTGGTACATATGTTCTTTCAATTCTTTCTGCAAAAGCCACACTCTTGTGTTGAATTTTCTTCCATAGCCTCAATTTCTGAGATGCACAGACCAAGACATCTGTCTACACTTGACTTCACCAGATCCTTTAGACTAATTTGCAAACATATGGTATACACCTGAATACACTAATATGAAAAATAAAATAGCCCTAAGAATTTCTGTGGACTGCTGCTTCACTTCCTGCTATAATACATTTTAACATGACATCAAAAAGGTTTGAATCAGTTTAGAATTACACTGTAACTCCTGAACAGAGATAACATGAAGATCATCACTACTGAGTGTGTCAGGGATACCTATAGAATCATAGAATGGTTTGGACTGGAAGGAACCTTAAAGATCATCTAGCTCCAATGCGTCTGCCATGGGTAGGGAGCCTTCCACTAGAATAGAACACCCAAAGTCTCATCAAGCCTGCTCTTGAACACCTACAAGGTTGGGGAGTCCACCATCTCTCTGGACAACCCGTTCCAGTGCCTCACTACCTTCACAGTAAAGAACTTCTCCCTAATAACTACTATAAACCCACCCTGCTTCAGCTTAAAGCCATTCCTCCTTGTCCTATCACTACATGCCCTTGTGAAAAGTCCCTTTCCAGCTCTCTTATAATCCCCCTTTAGGTACCGAAAGGCTGCTAAAAGGTCTCCTCAGAGCTTTCTCTTGTCCACGCTGAACAACTCCAACTCTCTAAGCCTGTCTTCATAGAAGAAGATCAACTTAGTGGCCTTCTCTGAACTTATTCCAACAGGTCAACATCCTTCTCATGTTGGCAGTTCCAAAACTTCTCCACTACTCTATTCCAGTAGAAGTACTCCAAGTAAGGTCTCCCAAGAGCAGAACAGAGGTGCAGAATCACCTCCCTCAACCTGCTGCTCATGCCTCTTCTGAGACAGCCCAGGACACAGCTGGTTTTCAGGGCTGTGAGTGCACAGTCGGGTCATATCGAGCTTTTTGTCCATCAACACCCCCAAGTCTTTCTTCCCTGGGCTAGTCTCAATCCATCCCCTAACCGCCTATATTTGTACTTGGGATTGTCCTGATCCAGGTGTAGGACCTTGCACTTGGCTTTTCCGAACCTCGTGAGGTTTTCACAGACCCACCTCTCAAGCCTGTCAAGGTCCCTCTGGATGGCATCCTATCCCTCCAGCATGTCAACTGTACCACACAGCTTGGTGTCGTCAGCAAACTTGCTGAGAGTGCACTCAGTTCCACTCAATTCAGTCTGTGTCACCAATCAAATATGTTGAACAGTGCCAGTCCCAATACTGACCCTTGGGGACACCACTCACGACTGGTCTCCACTTGGACATTGAGCCATTAACCACAATTCTTTGAGTGCAACCATCCAGCCAATTCCTTATCCAGTGAGTGGTCCATCCATCAAACCCATGTCTCTCCAGCTGAGAGACAAGAATGTGGTATGGGACAGTGCCAAATGCTTTGCACAAGTCCAGGTACATGACATCTGTTGCCCTTCCCTTGTCCACCACTGCTATAACCCTGTCAGAGAAGGCCACCAAGTTAGTCAGGTGTGATTTGCTCTTAGTACAGCCATGTTGGTTGTCACCAATCACCTGATTATTTTCCACATCTCTTAGCACAATTTCCAGGAGGATCTGCTCCACAATCTTGCCAGGCACTGAGGTGAGACTGACTGGCCTGTAGTTCCCTGGGTCTTCTTTATTTTGCTTTTTAAAAATGGGGGTTATATTTCCCCTTTTCCAGTCAGTGAGATCTTCACTGGACTGACATGCTTTCTCAAATATAATGGACAGTGTCTTAGCCACTTCCTCAGCTAGTTCCCTCAAGACCCTCAGATGCATCTCATCAGGTTCCATGGACCTTCAGGTGCACCTTCAGGTTCCTTAGGTGTTCTCCAATCTGATCTTTTCCTGCAAAGGGCAGTTCTTCATTTTCCCAAACCCTGCTCTCACCTTATGTAACTTGGGCAATGTGCCTGGAGCACTTGCTGGTGAAGACTGGGGCAAAAAAGCCATTAAGTACCCCAGGACTTCTCCATGTCCTGGGTAACAAGCTTTCCTGTATCCTTCCATGTGAGGACACACATTTTCCCTACTCTTTCTTTTATTGTTGATGTATTTAAAGAAGCTTTTTTTGTTACTCTTGATGTCCTTGGACAGATTTACTTTCTCAGTGCTTTAGCTTTCCTAACCATCACCCTGGCTGTTTGGACAGCTTCTCTCCAAACAGGCTACCTTTTCCTGCTCCAGCCTCTGTAAGCTACCTGTTTAAGTTTGTCCAGGGGCTTCTTGTTCATCCATGCAGTCCTCCTGGCATTCTTCCCTGATTTGCTCTTTGTAGGGATGCAATATGTCAGAATGTAGTAGGATTTCAGAAGACAGGCCAGTACCCTGCTAGAGAAATTTCCAGATATAGATGTCATCATGCTCAAACTACAAAGATCATGCTGACAGTAACACTTCTTCAGCTACTATCACTGTTTGAATTAGAAGGCTCAGCATCATTGTCAGTGGATGACTGGAAAGTCACAGTGCTTGTATTTGTTCTGTTTAAACCACCTAACTTCCTTTATTTCTCACACAAAACTAGTGCAAACCAAATATACACTCACATGTACACCATAAAGTAGTAGGTAATTGCATTATTTTAGTGTAAGACATTATAAACAGGTGTGGCTTGATTTTCTATTACTAGGGGACATCTAGCAAGCTATGTTTATTTACATGAGGATGTGTGTTTTGTGATTACATAGAGCACTGTAATCTCTCAGGTAGTACTATGTTAAAATACAAACTGTGTCTGCATTGTCTATATTTGCATTTAGACATACTTATAAGGGAGAAGATTCAGTTGTATTTTATTTCTGTTGTTTCAAGGCAGCAAGATAGTGTGGTGAGGAGTGCCAAGAACATGTTTATAAATATTTCTCTCTTGCAAAGGAAAGAGATGTCCCTTCTGCATTCCCAGTTTCCTTCAAATTCTTTTCCTAGTCTTATCCTTCCCTTTTCCAATCAAACTGTCCATTTTCCAATTCATAAGCGTTACTCTTAGATGGACACTTTCCTTTTCCTCACTGTGTTCCCTTATATTTCACTATTTCCCGTGTGTTACATTTCCTCTCTTCTTCTTGTCTCCAAGTCCTAGACTAAATTCTACGGTTTTGGTCTCCACTCTCCTCCTAAACTTTCATTGACCCCTTTTCAGCTGTTTCCAACCTCTCTGGCCTTGTGGGCATGTGTAACAGCCACCTTCTCTCCTCAATCTTCATGCATCACCATCTCTATTGAAATATATATTAATAGATGTATTCTTGAGCCTCATCTCATTCTACATCTACCTAAGGAGCCTCTTGGATGTCTCATCATTAGGTCAACACTAAAATCACAGTATAATAGAAATTTATTTAATGGGACCTCTGGACATCATCTACTTCCAACTTTTTCTAGAAGCTGCATTCGAACCCAAACTAGACAAAATCAGCTGTATCTCTTGCTAGCCAAGTCTTGAAAACCTCTAATGCTGGAGGTGACAGTTTCTCTGGGAAACTTGCGTCAGTGCTGCACTACCTCCTTCACCTCCTGGCAAAGCTCTTCCTAATGCTCCATCTGAACCTACTGGCCACAGTTTGTGCCTGCTGCACCTTGTCATACCTTCTTTCTTACACTACTGAGAAGAGTCTGGCCCTGTAGTCTCTACAAAAGTCCTCTTCCCATGGCTATAGGCTGCCATTAGATCCTCTTTTCAGCTGGACTAAAGTTCAGCTCCCTCATCTTTTCCTTGTTGGTCACAAACTCTAGCCATTCTGGCTGCCTTGCACTAGTTCATAAGTTTCTCAATATCCTTCCTGAACTTGAGAGAGGAGTTGTCTGAAACCTGGACGCAGTGTTTGAGGTGCAGTGTCATGAACACCAAGAACATGGGGATGATAGCATTCATCTCCAGATTCTGGAGATGTGAAGAAGATCTTTTCCAGAGCTGAATATTCATCTTATTTCCACAGTACTCTTATTTTATGGCTCTGCCAACATTACTAAAGACAGTTACCTTTCTTTCCATGTTTCCCCATTATTTTCAATCTGTGTACCAGCTAACTTCTTGACTTTTTTTTGGAGCTTCTTTCTCCTTATTAGCAAGTACACTATCAATTCTCCAAACCTTCTCTACATAATAGTCATCTCCTTTTCCCTTCCCTTTCTTCCTCTCACCCATTCAAAATACCACATTTGAAAGTGAATCTTTCTTTACACAGACATGTATCACACTCTGTATCACTTTACTAATGTATTTCTAGGTTGCCTACAGATCACACTTCACCTCATGACCCATCCTACTAAACCGTAGTCTATTTCCTTACTCTAGGGTGTTCCTCTTTCCCCTCCCTGATGGATGTCCAAGATACAGTATTAGTGCTATTATCTCTGTGTGTTAACAAAAATCTCTCTTCGTGCACATTCACCATCTACTATAATATCCACTTGGCTCATAATAAATTCATGAAAAAAAAGAAACTTTAAGAAAAAGGGGGGCTTGTCAATGACTATTTTGATTTTGAGCACCAAACTCTCATCACGAGCAGTAGCTGCATAAGTCATCCCTCTTTATTGTTTTATTTTTATGCCCTTCAGTTACATTTGCATTGGTTGAATTTTGGAGGTAAATATCCAAAATATTAGCTGAAAGCTTCCTCAGAAAGCAAATCTTTCCCACATCCTTCCCTGCAGCTCCTCTTTAAGAGGTGTCAGCATGGCTGAGAGAATGAAGTGGCTCCACATTGTTTGCCTGAACTATTATGTGTTTAACATTTCCATAACAAAAGTGCCACTCGACTTCTCCCCGATTAATGCAGCTTGAGGGCTCTTGTCCTCCTTTAATAAAACATTGTTGAAATCATTTATTTAGAGCCCCTGGTTACTAGTGGGAGAATGACCATCTTTGTGCCAAAATATAGTGTATACAGTCCACTATTTTGTAGTAGATCATTCTGTTATTTAAGAAATTGATTAAATGGATGTCTTAGAAAGTATTTATGCTAATAGCACATTACTTATGTCATTCAGACAGTCAATGTGAGCCTTTTCAACTGTCTACCACAGCCAATGCCTCAAAGTAAAATACAGTAACTTTCGACTTTACTGCTTAAAAATCCAAATCACAGACATGAAATCATTGCTCTTCCCATTTGAAAATGTTTTCTGTTGCACAACTACCTACTTTTGCTAGGATGTGAAATGGGTATGTTACCACATGCAGTGTGGCAGTGTGTGATGTTATTAGTGGGGAGAGGAACAAAATTGATTGAAAGTCTGAATTTTTTTTAGTGACATTTGAAGACTATGCAACTCAGTCACTCAAGAAGAACTTTCCATTACTCAAGTGGTGATGATTCTGTGTCCCATTACTTTTCATATGTGCACTGCGGCTATTTTGGAGCACCTCTCACCCTCCAGTGTACTCAAAAGAAAAAACAAACCAAAGAGCAAGTACTTGTTTTGCAACACATTGAGATGGAATGTCTTGTTCTGCACCTGCAAAGCTGCCTGCAGCCACCTTTGCAACCCTATCTTAGATATGCACTATAGAGGCATGTCTGCCGTGAGACATCTGGTACACCAACAGCTTTTATGAGGAGCAGAGAGAAGATGCTAAGTAAAATTCATCATGCTTTCCAATGTGACCATGAAAAGTCTTGGCCAAACCAGAGCTTTGCTTACGGTCATTGTAGGGCTTCGTTTCATAACAATTTTAAAGTTATGTATGCCTGTCTGTATACATTGGTGTATATTGTTGAAAATAAACAGAGACCTTATGTTATGTCCATTGTGATTGCATACAAAAGATTTGCTGTGCGCTTGGGTGATCAGTGAAGCTTGAATCTCCCTCTATTTACTGTATGGTCACTGTCAGTTCAATGAACTGCCTCCTTGTTCTCCACCATTGTCCCACACTCCCTTAAACATTTGTCACTGAAGTGCCTCCAAAGACAAATAAACTGTCACCAAGAATTCAAACCTGGTAACTGGGAGTGAAAAGGGATCAGAACCTACTGGATTATTTTACATGAAATGATGCAAAGTTCCTTCTCCCCCTGGAAGAGATAGGCTGGACAGGACCTCAGCAGAAAGCCCTGCCAAATACCCAGACAAATGAGAGAACTGCCTTTCCTGTGAAAAATCTCCATCAGGAAAGGTGAAGTCTTTCCCTTGCTTAAATGTCCTTGCAACAGCACTTGACATTTCAAGCATTTCCATTAGTCTGAACATCAAGCAAAAGAAATAAGGATTTGATGGACATCAACATCTGCACAGGCTTTGTTGGCTGGGACACATACCAACACAGGCAGCCATTCCTCCTGGAAACTGTGCTTACTCTAACCACACGACAAAACCCAGAGAGTTATCTCCTTATGGAGAGGAGCTCACAGGACAGAATTAGTTCAGCTGTATTTATTGCACAGTTATTTAAATTAAAACAATCCACTTTCTCTGGAGAAGGAAGTGTACAGAGCAGTCCTCCCCGCCTAGTGGTGCTCAGTGTTGATTTATTCCAGGCAGATGCTTTTGACAGGAGCCTGTAAAATTAAGTCTTGAGTTTATTGTAGCAGTTAATTATCTGTCCTTTTCTAGTGCTAATGACTTTATTCCTAAATGAAGAAAAATAAAGGCTTTTAGCTGGGACTTAATTTTTCATCAGCAACGACTTAACTAGTACTTGTGGGTGCTAACTGTTGACAAACTGAAAATATGTTTTTGGTCGTCTATGGAAGAAGTACTTCAGATCATCCTTACCCAATTGTGAACTCAGCACTTTGTAAAGAAAGCTGAGTCTATTTACAAGTCTCACCCAACTACTCTGTCCTCCTCCTGAAGAAACAGTTTCCAGCTTTGTTTTAACAATAAGCTTACTCAACCGTTCAGATGACTTTAAAAACAAACTTCAGATCATAGCCACACACCAGAGTCATACACTTGTTTGGTATCACGACTATTTGGGGTTGGTTTATGTGTGTGCACATGCACTTTTGTGCATTTATTGCTGGGCAACATAATCAAATTCACACCCTAAAAAATAATAAAATAATCTGTCATTGAAATAACTAATCCAGAAGCAGGGATTTCTAATTTTGTTGATTTATACAACAGACAGATGTGGATTTGCGCTCTGTCAAGATCTGCTAAGATGAAAAGGACACTATCTTGCTAATCTGTCGCCCCCTCAGTCAAAGTTTATTTGTGGTAGCTTTTAAACTTCTGACTTGCTTTCCAATTACAGCCTTTAAAACGAAAAGCTTTAAATAAACACCATGAATAAAAGATAAATAAACTTTTTCCCTTTTTTTCCCTTTTTTTTTTTTTTTTGTGAGTGCCTAGCTTGACGCAGTCCAAACTCAAATCCCCAGAGGACTGAGCTCTCTCTTTTGTGCTAATGTTTAAAAGATTTTCCAGTGCTGGAGTTTATTCCTACTGCAAACATTTCTATTTACAAGGTCAAGTGTATCAGCACTCGACACAGCTTAAGAGTGTAATTATTTATCTAAGGGCGTTTGAGTGTAGATCAGTAGCTCTGGCAGGAAACCAGGCTTCAGCACGATGCAAAGAAACTCCTAAGCACAGTATTACAAGATCTAGTAATTGCTGATCCCTTCAGTGTGTTTACTTTTGCATTCTTCATTGTAGGAGAAGGCAGGCTGAATAGCAAACTTTGCATTTTGTTGCAGCCGCCTTGATGTGTGCGCCCCTGCCCGCGCAAAGCAAAGCCTTGCTCTAAACGCTTGCCACCTCTGTGTGATGTATTTCTCACCACATACTTGTTTGCACGCCCAGGAGCATTTCTACAAGCTTCAGTGAGAGCAACGTGCCTGCACGAAGAAAGCGCGGTGCACTAGTAATTCCACATGTATATACAGGAGCAGAGTCCTTGAATTGCTTTACTCTCTTCTGGCACTGACAAGTTACCATGCCAACGCATTATAAAATCAACCACTCATTTAAAGTAGTACTTTCAAAGCTGTATTTACTTCTTGCATGTAATTATTCATTAAAGTAAGAATAGCAGTAATTTACATCTATGTGAAGTATTACAGGCAGACAGAGATTTTTGTTTATTGACTGTTTTTTGGTTTGTTATTCTGTGGTTCGATCCCCGCCTCTCTTCCCCCACCCCCACATCTCGGGTGCTGAGAGTTCAAGTGTCCCTGGAAAACAATTTCACCGCATCCATTATTTAAAGCTCTTTCTTTACTAATTTACACGTTTAGAAAATACAAAAAGCCATACATATTTAAAACACAGGCCTTTTTTTATGCCTCCTATAAAAAATACACGGTTTAAGGCAGCTCAGAAATGCGTTTATACAATTCTAAAACGTTCATAAAGTCTCTCCAAATAAGAAAGTTAACTTTCAATTTGTAAAATACACTGTACATTTGATGGTCTAGAGAATACTTCACTTATTCACTGCTGCTGGTATCCCTTTAAGCATAAAGTGAAATCTGTACCTTTCCAGAAATGAATAGCAAATGCAGCTACCTGGCAAATAGGATGTGGAATTAAAACTTTTTATTACTTTTTTTAAATAAATTATCCCCAAAGCATACAATTTATAAAATTCTATATACAATGAAGAGCGACTGGTAACAAATCCCAGTTTTAAATACTTTTTTTTATATAAGATTTACCAGAGGTCAGCACCCTGATATGACGAGGCAATAAAACTTTTCAGGATATTTGTACATACATGTTCTCGAGTTTAAAAGTGTCTTTCAAAGATGGCAGTGCAGAGCTCTTTTAAAACAAAAGTTGCATTGTTCAGTATAGCCAACAACTCTGAAAATTTTTTTTTTTCAAATGTCGCTAGGTTACAGAGGAAGAGACGGCTGCTGGCACGCTTTTGTTATAGGGAAGATGTGTGTGCAAGAGGGAGTGCTGTAAACCACCGAATTTATTCAGCCTGCTATTTCCCTAAATTTAATTAATGGCAGATGCGGCGCAACCCCTTTTCGGGCAGCACTGCATCACGAAGAGCGAGACGCGGCGAATGATAACCAAGTTGCTGACTAACCAGTACGGCAACACTTTGGCAGCAAGTTTGGGTTGCTCACCTCTTATTAACCTTCATGTCAAAACGCCTAAAAAGACCCCCACTACCAGCATGCCATGACTCCCGGTTTGTCCCGGGGGGCGGCTGGCGGCCTCGCCCGCAGTCTCTGTCAGCCGCTCCGCTGGCTGATAACACGAAGGCAGGGTGGCAGCAATTGCATAGTGCACACTCGAGACCAACACCCGAAACACGAGCGGCCCCTGCGCTCCGGCC
>VZRJ01002066.1:0-60207 GCA_013397565.1 Ptilonorhynchus violaceus | reverse complement strand
TCGCGGACGGGGGTAGCGGCTGCTGCCGCGGGCGAGCTGGGAAGAGGCGCTGGTAGACGAGGAGGTGGAGGAGGAGGAAAAGGAGCTGCCGCCCGTGGAAAAGTTTCCAAAACTCCCGCCGGCCGTGTGCATGAGGTCTCCTCGCATCAATCCATGCGCGCCGGGTCCGGGGCCCTCCAGCCCCCGAGAACTGAAGCCGGTGGGGCCGCGGTACGAAGCAGGCGTCCGGGGGCCGTCCCGTGCCCCCCACCCGCTGCTCCGGGCTCGGCGAGCGGCGGCGAAGGCGCCCGGAGAGGTGCGGGGAGTCAGTGCAAACAGGGGCTCGGACGACAGCGGATCCGGAGTGCGCTCGGGGAGTCGCAGGCTACGGCGGGAGAGCTCATGGTGCTGCCCTGCTCTTCATCAGTTCCGTCTCCTTTTTTTTCCCCCACAAAATAAATGCCCAGCTGCTGCTGCTGCTGTCTCCTCGGGAGCTTTTAACTCTGCGCTCGCAGCATCTCTGCACATGCCAGCCGCTCCGATCCCATTCACAGTCCCGGCTCCGCTCACTCCCTCTCGGTACGGATCGCGCTTTCGGGTGGCGCGGAGAGGAAACGTCTCTCCTCGCTAGCAAGACGAGAGCACGGGGAAAAGAGAAGAGGCAGCCTTCGCGGTCTCTTTCTCTGGGCGACTGATGCTGCTTCTGTTGTCAACAAGCCCTGCAAGCTGCTCTGCGGATCCGTCTGTGGATCTTTTTTTCTTTGCAAGGCTTTAAATACAAAAGTGCCCTCCGAGCAGCAGCAACGTGCTCTGATTAGGCTTCATTATGCATGCATGGAAAAGCAAACAAACAAAAAAAATTAGCAACGCTTCTTCTTTTACACATCCCCCCCAGCCTGCGCTCTCTCGCTCTCTTTCTCCCTTTCTCCACTTTTTTCTCCCTTCGCTCGGCCCCCTTTCCCTGCCTCGCCACTTGCCATTGGCCCAGCCTGTTGTTGAAACCTTTTTTTTTTTTTCCCTCCTTCTCTTTACGATGTGCTGGAGGGAGGGAAGGAGGGAGGGGGGCTGGAGGGCAGCTCANGGGTGCTCGGCAGCAGCGCGCCGGGGGCGGGCGGCGTGCCGAGCCGCGCTGCTCTTCCAGGCGTGGTGCTCTGACACTGGTCCTGCTCCCTCTACAACAAAGGAGGGTGAAACAAGTTTTCTCTCCCGGGTGACATGTGTACCCAAACTTCCTAAAGATTCAAGTGAGGGCAGAACCGCTTCCAGAAAGGTAGGGAGGATCAGGCTCAAAATGGGGGTACCGAGTTTGTTCTTACTGGAATAGAAACAGAGCTGCTGGTTTCAGTGTGCTAGTACAGTCCAGGAGAGCAAAGCTAACTCTAGTAGTGGCGTACTGCGACCGTGTAAGTACTCCTTAGCTGTGCCTTCAGCATTGCAACTTTCCACTTCCCGCATACCCCACGATTTTAAAATCATTCAGCTCGGCTTCTTGCCTGAGGTTTTTGTGCACGGTTTTAAGACACTCAGGGTGCCTGTTGGCAGACATACAGTAGATCCCAGTGGTTCTTTGGTACTTGATCTGCCAACAAGTAAAAAGCTTTTAAAAATCTGTTAGGATTTTTCGTTGAAATCAAAATGTCTTGCTTAAGTCCTGCCTTCTTGTTAAACTTTCCTTTCTCTTTGCTTTGCTTATAAGGAAGTAGACACAAAAATATTGAGGCACAAGAAGAGAAGCATAACAAAGTAAGTAGTGGTGCATTTACCCATTGGCTTTCGTTTCAGCGCTACCTTAATTCCAGAGCAACATCGTTTCCAACCACAAGGGGCATCGGTATCTGCTGCCTGTCAAAACTGGCGCTTTTTTTCATCCTGAGACTATCAACTCCATCTGTCACAAAAATTGGGACAAAATCTATTTTCCAGAAACTCGGGGATCTTGGAAGACCGTGTGGTGTGGAATGATGTCTGTCTGAAAGTGCGTGGACAGTGGAATGGTGGTGTGGTGTGGCTGGGAGTCAGTATGATTGATGGGTTGGGAAGCATTCATAAGGACTTGCTCCATTGTCATCAGTTTTACAGGCTCCCCGTGTTTCTCCTTCAGTATAGTTTTTCCCATTGTTGTTTAAAAGTTGTATTTTTAAATCTGCAAAAGCTGCATTTAGAAACCCTGCCTTCATCTACCTAATTTAGAGCTGTTTCCTTTAATTCTTGTTGAACAGTGGTATTAAAAATGCCAGATGCCATTCATGCAGGGTGCAGTAAAAGCACATTGCTATCTACACGGGGATCGTTCATGCGTTACTTTTTAGCCCTATTCTCTGATCATAGCACTGTTACTGGTGGAAATCAGCTAGTTTGGGGTGGCTGGATTGGAGATGACATTGCAGGTGCTGTTCAGAGTGCTGCTGCACTGACTGCTGCCTAGTGAAAATGGTCCACGGTGCCGCTGGAAGGAAGGGAGCCTGGTTGTGCGATGTTCCAGACATAAGAGAGTCTGAGAGAGGGGGTTGCAACGGAGCAGGATCGTGCCTTGGGCTCCTGAGCTTCCCCAGCACGGGAGAGAGGAGTGGCTATCTGTCCCAGTGGGGCTGCCTTTTAGGGACAGCTGGGTGATGAGCTCTGCCCCCTCCCAGCTCCTGCCCTCATTTGCGAAAGTCCATCCGGCTCGACTGTGCTTCATTTCTGGAGCAGAAAGCAGGCTGTTTACTGTGCGGAAAGGCAGCAGCTGAACTTCGGGCCTCCCAGGAGGGGGAGTAGAGGAGCCTTCACTGCTAGCCTTGCATCCTTGCGTGGCTGGGAAGAGACTGCTGTGGTGCTGCCTGAGCAGGAGGAGGATCAGTGCCTAGTCCCACTAGTGCTGACAGACTTCCCTGGCTGGGGACTGTTCATTTTGCCTGCTGGTCTGAAAGGCAGGGTATGGCACGAAGCATTGCACTATTTGTAGGCAGAACTTTTCACATACAGCTTTTACCTGAAGAAATGAATGTTTTATACAGCAGTAATAATAGTGGAAATGTTGACTTTGAAGTTTGGAATTATCTTTGGTACCATACAACTGACAAAAATTATAACAGAAAATAGGTGGGCTCTTCAATTACCTTTTAGCCATCTAGAATGTCATCATCTACATTCAGGATTATGTATTCTTTGTCAATAAATTAACTTCTTAAAATGGTTTAAAACATTTGTCTGTCCTGTCTTTATTTAATGAGTATTTGAATTCTGTCTGTATTTGTAACAAGCATTTTGGGTGAGGACTTTGGGGCTCACAGTGCTCTGTTGGAGGAAAGAAATTTTTTCTTGTGTGGAACTAAACCTAGGGAAATAATTGTCTGGCCCCACTTTGATCCAGGTTCTCTAACAACTGGAGAGATATTGTCAAATTCAGCTTCTCAATTTTCAGAGTAGCTATGAAAGTAATGTGGAAGGCAACTCTGGCTCTGTTTCACAAAACACCAAATAGGGTCCATACATTCCATGACTTGACAGTAGAATAAGATCTGGTAGCTTTCTGAATTCCCACATTTGATAGGTTTTTCTATGCCATCCTTTCTTGTCTCAGCAATTGATTTAATTCTTTACATGAGCTCTCCAAATTACTATAGAGTAACTGTCCTCCAGCACTAGAGGTCATTTTGGCAAACAGAAAAGCCAGTGTGTATCTGATCTGGATTTATTGGAGAGACTCCTGGGCACCTTTTTGTCTAATCCTGATGTCTTTCCCCCCTTTTTTATTTTACAGCTTTTCCTAATGGATCTCCTTTCCAAATTGTGGTTTCCTTAGCTGTTTCTTTGACCTATTTTACATTGAGAGTGCTTAGAAAATAAGAAAATGGGGTAGACACAAAACCAGTTGACCTTAAAATTTAGCAGTTCACATTCAGTTGTAATTGAAAATACATGGCCAGTAAATGCGGTTAATTCCTTTCAAATTATTTTTAAGCACATTTCTTTTATTGGCTTATATTGATTTTTTTCTCTGCATTTTAAGAGATTTACAACTGCTATTAAAAATTTCTGGCAGGTGTCCTCTGAATTAGTTCACTGATACAATTTCAGTATGCGCATCTGGTAATATCTTAAATATATGCCTGATAGGGATACACTGTGATAGAGCAATTTCTCTCCTTGAAGAAGGGACTGAATTCTCTTGTAAAAGTAGATTTCACCTGCCAGTGAAAGGCAGAAACTGTGTCAATAGTTATCTGAACTGTGGCATTATGGTGCATGGGGTTCATGGCGGGAAGCAAAAGTCCTACTTCATACACCAACATTCGTCCTGTAGAAGTGGCCCAGTAAGGTGTCTCTCACAGTAGCCTGTGCAGATGACTGAATATGGACATGTGCATCCTGCATGGTTCTTGGATTTGATGTACCCTCAGAGACCCATAAATAATGTCTGCATTCTAAAGTTACGAAAGAAAAACCTTGTGACTTACCAGCTTCCCAGCACAAACTGGGGGCAGGGGAACGAATATAATGTGTTCTCAAGTGGTGTCTGTTTCAATAGAGAAGTAAGAGAGAATGAAGGCATCTAAACTAAGTTCTTTCTCCACATCTGGAGTAGCTTATCTTTTAACTGTCTGTGCAGGACAGTTTGGGAGATTCATGTCTTAAGTTAGCCACCCAAACTAGGTGTGAATTCTCCCCAAAACAGTAATTTTTTTTTACTAGAATGTGAATGACTTTCTAGTGTAAGTATGCCTTGTCTTCTTGCTTTAGTCAGAAAGAAAAATAACAAACAGGAAGGATAGTAAGTATCTGTATTGACCAACAGTTTCTCCACTGAATTGAAGGCCATGGCTGATGATACTACTGCACTTCATGCTGTAGAAGCAGTTAGATGTTGTTCTGTTGGCCATACGTTTTTGAGGTTGTCTTTGCTGGTGTTAAGACTTGTGAACTAGTCTGAATATTATGGGTCCTGCAAATGTGCCCTAATGGCTAACTGCATACACAGAATTATGGAATAGTTTGGGCTGAAAGGAAGCTTTAAAGGTCATCTCTGATGATGACATAAAGGTGTCCCTGATATTGCAAAATCATAACTACAGGTCCAACACCGGATGCACAAATAGTTGATGAACTATAGGTCCAGTCACAATCAAAAGAGCTGGTTGGATTCACAGAGAGCACAGTTTATTGAGCGCAACACATAAGGTTCTTCTGGGTTGCCAGTGATAATGCATTAACTGCAGAGTAGCTATATATAGCACCAACAATGTAATTGCAATCACAAGCTTAATATCCGGCTCAACACTCAGCATAGCTGAAGACACAAAACTTACCAAAAGGTGTCCCTTCTGGGGAGGGTGAGGAGAACAAGCCCGTCAGTTTGTCCCTGCAATTTTGCATTGAATTGTCATCCCCTGATTAGATGCAAAATTGGGGCATGTTTTATAACCACTACTGTGCAAAGTGCTGTGGGTGGAACTGTGGTCAAGTCTTTCATTCTTTGTGGGCACGTTGTATGGAATATATTTTTGTAGGAGTTGTACTTGGTTTGTACAAAACATTTCAGGCTGCCAGGTTGAAGAACAAGACTGCAGACTACACATCACTCCACATCCTCCCCCACTGCCTATGCCACAACAGCATAAACCACAAAACTTCTTCCTGATTTCTGCACCTGCACCTGCAGGCCTCTTCACATATTGAGCTACAACAATAGCTGCCCATGACAGGGGGGTTAGAACTAGATGATCTTTAAGGTTCTTTCCCACCCAAACCATTTTATAATAGGATATGATCTAGTTCCAAAGACCCTGCAATAAGCAGGGACATCGTCAAATGTATCAGGTTTCTCAAAGCCCCATCCAACTTGACCTTGACTGTTTTCGGGGGTGGGGCATCCACCACCTCTCTGAGCAACCTCTTCGAGTGTTTCATCACCCCCATCATGACAAATTTCTTCCTTATATCTAGTCTGAATGTACCTCTCTTAGTTCAAAACCATTACCCTTGTCCTTTTGCTACAGGCTCTGCTAAAAGATCTGTCCCCATCTTTCTTGTAACCCCGTTTTAGGTACTGGAAAACCACAATAAGGTCTCCTTGAAATCTTCTCTTCTCCAGCCTGAACAACCCCAACTGTCTCAGCCTGTCTTCATAGGAGAGGTGCTCCAGTCTTCTGATCATTTTTGTGGCCTCCCTCTGGACCTACTCCATCAGGTCCATGTCTCTTCTGTGCTGAAGACCCCAGAGCTAGCCACAGCACTCCAGGCGGGGTGCAAATGCACATTCACAGAATCACAGAATATTCTGAGTTGGAAGGGACCCACAAAGATCATCTAATCCAACTCTTAAGTGGATGGCCCATAGAGGAATTGGACCCACTACCTTGATGTTTTTAGCACCAGGCTCTAACCAATTGGTTCATGTCCAGTCTGCCATCCAGCAGTACCCATACGTCCTTCTTGGCAGGGCTGCTTTCCATCCCTTCATCACCCGGCCTGTGTTGATACCAAGGGTTGCCCTCACCCAGGTGCAGCATCTTGCCCTTGGTCTTGTTGAACCATGGCCCACTTGAGCTTGTCCAGGTCTGTCTGGATGGCATCCAGTCCTTCAGGTGCGTCAACTGCACCACTCAGCGTGGTGTCACCTGCACGCTTGCTGAGAGTGCACTTGACCCCTTTGTCTGTGCCACTGATGAAGATATTAAACCATCCTGGTATGGACCTCTGAGGAAGCCACTTGTCACTGATCTGCTTTCAGACACTGAGCCATTGACCACTACCCTCTGGATGCAAGATGGTAGCCATCCAGCCAGTTGCTTGATCTGGAACTGGCTGGCATCCAGCCAGTTGCAGTCCACCAATTAGACCATCCATCAAATCCTTCTCTCCCTTTTAGAGAGAAGAATGTAGGGGAACCATGTCAAAGGCCTTACAGAAGTCCATATAGATAACATCTGTAGCCCTTCCCTTGTCCACTGATGTAGTCACTCCATCATAGAATGCCATTGCGTTGGTCAGACAGGACTCGCCCTTGTTGAAGTCCTGCTGGCTGTCTAGAATCACCTCCCTGTCCCCCATGCGCCTTAGCACAGCTTCTAGGAGGATCTGTTCCATGATGTTCTCAAGCACAGAGGTGAGGCTGACAGGTCAGTAGTTTCCAGGGTCCTTCTTTCCACCCTTTTAAAAGATGGGTACAATGTTTCCCCTTTTCCAGTCACCTTGGACTTCCCCTGACTGATACCAATTTTCATATATCAAGGAGAGTGTCTTGCCAACTAGATCAGCCAATTCCCTCAGGACTCTGGGATGCATTTCGTCAGGTCCCATAGACTTATGTATGCTCAGGTTCTTCTTTACTGTGGGAGGGACTTTGCTCCCCCAGTCCCTGCCTTGAGGTCCATCCACTCAAGAGGATACACAAGTTTGCCTGAAATAGATTTTTAATCCAGTGTCTCTTTTTTTTTCAATATGCCTTTTTCATTTATGATATTTACTTAAAAACTGAATAGCATCTTTGTAAATTTGGAGTTTGTTATTTATATATGAAATAGTAAGTATCATTGAGAGATTTACCCAGTGCATCCAGTAAAGTAAACATGGAAGTATTGCACAATACTTTGCTGGACTTCTCCCTTTTTGAACTCTGTTCCAATCTAAACTACAAACTAGACCACACATGCTGTTAAAACAAATCTAAGAACAGAGTAGGACACCAACCCTTTTTTGGTCCTAACAAAGGAAAAAGTAGTGGTGAAGCCAACAGATTTCTGATCACCTGTTAAGCCAACTAGATACAGGTTTTAAAAACCATGTACTACAAAGGTGGATATAAACCACACACACTGTCACTATGTGCGACAAGATAGTGAGGTCTTCCCCTTCATCCTCCCCGCCCCTTTTCACACATCCTCTTCCTTTGTAATTGTCTCCAGTGGGCAATGTGATTTTTCCTAAGATAAGAACACTAGGCAGGAGATGTGCTAAGGTGAGAACACCAGGTAGGAATTGCAGGAGGAACAGTCTGGATGCTCACATAATGAATGCACTCCAGAGATGGAGGAGGTGTGGTGATCGAGGTTGACTTGGTAGCACATCAGCCTGCAAAAGGGTATAAAATGCTGCTGGAGTTGGGCAAACTGGTCTCCCAAGCTTGCAGTCAGCTTCTGGGCGGATCCCCTCCCTAGCAGGGATGCCTGCATTGTACATCCAGCCCAAGGACAGGGAAACACTCACTCTTGGAAGGATTAGTGAAAGTGCTAAACTCTAGCCACATGTGGAGATAAAATTCTAAGGTAGTTATATAGGTGGTTTGTTGCTTTGTAATTGTACATTCTGTAAGGCCAAAGACTGTAAACCTGTACATTTCTAGATGAACCTGCTTATGTTATAACCATTAAGACATGCTTATATCATATACTTCATTGACTATACTTAGATACTGCATTAGCAATAAATCTAATCATAATCCTCCACAAAATCAGTATCATATTTCGCATGCCTGACCAAGAGTCTGCTACTCTGCCATGTCAAGCCAACTTCAACCATCACAGTATTACGGGAGTTCCTTGTTGGACATTTGTTGGACATGTCAACATACACACACACACAAAAGCAGTTAGATTTTTTTTTTTTCGTGGATTGTTTTGGTTTGTTGACCTTTTTATGTTCAGATTTTTCAAATGTTTACAACTACATATTCCCTGAAGCAACTAATAGGTTTGTGTTTCATTTTCTGTGTATGCTTCTTTGAAATTCATATAATAGAAGTTTGCAGCAAATCGGAAATTCTGGATTTTTCTACATGAGAAGCATGAAGAAATGAATTTGTGGGCACAGAGTTCCACTCAATATGGACAAAAAATAACACGGACAAAAATAAGAGTGGTGGTTTCATTCTTTTGTCATGTCAGATTACACCAATACAAGTATAATATGTACTCTGGAAGGCTAATACCTAATTTGGTCTCCTACTTCTTCTATTCCCACAATTTCTGTATTAGAATTTGAAGATGGTTGTAGTGAAACATGCCATTCAGAAACATTTCCTCAGTCTGTTCAATTGAGTAGCTATCCTTGATGTATGCTGTGATGATATTTGCCTACGGCATTGTTTACACACAAAAGTAGCTGTGATTAAAATAAAGTCGTCTTTCAAAACAATTTTATTAAAGCAATAAAAATCTAATGCAGCATAAATTGGGAGTTAGCAAACTGATTCTGGGTGTTTTCCAGTAGGTCTCTTTAAGCACATCTGGCTTCATATCATCAAGAAATTGTGATGTCTTTATTGAGTTGACCTGCTATAAAAGAGTGTCAGAGTTGTTTATTACACCTTCTTAGAAGAGTTTCATTCTTTCATTCTACTGAAACAAAATGTATTTAGACTAAATAGTGTGCTAAACACGAAGTAGGCCTGCAAATATTTCAGAGTCCTGACCCAGATTACCAATTCAAATAAATCAATGTTACTCAATAAACAAGCTAAGTGTGCTCAAGCAAGGATTTGCTTTGATTTAACTAGGTCTTTTTAAATACAGTTATAGTTAATCAGTGCAACTTTTGGTATGGTCAGCAGCCTAAATTCCTTTAAGTTCATTTGTTCATTTGCTTGAAATATCAGAGGAGAAGAATGAATTAAGGTGGATTTCTATATGGAGGGAAATAGCATGGATAATTAGCAGATTTTATTACAGGAACAGCAGCTATATTCATGCAGGTACATGCATCTTTCTTCCTACACTTCACCTAAAATTAAAAGATGTCAAAGCAGTTAGTAGAGTTCTACTCCATACCTCTGCTACGCCCTTAGCTGTGGTATCTGAATACTGGGATGAAAGAAAAATGTCTTTGTGTCTTAAAAGTTTAATTTGCAGAAGTGATGAATGATTCAGTTACTTCCTTGTTAGAGGCACAGTCTGAGACAATTCCAGACAGCCTGATTTTCAGAATATGTTGAGCACCTAACCTTTGAAAATCAGATTTTCTAATTTGACATTCAAACAAGAATCATTCACAGTCATGAATAGCTTTGAAAATGTATCTCCTTTCTGCAGCTAAAAAAAATTAAGGGCTTCAGACATGATAGAGAAATACAGTCAGTTGTAAACTTGTTACTGTGCCAATAACAAGCATTAAAGTATTGAAGTGGGAGATCTTGGTAACAACATCTCATAATAACTGTGGTTTTCTTTTCAGGTGAATTATTGTGTTCATTTTTTGATGTATTGAAATACACTGAGCCACCAGCTGTTTGCAGTTGTGTTGCAAAGAAGTATTTTGTTCTTCCCACAAAGAGAAATCATTCTGTGTGTGCATCAAAGGTGAGCTCTTTCTGCTTGCCTGAGGTGACTGCTTTTTTCAAAGTTCTGCAAGAGGGATGGATCAGATTAGGGGGACTGTAAAGATGAGACTGAAGTCATTACTTTGGGGAAAATGGTTAGCAACAGTGGTGCTCTGGAGATTTCCCAATCTCTGGGAACTAAGTTGCATGCTGGCATCATGCAGTTTTCTGGAGCCAGACCTAATATCCAAGGCTGGATAGCCTAAACATGTCCAGAGGCTTACAGATATTAGACATTAGAGATGGAAAAGAAGTTTTGGAACAGTCTCCATTCCTATTGCAAGATTATGCAGTCACTGTGAGATTACTCATTGTGTTAAATTTTCCCGTAGTTTATTTTGGCCTATATTTAAATGTCCTAAGTGATAAGTTAAGGGGTTTCTACCACTTTCTTTCAAAAGGTTTCTTTGTTTGGAAATATCTCATATAACTGATGTAAATTTACCACCTTTAGATGTGATTGTTCATAGCTATATTTCATTTTCCCACACAGGTATCATTCTAAAAGTATTAATTCCTGTGGCATTCATAAAATTAATTACTAGAGTAATGATTGGCAAGATATCTGTGCCAATTCAGTTCATTAAGCTGCAGATGAAACTTATGTTTGTGTTAGCATTGTGTAGTTGCTTTTATCTGATGTGTGTATTCAGACCTTAAATTGAGCTGAAGCAAACTAGGGTTAGGATTTAGTATAACAGCGTTGTAAATATTCTTGTAAAATCAAGTTAATAGCCTTTAAATTTGCTTCATTCTGTTCTAACATTAGCTTTATACATTCATCCCACAAATCTGTTTAGTACCTGTTTCTTCTTTTTGTTCACAGCCTTTACCCCATTCTGGATACCATACTTGTGTTTATGGGCTACACGCTGTTACATAAAGACTCAGAAACAGTGGAGAATATACTGTCTAAATTAAGATTCATGTCTTAGGAGAAAAATAACCTTACAAGTTTATACGCTGTCCTTGCCTTCTATGTTTGGCATTTGCTTCTTAAATTCAGCTGTGAAAGAGAGAAAATTCCTCATTATCTGCTTGCCTCTTTCTTAAGGTCCAAAATGGATTTCTTCCAGCAAAGGTCTAAGTTAAGTTCACAGAAGACTTGCTTTCATTGTATTTGTTTCATACCAGTGGGAAGATGCTATAGAGGTGCCTCAACCCACCTAAGAGTTGAGGTTTTGCAACACACACCTGGTACCTCTTTTCGGATTGCAAAGCCAGTAATGTTTTTTGTAATACCCTGTTCAAGGGATATGTCTATTTCATAGACATTTAGGTTTTAACCTAACATATATAACTGCGTTAAACATTATGGTTTGTTGACAGAAAAGTGGGATCATTAACTGATGGCTCTTTTTGGGTTAGCCGGGCCTTATGAATTCCAGCATGTTATATATCCTCAGCTGGAGTAAATTCTCATACACTGAAAAGCTTAGCAGTGTGTTCTGATGTGGATAATGTGATGCTTACTGCAAGATAGTGAATTTCCACAAGGTGAGGTCAAAGGATCATCTATCTATGTGGCTAATACTAGTGTCCCTTAAATTTTTTCACCGTTCTTGCTCCACTGAGGAATGGTTGCCTCTTTGTGATAACATCTTTATACTTATTTGCCCTATACCTACATTTTTTTCCCTGTCATTTTTCCCTCTCAGGCCATTTCTTTTTCCCTTTTATTTTTCAGTCCCTGCTGACATTTAGGAAAAAACACCAGAGAGGAGGTCCTCTACTTGACCATATTTTTTGATACTGCTATGGCCTCTCCAGTTGCCTTTTACCAACTTTCTTAACTGAATTTCCCTTCACAAAACTATTTAGCAAAGGTAAAGCATTGTACAAGCTCATGCCTAAATGTAGTTCTGTGAGATTTTGCATCAGGATCATTTGGGTGGCCATCCTGGAATCTTTCTGTGGATTTGGGAATGTTCCAGAAACCAGGAGTTACAACCAGGTGGAAAATTGCAGCCTGAATGACACACTACAAATATTGAAGGCTCAGAGCAGATAGTTCAGAGAAAGCCATTTGAATGAATTCACATGAAGTGTTTAGTGAATTATTAAAGAATGTGGCAAAATAGAAGTTTGCTTGCACATCATTTGAGAACAGAAAATGAGTCAAAAACTGTCAAACAAGAAGCTCGTTGAGAACAGTTCAGGCAGTATTAGTCTTCTTTTAGGTGGAATGTGACCCTGCTAACCCTGAAGTGTGAGTTAGACCTTTGATGTTCAAGGGGATTCCGAATTAGGCAGACGAGTTCATCCAGCCTGAGACAGTAGCATGTAAGTGCCTGGTGCAAACTCTCCCTTCAGTCAAACCAGGCCTGGTTTGTAACCAGCCTTGAAACAGGCTGGAAACAGGCTGAAACAGGCTAGATCTAGTACAATACTGGGAAGAAGTGGACAAGAGGTAACTAGACGTCCGTTCCTTAAAATAAATAAATAAATAAATAAATAAATAAATAAATAATATGAAGATAGGAGAAAAGAAAATGGATGGGAAACAATAGACCTAACAGGGAAGAGAAATTACACATTTCTCCTGTTTTCTTCCTTGTTTTTGCGTAAGTAATTAACATGTATTGAACTATTGTTGTCATCATTATCATGTTAGCTTTTATTGTGTTGGACCACTTAGCAATGAATAAAACACCTTTATATTTTTACATATTTTGATCTGACAACTCAGCAAGAGAATGAGTGGGTTTGTTTTTTTTTTCAGAAAATGTGAATGTTGTAGGGAAAATGTTCTGATCACAGGTGAAAAGCATCATTATTTTTCTCCACTTTCAGCCTTTCAGATTCAGTGTCATCCCAGTAGTGTTCATGTCTGCAGGATATCTCTGGATGTGAGAATTTCCACTATATAGGCACAGCTGTGTAATAGATAAGTTAATGTTCTCAGACTGCACGCCCAAAAAGGCACAGAAAGATTACAAGTTACATTTCTTCTGAAATAGGCATTTATTGCCATTGTAGATGAAAATCACCCCTGTACAAATAGCCAGAAAAAAAGTCTTGTGTATCCTCTTCCCAGAACTACAGCAGAAGTGCTTAAAACTGGGCAGATTTAAGGTTGAAGGGACGTGTCTACATAGTCCATCTATGTCCAGAAAGATTTTTATGAAGGAATCAGATCTTTGTCCCTAAGAAAATCTGATGGAGATGGGCTTTTTTCATTGAACTTGCCCTGGAAACAATAAGAAGGGGAAAACTCTTGTCCACATTGACAATGTGGTGAAAACCCAGTTGCAGCTGTGTCGTGGCTGCTAGAGTCATAGGAACCATTTTCATCAGCAAGCACTGTCCTACAATTTGGGTCAATATTTCCCCATGAATGTAAAGCTATTAGTCACATCCCTGCAAGCCTCCTCCCCATGAATAGCACTGGATTATTTTTATCTGCCATAGATTTTTTTAACCGGAACACATTAAACAAAGCTAAATTCAATAAAAGAAAATTATTAAAACTACTTTGTATTTGAAAAAAGAAAAAAGTATGATATTTTTCCCCTCAAAAATTCAAATTATTGAAATGTAGTCTTGTTTAGGAGGAAACAGCCATCCCTTCAATTCAGCTTAAGAGGTAGTGTACAAGGTCATTCATTCAGAAATAGGGCAATTTCCTGTACTTTACTAAGTCTTGTTTTGTAAAGGTAGAAAAACAGAAATATCAGAAAGCCTTCTATGATATATAATGCATACTGTGTTTTCTGAACCTTCGAGAACACAGTTCTCTCAGTGCCCTTTCCTTGCTCTCAACCCTAAGTAATCTATTAGGTACTGCTACTCTTATCAGATGGCTTATCTGTGGAATGAGCTAGTCCTGTTCCAGGAACAAATTCTTGTGCTGTATAAGGTCAAGTGAAATAAGGTTTTGGTACCAAATTTTAATCTTTCTTCGTTGTAGATCATGAGAAAGCGTACTGATTTTCATCAGTGACAATCCTTGGTTGGACACCAGGCCTCCAGTGATTGCTTTGTAGTGTCATAAATCATCTGTGATCCACTTTTGAGGTCACAGAGACATCTCCCTATGTTTGGTTCTGTTCTGACATTGTTTCTGTCTAATTTTGTGCTTTATATAATTATAACAGAGTAACATGCTTTGGGCACCTTTCATTTTTTTTGTCCTGTAACAGGCTAATAAACCATTAGGGCTATTTTATAACATGGTGAGTGCTATTTTGCAGTTTCATTAGCCACAAATCCACAACTCACCTTCAGGAATTCCAGATGACAGACTGAAGGTATTTTTGCAGCTGTTCTATGAGACCTCATGAAAGTCTTGTTCTCTTTAAAGAAAAAAAACAAAAACCCTGACCTTTTTATAAATCAGTTTCTTTGACAGCCATCTATAAAGCAAGAAGACTCATCTCGGCTGAATCTGAGTACTGACGATTTCATCCATATGCCTGTGGATAGTTCAAATATCATCTCTCTTGTACAATATTTTTTCTGTAGCATTGAATGAAGTGAACGCCTTCAAATAGGATATAATATGCTCCAAAATGCTTTGAATGGCTGTTCACTTAATAAAATACTGCCTAAAGCAATGCTATCTTCTAACTATTATATGGTGTTTCATGAGTTGACTTTTAAATTGAATTCCCTGCCATCTTTATATATCAGAGAACATCTTGAAAAAATCAAGCTACAAATAGTGACTGTTTTCTAAAGGTCAAGGAAATTGTAAGGGGAAAAAAAAAGAAGTCTTTTCTGAAAAGAAATATTCAGGAAGCCCTGAATATTTATATACTGATATCATCTTTAGACCTCCAGGGTGTTTCAGAGTACAGACAGCTACAGTTTTTAATAAAAATGTTTTCCAAACTGAATTTCATTTCTCTTTTCAGATATATAAAAAAAGATTAGTTTCCCAACTCATACTTCTTTGTTTGAGTTTTAACAGTTAATGTTTGGTCCTTTTCCAAAACTATTTTCTGTCCATTTCAAAAGTGCTAAGGCTTGGAATAGAGAACTGCCAAGGACTGTTTGTTAAAGACTTGCCTGCAAGGTAGTGGAAGGGGATGGATGGTTGGTTTGAAATTACTTCTGTTTGCATGACAATATTTTAGGGTGTATTAGCTGGTGAGATAATGCACGTTCTATAATGCTATTTTAAAAGTACAGTTGGTTTACTCAGTATTAAGTCAGTGTGCAGATGACTGTGTTTGTTCATCTGCTCTGAGTGCTCTTTTGACAGTCCTCCATTTTTCAACCTTACCAGGGTGCACCAGCATCTACTGTTCTTGTCATGGTGATGAGATACCACCGCTCTTTTTAAGGGGTAGTCTTGCTCAGCATCAGTCCATTTACACCTGTGCACTATATCTCTGTACCATGTTTTCTACAGCTAAGACATACGAGGAACTGCTTCTGCGTACCATCTGGGGAGAACTGAAAGATCATCGACATAAAATATTTCCAGAAACTTAACTAATGGACTGGGACAGTCATCCAAAGGTCTGTGGAATGCAATGGGAAATGACATCTTTCTCTAAAGAGTACAAAGGCAAGGTGTAAGGTGAAGGAAAAAACAATATGAAGTCCTTGAATAATATCCAATGCAGACAGATGCAGGTATAACCTTGTCTTGGCCTTTAGTAACCTGCAAAGGATTGGGCAGTGGTGTGCTGAGAGACTGTGAGACAAGACAGTGACAAAGTGGTAATGAACACTTCGCAGCAAAAGCGTCATAGCCCACCTTCGCAATCCAGGTCAGTTCTCTTCTCACTGGTAGTGAGAAGTTGGATTTGCACACGGAAGCAGCCATGTGTTTCTGTGTTGCTGCTGGAGAGTTGCTCCCATGCTCACATGGGTGGACTGTGGACAGTGGCTTGGTAGGTGGCACAGGAGCTGTCTTGCACAAAGAAAGGTGTGTGGTAACCACTGTGTAGGTGCAGTTGCTATCGTCATAGAATTAAGATTTTGTCTGTGTTGGCTGGACACAGTGGCAACCAAAAAGATATGGGTTGTAAGATGTCATAACTTGTGGGGATTTGCACATTTGAATCCCATCCCACAGTGTCAGTTGTGTCTGTCTTCTACATTGTCCATAACAACTGACAAGACCCCAGATACTGTGTGGGCCCATAGCAGAACACAGGGGTATTGAATACACAATCTGATTCCTTAGGGCTGAATACAGAGGCAGAAGAGATGTTTGCCTTGTGTCTGTAAGATATTACAGAAATGTCTTTCCATCTAGTAGGGAGACCAAGACAGCTGCTAAATGTGACTTAGACAGGCTCCATGTGAACCACATGTGGGTGCACCATGGTCCCAGCAGAAAAGCGGCTGCATAGCTTCAAAAAGCAGCAATTTGTATATAAGGAAGGGAGAGAGCTTCATCTGCAAGCACTTAAAATGTAAGCTTTGGGGGCTCTGCAGTTTGTGCATTTGACAAGGAGCATGAGTTAGTGGAACTCTGCTTCCAGGACTTCAGGCTTTGTGTGCGCCTACACAGGTGTATAGAAAGACTAAGGTATTTTGGGTAGCACCCAGAGGTGGAACTGGGAGCACTGGAAGAAAATTAGGAAAGAAAAGATATTCTCACCTTGGAGAAAATCACTAGAGGGTGACAGAAGCTTTGCTATGTCCGTGTTTCAATCGTAGACTAGGCAAAACCGTAGAATATGTGGCAGGGAGAAAAGTTCAGTTTCAAAAAGGTGGGCTATGAGTTGCCTGATTGCATTTTGGCTGAAAAGAATGGGACTGGAGATATTTTTTAAACAGTGGGTCAGCTTTTTCTGGGCATTTATTGAACTTGGATTTGAAAGGAAGCAGTAAAAAAGAAATATCTGATTTATCAAAGAGATATGCAACAAATTAACCTTGAAACAAGAATGTTCTCTCTGCCTTGAAGCAAATGGGGTGAGGAGGAATGTGCACAAAGGATTCCTTGCTGGGTTCTTCAGCCTGACAGCAAGAAAACAAAGCAGTGAAAAAAATGCTGAACCCTCTCATCTGTCCTTCTGAACAAAGGCGTGGTGTAAATGAAGGACAGCTCATGCCAGTGGAAATCCCTAGGTGCTGCTGATTTAGGTTCTCATAAAGTGGGGCTTGAAAGTAGCATTCCAGATCCATGCACAGACTTGACAGGTAACAATCACAGTATAATATGTGACTCCTGAAAATAAATTAATGAATGCAATAAAACTTAATGTTCTCTCAGAGATGTGAGAGAGAGGGAGGAGTGAAGGAAGGGGAGGAGCAGGATTGTTGAATTTGGTACCTATATCCTGTCCAACTTGTCAGTTTTCACTTCTCCACCGCTGGCTTCAGAGGTCCTTAGTCACTTTTATTTCCATTCCTCTCCAATCACTCCAAGATCCAAGATGACCTCCGTACTCTCTTTCAACTTGCACAACCTGTGCCACTGTCACTTTCCCATTGTATTTGTGTACAGCACACTCATTAGAGAATAAATGTACCATACATTCCATGTCAGTGTCTTCATTTGTAGCCCTTGCTTCTTTTCTTTCATAGTTCTTTTTTTGTTATCATTTATACAGATGAAAAAATTCCTAAAGAAAGTGTTCTTTTATATTGTTTTCTCTTCACATTGTCTGTAGCAAAGTGTCAGAGTGGAATGTGAAAAAAATGCAGGAAAAGAATGATGAGCCATAGTATAAATCTCCAATTAAATAGATACAGATTACTCTCTGGGCAAAGTTTGAATCTGGTGTTCTACTTAGTATCTATCTCCTGTTCCACATTTCATAAGCAGGTGTGTTAACTACACCTGCAGTTTCTGTATGTTTCCCATTATAAGGCCCATTCTTGTGATTGGTGCTAAATTTTCCAAATTGCTTTAACTGTTCAGGCTGAAAGATTTCCATCCTTGGTACCAGCTTCAAGTTGAATTTAGAGTGTCTTTAGAGTAAATAAAGTATGGTGTCTATTTTTAAGTTAATTTATTTTCAGTTGACTTGTCAATTCTACAATTTCAAACAAGACTTTAAAGAAAAGGGCCAGAATGTGCCCTTTGTTTCTTTTTCTTCTTTGCATTGAGCAGGGAAAACACTCAAATATTCCTCATGTATTTGGCCATGTTTTGGGGGAAGGGGGTTGGTTTAGCTTGGTTAGTTGGTTGGTGGGTTTTTTGATTGGTTTGTTGGTCTTGGATTTTTTCTTTTCTTTTTTTATTTTTTAATAATTCAGCAGAAACTTAAGAATTAAGCAGACATTTTTGCCACAGAGTCCTTCTCTGCTGCCTACAGCCCACAGGAGACCAGCAGGAACTGCGAACCACTTTTTTGCCCCCTCAATTTGTGCTTTTGGGCCTTTCTTTGACTCTTTTGAGTAGGGAGTGCACTAAAAGAAGGGCTAGTTTCCTGTTTAAGGCAGATGATGTCTCCGTCAACAACTGGGTTGTTTCTCTACGTCTTCTGCTGGACCACCATTTCAGTCAGTCTCTTCTTGCATGGCCATTAGCTACATAATTTTCTGACCATCCACGGAACACATCTGCAGACAGGTTTTCAGAATGGCTGAAAGCGCACAGGAGCGAATAAAGCTGATTGCAGATGCCCGATAAGGGCAGTATGCAGTCAGGTTCTAGATATGCCAAAAAATCAAACAGTAGCCACTTGTTTTTGACAAGTCTCTTGTTCCTTTTTCAGTACTTTACACTCCCAGGCTGTGGGTTGGGAATAGAGGGCACTGAGCCTGCCAGTGATCTTAGCAAAGGCATGGTAAGGGCATCCCTAAAGCAGCCAAGAGGGAGTGAGTATTTGTGCATCCACTGCAGAAGCTTAAGTACATTGTATCAAATAAATTGCAGGCCCACGTTAGAAATGGGAATGCCAAAAACGAATAGAGGTTAGCCATCTGCTTGTTGAATGGAGCACAGCTTGGCTGGGTAAGAGGGAGGTTTATATGGCTATGTGGTAGTTTATATGGATTGAACAAATGGCATTAAAATTGGGAAATCTTGCAACTTCTCATTCCTGATTCTTGAAAGCTTGATTTTCCAGCCTGAACAATCTTTGGACATAGGTGTTTAAGAATGTATAAGTACGGTTTCATTAGCATGCTTGGGATTTGCAGTTCCTGCCATGTATGTTATATAAAAACTCTTCTGAAATATTTTGAAACTTTGAAAAACATTTTCGGGGGCCTGTTCCTTGTATATCTTGGCCGGTTAAGCAAAGTGCCTTGACTGCCACAAGGAAGAGAAAAATTAAAACTAGGACTCTTAGAACATAGCTAAAATTTAGGATCATTTACATGAATAAAAAAACCATCCCTGTTTTAAAGCCCTGCATCTTAAACTCTCTACATTTCATTGGGTTGGTCTGCTGGAAAGCTGCTAAAGTTTTTCCTGTTTCACTCACTAGGACAATACACACATACGGCTTAAAAACCAGGACAATTTCATAATTTGCAGAATTCATCTTGCCTCGGCTGGACCTCATGCAGGTATAATTTCTGGGGAAATTCCATTTCTCTGGTGAGGGGAGGGAGGAAATACTTCCATGACAGGTTGGCTTTAAAATATAAATGGTGCTGTTTGAAGCAGTTTAAGAGCCAGAAATGCCAGACTGAATCGGGGAGACTGATTAATGGGCAGGTGATGCAATCATAGCTATGTGATAAATTGCTTGGATATTTCTTTATCAAATGCCCTGCAGTACAATATGTCACACACTTATCACATACGTACACATCGCCTACATACACAGATGTCTTCGGGCAGACCCGTGGCAAGCATAAATTGACTGAGCTCCTCTGAAGTCCCTTTAAGTTCTGGAGCTTTGCTGTTTTGTACCAATTAAGGACTTGGCCCTTTTGTCTCCATGTATGTTCACTAAGCTGCAGACCAAACTGATGATTATTCATCTTAGTAAGCATTGCAAGTTTCTGGCTCTTATTTGCTAAATGAAAAAAACAAATGTTCCAACATGAAACTGGGCTTAGATCCCAGTTTTCAGTCATACTCTCTATTAAAGGATGAAGGCTGTTGCATACATCACCTGAGAAGCATAAATCAAATAGTAATTGTGCTGTTGTTTTCTTAAAGAACTCAGGGAAGGACTTAATTGCATTCACATCTCCTACTGCATCTAACCTGATGTCCTGCGTCAGTTGCATTAAGATTGAGAAATCCTTGCCAGGGATACAATGCGCACAATGGTTACAGTCACTGATGTAATACTGGCGCCAGTAAGCTTTATTTTATTTAAAAAAGTACTACTTTCCATGTACTTCAAAATAGTATAGACATAAAATATTTTTTAAAAAAACAGAAGCTCTGTCTGTGTAATTTGATGCTGAGCCTTAGCAAAACAGGCAAAGTTCCAAATATTTTCCCCTGCTCAAATGGTTTAAAATATGTTTCCAAGGGTGATTTGGCTGGAGAGGCGACCACTGGGGAATTACAAGCTGAAAAGTTTTATTTTTTTGTGAAGATCTATATTTCTGTGAAGAAACCGCAACTGCTTTTAGGGCTGGCTGGAAGCCAGAAGTAAGGTATGCTCAAAAAACATTCACTCTAGTGAACTCTCATTAATGAAGCTGAAAGCAAAAAACATTTTTCTTAAAACTTAAAAGAAAGACACTGAGATAAGTCCATTGCAAACAGAATGCCTCAACTAGTACGTAAGGCCCCTATCCCCTGGAAACTCCTGCCCACATTTCCTCTACCTTGGTTCCCACTCACATCAAATTTTTGCACCACTGACATGAAGAGGGTCATTCTTGCACAAGCCTTTGCCAAACTGGGGCCTCCCTTTGTACTTACCTAGTGTTTCACATATTCAGTAGGAAGTCAGATCGACTGGAGTCGTAAGTAATGCATAATTTTGCATTGCCAAGGGAAGTTTAATTTATGAGCTTGTTATACTCATAGCCAAATGTTACTACTGGCAAAAAAAATGTTTACAACATTGTTGTTTGAACAAATTACAACTGGGGTTTTTTTTTCAGGACCTGGTCCATGCAGCCCTGTAAGGCAGAGAATACTGTTACAGCTTTCTTGAGCAGGGTCCCTCTTTCTGCCCATGTGCAGATGTGTGACAACCATCTGACACTTTGGAGGACTTGGCTTGTGGGAAGCCTGTGAGGAACCAACTTGGGAGACACCTGAGCTATCTTCTCTAGGTAGCACCTACACTCTTTGTTTCAGTGTCTGGGCTAAGACCTTGGCAGAAGTAGGTACATTATTCCTATCTGTGTGCTAGGGCTCCTTCTCTGTAAGCATCACCTACCATCCTGTGCTGAATATGTTTTCCTAATATGCCTAAATCTAGACTGCAGTATGTATCACCTTTCTCGCATTTATAAAAAAAATTGCAAACTAGAACAACACTTGCATCCCATATGTGCCCAGGGGAATCTCAGTTTGGAGCATTCGTTGATTTCTTACAGTCAGCTTCAGAGGAAAACATCTCTGGTCATTCTTGTTCAGAAATATTACCACCATTGTGGTCAGACCTTTTTCACAATAGCCTGGTGGTTAAAGGGATTGCCCAGGAGCTGGGAGTCAGGAACATGCACTTTCTTGTTGGCTGTTTCTCTGGCCTTATTAGTCTGACATTCCTCTCTGCATGATGGTGCAGCTTTGACAGGGAACTTGGGAATGACCTCTACAGAAACACTTCTCCTTTTACTTCCCCCTTAATCATATTTCAGGAAATAGCTACTTTGTGCGGCATGCTCCCCTACAGTGAACACCAAAGAGTGGATGAGAAGAAATCTTTTTAATCCTGACCAACATAGCATTTAAGGTAATTCTGTGACTGACTTCAGGAGGACTCGTGTCCAGCTCTTCCAGGAGAGCAGCATGAGCAGTCTTGTTGTCTGTGTTGTGGAGGAGTCAGTACTCAGAATGGATTCATACCTTCAAGAGACCAACACTGACCCTAGTCCAGGCTTATTATCACTGCAGTTTTAGTGTTCAGTTAACAATGAGTTATTGCATGATAAAAATGGTAGGGATTATTATATAGACTCTTGACCTCAGGGAAATGGCATATGCAACTATTGCTGTACTTTGATCATAATGTCCTAGGGGTATTGGTATGTACACCAACTTCTGATTATATTTTACAGCTTTCTCTGCTCTTTTCCTGTGTCTAATTCCTTTATGAAAGAAAAGACCAGAAATATTTTTAGCTGTCCAGGGAATAGTCGTGGTGCCACATTGGAGATCAGAGAATGTTTTGCAGAGGTGATCCATCCTTTTAACAGCCCACAGGAAAATCTGATCTTTTTCATTTGATCAAAAATTGAATGATTTTTCATGTGAAATAATTTTATTTTGATTGTCCTGAATTAGCTAATTGAACAGCTGCTTTACTTTATATTTTCACTGCAGTGTAGTTTAGTGCTCTTTCATCTCTGTTCTTTCATTAACTTTTATGATTTTTCCCAAATAATATCAGAGAATTATCCTACTGAGGCTGTGAGAAAAAAAAAAACCAACAAAACAACAGTAAGAATTAGCAAAAACATTTTTAAAGGCTACATATACAAATATTTCCAGGGCGTTTAATCATGATGGTGTTCTGAAGATTGACCCTTAGCAGTCTAATCTCAGTAAGATCTTCTAGGATAAAGTAGGCAGTCTTTTCTCTGGAAAGTTATTGACTGAGCTCCTTAGTTTTTACACAACTACTGCAATGAGTTCCTTACTCCTCCTCTGTGCCACCAGGCTCCTACTCCACACAGACAGACTCTGATCCGAACATCAACATGTGCATGGGATAGTACAAGTCAAACTTCTGCACTAGCATAATCAAAACTCACTTGCTGCAAATCTTCCTACACTTAGATAATAATAGAGAAAGTTGTTCTAAATTGTGTGAAAAGTCAGATGGTGGAACGCAAAGATTCCTCCACACCACTGCTAAGCACAATTTAATATTCAGAGTGAGCATGTGTTCAGCTTATATCTGTTTACCATAACTTCTTCAGGTTTAGCCAAACTACCATGGCTAAATTCAAAGAGCTCAGTGGCACTTATTACACTTAGCTGTTCGGTAATCTCTTCACTAGTTGTCAAGTGATTCTTGCAGAAAACATACTGCTAGATCCCGCACACTCAGGGGAGCAGGTTGGGAACAGCGCACGTGCAAGATGATGCTCTTCTGAATCAGTCTTCCCAGCCTCCATGTTCAGCAGTTGCACTGCATTGGTCCATCCTGGTCATCCAATTCCTTTTTAAGAGGGTTTGTATTCCTTTAGACTGTACCACACTTTCAGGCTGAGGAGTACACATCTTAATTATGCACCGTGTAAAGAAGTGTGCAAGGGATTTCTTTTATATCTGCTACCTGCTTTATTAACAGGTCTGATACTGGGAGAAGTAATGAATAGCCATTCTTGGTTTGCTTTTTCTACAGCACATGTGAGTTCATCAATATACCACTCAAACATCTCTTTTTTCAGACTGAAGGTTGTAGTCTGTCTAATTTCCACCAGTTATTTTCTACTAACAAAGTTACACATATTAGATTACTTTTACATGTAGTAATTCTTTCAGGAATATCTAATGACTGCTGCTTATTATTTTGCTGTTTGCACATCTTGATAACAAAAGAGAGGGAGCAGAGAGCAGGTTAAAATGAATTACAATTGTGTATAAATGTGATAGAAACTCTCACCAGGCTACTCTTTTCTTGATGACAACTCATAAGGCCAGTTCCCCTCTAGAAGATATAGCTGGTGTTACCCTTAGGTTGTGAAAGGATGAGAATTCATCTACCTATGGCTTGGTGTTACCCCTGCTGAAACTGACTAATGTCTGGAAGTCACTTCTTGGAGCTGACTCAGTGAGACATGTAGCTCACAGCCTTTCACAAAAGTTGGCATGGACTCCATTATTAGTAAAGTCCCATGCGTACATGCATTTCAGCTGATTAGCAAATAACATGTTTTCATGGAAACACTAGGTATCCCTCCGTGGGGTAGTTTGAAATGTTCCTTCAAGTTCTGTACCGCTCTATCAATAGTACAGAGATTAAATTTTGTACATCCATACCAGTAACACATAGGCCTTTTTTTGTCTCTTGGTAGGAGTTGATGCTGGCCCTTAGGAGTGGGCTTTATGCATATTATTCTAGCTAGTAACTAGATTTAGTTTTCGATTTTAAAACTACATTGACTGCAAATCTGCATTGGGCTTTTTTCCAGTTAAAGAATGATCACATACACAGTGAATCTTTAGGAAACAGTGGAGCTATTCTGCTTGCATTGTCAAAGAGGGTGCTGAGGATGAAATATTTCAACAAATCAAGTGCAGTCATCATCACAATTTGTTTTCCCTTTCAACATGGCAAGTACCTTAGCCCAATGCCTGTTCTTTAAGGAGTAAATCTATTCCATGGTGTATTATGCTGGAATGTGCAGTAAAAATAAATTATTTCATTTGCATAATCTCTAAGAAAACTGCAGCTCTTCTGCTGCATCAGTAAGGAAAAAACACTTGAAAACTTCAAAGCACTGTGGCAATTTCCATCTGCCTTTCTACCCACAAAACCTAACAACTGTGTCTGCTTTATTCATTAAGTAACCATTGGTCGAGTAGGAAGCTAATCATGCCATTGATCTTCTAAGAAACGGGACATTAGGGAAAATCTGTAGCCTGAAGGTATCCTGAGCCTTCAGAGAGAGAAGAAACATTTGAATAAACAATGTAGTTCTTAAATGTGAGAAAAAAGTATTAAAATAATGAAATATTTAATCTTTTTACTAAATTATACTACACACAAATTAAAATTATAAACTAGTTTGGGTTGGAAGGGACTTTTAAAGTTTATCTAGTCCAACACTCCTGCAATGACCAGCGGCATCTTCACCTAAATCAGGTTGCTCAAGACCCCATCCAACCTGACCTTGGGTGTTTCCAGGGGTGCAACATCCACCACCTCTCTGGGCAAGCTGTGCCAGTGTTTCATTACAAGTAAAAAGACCATTGTTTATCTTGTAAACAAAAAATAAGCTAAAAAAATAGCTAAATAAAAATAAAAAAATTTATTTTTTAGCTAAAAATAGCTAAAAAAAACCTAAGAATGCTTATATTTTACTTTAAAATATTTTCTGAAACATTAGAAAGTTGGTGTATGTCTACGTTTTCTTGAAGACTCTGCTTGCCATAGAGCAACAGAAAAACACTTGAGACCCTTTTTAAAGATACAAATTTGAAGAGCAGCTGAAGGATGAAGCAGAATGAAGGAGACAACTGAAATGAGCTGGACAATAACAGTTACAATTTCACAAGAAATTTCTGTGCTTCCACATGTGAGTTAATGCTCAACAAAATTACAAGGAGTCCCTTCAATTTTTTTTCAAAACTGTGTACATGAACTGTGGGGCCGCATCCCACTTTCAGACTTGATCCATTTGGGATCTTTAGCTTAGCTGCAAAATGAGCGTGACTCAAGATTCAAAGAAACACATTTTTAGAAGAGTTAGAACACTTGTGAAATTCTAAAGTACCAGGAAATTGAAATCTTATTGAAACCATATAGTTTTAGTGAACTGCAGCATATCCACAATTTAATAGAGGACATTAGAGTGCACATAACAATAACTAAATCTTGAACACTAGAAAAATAACAAGACTATTTTGTAGCTTTACTTGGCAAGTTCAGATTCTTCTTTTAGAAGATGCATTGTAGATATGTGAGAGCTGTCATTGGTCTTCTGAAACAGTGCAGCAAACTTTCACTGCCTTCTGGTTTTGAGCACCCAGAGAGGCATACCCTGAATTGTCTAAATTCCTGTGAAATCCTATGGGCGATTTCCAGAAGTATCAAATAAATAACATCACTGTATTAATTTTTTTACTTGGACTCACCAAAATTAAAACAGAATATTTTCAATACATAGCATGAAAATACAAAGTGTCACCATGGAGACAGACTTTCATAAGTATTGGCAAACAGAAAACCAGTACACTTTTTTATTTTAAAAGATTCTTGAGACCTATGGTTGAGCCAGGAGGCTTGGTGAAGCTTTCTAAATACTCACAAACTCTTGGATTTTATTTTCCAATAGTTAACACAGATTAAATACCAATTAATTTCATGCCTTATTTTTATAATTCAAAATGGTTAAATAAAATATTAGGACCAGCCAGGCACACATGCTCTGATAAATTGCAGTATACTTTCACTAGGTTAACAATGCATTAGCCTTAACATTGGCTGTAATATGATCCAGCATCGTGAGATGCACTTTTTAGATCCTGACATTTTTATTGTCAAGTCTGGCATTTTTGCCGGATTTTAAAAAATTATTATTATTATTATTAAGAGCTGAATGTATGTAGGTTATTGGGCAGGATTTTTTTACAAAGTGGCAATATGCAAGCTCCTGCTTGAAACTGCTTTAGATGCCAAATGAGGTTATGGAGAGCCTGGAAGCGGGAGCAAAAGTCAGAGCACAAAAGGGCTTGTGTCTTAAGATGCTAGTCTGGAATTTACCTTTAAGTCAACCTCCAGTTCTACTCAGACAAAAATGTACCAAATGTCAGTCATGGATGGGCAAACTAAGGGTATTGCTGGTCTCTTGACACTGCACTATTTGGATATGATGGATGTGGAGAAATTTAATCCTTCCAGAGGGAATCAGGTGGCACTGTCAGGAGAAGGAGGGCAAACAATTTTGTACTGGAAAAAACTTTCCATTTTTGTCTTTCTGTGCCAAATGTTACAGTCTCCATCTGTTCTGTGTTAAACACTAAATCTACTAGAGAAAAGAATCTTAAAGAAAAGGTTAAACATTGAATAGCAAGTTCTATTGGTTGGATTATGTTTAGATCATATAAAACATGCTAAAAATCATTTCCCAGGCACTGTTAAAACATCTGCTTTCTGGATTAGGAGGCTAGATGTTCAAATCCAAGTTGGGAAAAAAACCTGATAGCCACAAGCTGTTTTCTTTAAGGGCCCCTTGCTGCAAACAAGTGAATTGAGTGTTTGTGATATCTTCCTACTATCCCAGAAGTCAGTCTGAGCAGATGGAGAAAGAAAGCAGATGTCTTACAGACTGAGACACTGTTATTTGAAGAACAATGTAAGTAATCTTCCCCAAAACAATTATTTAACTTGGGCTTTCCCTTATGTCATCCCTGCACTAAACCCTAATGTTTTCCTTTGTCCTTTTAAATCCAGAAAGAAAAACTGGATGTATCTGGTTCTTTGAATTCCCACTGACTTTTTAGCACTGGGTATCACTTTTTCATCAATTCAGGGAATCCCAGCATTCCTGCTGGCAATCTTATGTTTTCCTATATACATCACAATTTCTCTACAGGTGGTTTTTTGGTTTCCGTTCGAAATAGCACCTCACTCTGGATCACAACTTTCAACTCTCTCAAACTGTAAGTGCCAATATCACTGCAAAAGCTGAGTACCATAGGTCAGCAGGGCAGAATTTGCTCTGGAGAGTGCTACAAAATCCTGTGATATCACCATAAATCTTTCAATATCTGGCATCCCTTAAAATCTCCAGACTTCTAGACATGTNAAAAAAAAAAAAGTGTTTCTATTCTTGTGGTAGTCTAGAAAAACCCCCAACAAACACTTGAACATATGAATTAAAGCTGTCCCAATCTATTTTTTGAAATCTTGTAATTGTAAGCCCATCTCGTGATTTTGGGAATGACTCACAGCTTTTTAATTTTAGAAGATCAGAGTACTGTAATGGAATGCAGCAAGCTGGTTACAGAGTGTTGACTCTTTTTGTCTTCAGCGGCTGACTTGCATAATTGAAGACAGATGAAAATATACTCTGGTCAACATTTTTAGAGCTGTTTTGAGGTCAGACTTGTGAATAGAGATAGCTGAAAACATCTTGTAGTTACTTTTTGGTAATTGGTTTTTAATTACTTGTTTGCAAAAAGTATCCTGTTGTTTCACCAAAATTATCTTTCATGTGAACGCTGAAAACATCCATAAGAGACCAAACAGTCATCTAAAAAAATGCTTCTTTTTCATGAAAACACCAAATATTCCCAGTATTCTCCACAACTGTTTCTTGAGTTTCTTGTATTCTGGAAGCAGGGAAAATTACACTGGATCTGAAAATGTTTGCTGAATGTTACTGGTACAGAATTAGCTGTCCACGGATTAGGCATGCTGCAATGTCTGCCATTTTGTGTACCAATTTCAAAATGCTCAGGCAAGGGTCACTACTAAACTGAAAGTACGAAGAGTGTCACGCATGCTAATGGCTGAGCATATGGGAAGCTGGAGTATACATTTGATTGGATCACCTAGATGGGACAGGAATGTCTGTGAATGCACAAACTCCAGTAACCTCGGGTAGGGAAGGAGCAAGTACATATTCATAGTACATTCGCATATTTTTGTCCAGTATTTGATCAGCCCTATGGTAAACTTGCTTACTATCAAATTTAGAAGTAACTTAGGTGTTTTACCACATGAGTTTATCCTTAGCAGTCACTCAGAAATCACTTGGAATCTGCTGATTGTTTCCCCTTGAACACACAATCTACTGCACCAAGTAGTTATACCGAAGATTTTATGGAGCGCCACACTGATGACCCAATTTTGCAAGGTTGAAGCCAGTATATTGCTGAAGACCTCTGAGCCTTAAGGAAGCTTTGGTGCAGAAGATAAGGACAGCCTAGGAGGTCACAGTTAGATTCCATGATCAGTGGTGTCCATTTGTACCTAGGGTTAATTTCCTTTTATATTTTGAATAACCCAGATAGACTAAGACAAGAAAACATTACATACACACAGGACAAGTTAGGTGGATGCAGAGACTCTCTATTGTGTAAGATTTTAGTAGTTAATGAAACTGAGAGTGTGTGATAACTTGGCAACTTTTTGGCTTTCAACTTTCCTCAGTGGCAGTTCACTGCTGTATCCCGTGAGCTCAAATCAGACTCACCTTGAATAATAGTGCTTGGCCAAGGTTGCATAAAGCTTAATGTTGCTAGACTCTGAGGCAAGGCAGCATCTCAGATTTGGGGGTGTAACCACCAAGACACGTAGAGACAAAAGTAATTCCATCACATTTGTCACAAAGGCGACCGTGCACCATCTCATGCAGATGGTAACATTTACATTCTAATTGAAACCAGAGATGCCAGAGGTTATTTACCATTTGCAAAGCATCTCAGTAGATGATTGATGAATTAAGGTAGCTTATGGTTTTCAGAAAGCTGAGTATTATCACTTTATTTGACAGCCTATCCCAAGACAGATAATTATATTGCTGTTGACCTTTTTGTCCTTTTGTGTTCCCTTTATGCTGCTCATGGCCACTTTTTATTCTTTCACCTTCTTACCTCTCCTTCTCTTTCCTGTGTTACCCTGAGGCAGGTAGAATGAGGATCCTCATGGAAATGAGTCATGCATTGCTTCCTGTGTTTCATCTTTCCCTGATCTGAGTGTCTTCATCCTTCTACCTGAACTCTGATGGTTAAATCATATTTTGTTGGATACAGCCCCAATCTCCAGCAAAGCTTGGTTTGCTGAAAAGCCTCTCTGTGGTGACAATTATTCTGGTTGTTCAGTTCCTTGTAAATAAAGGTTAAGACTTTTCCAAAAGACTTTTTTTTTTTGGTACAACAAGACAAGCTTTTTAGAAACTAGAAAAATTACTCAAAATTGTAAAAAACTAGTAGCAGAAAAAGGTCTCAGTTTTTTACTTCAGTTCTATTTTTTTCTCCAATTCAATTTTGTTTTTCTGTAAAAACAAAAAACTGATTTCACATTGATTTTCATGAGATGTAGGCTACAGAGAAACATTAGCATCAAAACAATGCTGGTTTTCCTTTTTAGTAATATTAGTTGCAAGACTGAAGATGTTGTCTCTTGGAACACACTTGTTTTTCTCAAACATTACTAGAGCAACCTCATTAATCAGTTGTTTTCCTACTAGGTGTTATTTAGCTAATCTGTCTCAGTGTTCAGATACTGTAGCATATAAGTGGAGTCTAGTCACATAATACTGATTTTTATCCATTTTTGGACAATGTAAACTTTTTTAAAAGCAACATATGAATTACTGGAATAATTATACTGTTGATGTTCAAATATCTTTTTTTCAAACACAGTTTGTGTATAAAACTAATTCTGAAAGGAATGCAAAGCTTTTTCAAGTCCCAACATTCTATAGTTAATAAATCTTTAGCAGTTATTGTAGAAAAGATTTGTAAAGTAAGAGAAGACACAAAACAATAAAGTGATGGTTATGGCATCAGTATCCCCCTTGAAATTTTACCTGTGCAGGTCCAGGACACTGTACACCCCACACTTATCCGGCTGAACTGCTAACCATGCAATCCTTCTCTGTTCCTGAACTGCCAAGTATAGGCATAAATACTGCAGTGAGATCCATGTAACTATAGTTTTTAGTCATCTGAAATTTAGGCACCTTGTCCAGCATCTTGTCCAGCTGGCTTTTTTGGCTCTTTTGTAAGCTCTCTCTGATCTTTGGTATCTGGGGCAATGCAGAGCACATCAACATGAGCAGACAATTTTGAACATATTGGCCTAATCCTTTGAGCTCCATGCAGATCTCTAGAAAGTCCAAAATTGTCCCATACCAGCTGTGAGAAGCACTTCGTTTGTTCAACCATTCCTTGGTCACACCAAGGGCAAGGTAAGGTAAAAAGATCACTGGTAATTGCATGATAAAAGCTATTAAGAAACTGCATCCATCAGTGAAATCTGGAACAGTGCCTAACAATGTTATTTTAATTTGTCAGTTGTTGGAAGAGCTAGTCCATCTTCAACTGGTTCAGATGAGACACAGGTGCTTCCACTGACATCCACAGGAACTGGTCTGAGCCTGGAAGAAACCCTACCACAACAGTGTGAAGGCAGCTGAATATGAAGCTAGTAACAGCTCTTGATGGATATGCAGAAACAAAAGAAAAGTATAAAAGGAGTGGTAAAAAAGAACAGTAGTTCAATGTCTGTATTACAATATAACTGCTACATTGGGTAAATGTTGTAATTTTTACGTAAAAGAATAAATGTTTATTGTCTCAGTGATTAGAACAACCAGATGTATATAAACTTGTCTTTCTTTCTATAGGGTACTTCTAAAACTGACAAATTCTGTCTAAATAATTTCATGATTTGGAGAATGACTATATGTGTTCTATTCTTTGTGCGACGATGAAGTGCCCTTTCAGTGTCCTCTGTTTCACATGTCATGCCTGTTTCCATCTTTCCCATTCTGCAGGAAATGGTTTGTTCCCTCCACTTGTAGCCCATCTCTCCTACTTCCTTTCTTCTGGCTTGCAAATACTTCCATCACTCAAAGCATCCTGACTTAGCAAAGGAGACTTGTTCTATAGCTGCATCTTTTCTCAGCTTGCATGTGTGCTGGTGGGGACTGCCAAGCCCAGCATCACCCTGGCCTGCCAGAGAGGCAGACCGAGCTACGAACTGGGATTAGGACCCATTAGAAGGGGTCAGAGCATCCTGTAATACCAGCATATCATCTAACAACAGCCTTTGACATGTTTATGTAATTTGCTAATACTTTGACATAGCTTGTATTATGCTGAATTAATGTGGTATACACCAAGTATACAAAAAGTTAAAGTGCATGTTCTCTGACATCTGAAGGACGTTTTACCACAGGAGCAAGTACTGCGAGTCTGAAATGCTCATTGACGCAGAAGACGGCCACAGATAAAGCTTTTCCCAAGATGGTTATAAGAAAGTGGTGTTGTTCAATTTTTAGACATGCTTTACCTTTTCAAAGAGTGAGGACATGAACCAAATATTTAACCTAGTAGCTTTCTAACAGACATAAGCTGGAACCATTCCAGTCCACTTTAACCCCTGGACATAATGTTTACTCATTAGACAGTCAAATGCCAGCTGTTATAACATGCACAGCTCTGCTCCAGCACACTGCACAAGTAGGTGTATTTATACAAGCTTGAGGGATTACTTACACACAAATAACACACATAAGATGATGCTAATAGACAGCTACACTATGCAAAGCAGAACAAGGGGAAAGGATCCATGTTCAAATGAAGCCTACAGTTTGCAAAATAACATCTGCAAGCAAATTTCTGCTCTACTCACATACAAAATCATCAGGAGTACAACACAGCAGGGCTTACTTCCAATGTATGGCACTTTTGCCCTGCAGTTCTGTTTGAAGTGGTCATGAGCCATGTAAAATGCAGAATTTAAATTTGTTTACTCTCATTTTCCTTGGAAATGAGTCATATTTCTCCCTTTAACCCCGTATGGTTCCAAGCGTGAAAACAAAATATAAACCAGCATTTTTTTTCTGAATATCTGTGGCTAGTTGTCTCTCAGACATAGTCTAGCCTTGGTCCTTTTCCCATTTCTGTCTATTTAAGTCTACAAAGCCACCCGTCTCTCATTCTGCCCGACCTCCTTGCTCACAGACAAGTCTGCTGGGATGCCAGCCTCCTTTGCTGCTAACCCTAGCCTCAGCAACCTCAAGACCTTATCAACACTGTGTGCCTGGTCATGTACTCATCTAAAACTACTCTGTAAACTGGCAGCTTTCCTGCTGCTTGAATGCTAGCAGCCTCATCAGATTGCTCTGATTTATGGATGTGTGTAATTAATTCAGAGCAAGAGGGTCCATAAGCCTTTCAAGGAGCCACATTTATCAAGCCCATCAAAAGTTTTGGCTCTCTGACTGTTCTCAGAACTATGTATTCTTTATTCCTGTGCCTGATTTAGTTATTGAAATCCCAGTTTATAGCATTTTCCTATTAAATATGTAGTTTCCCAAAGGCCAGTTGAAATATCTAAGCACTTGGAATGAAAAACTGTTGAACTTTTGGCAAACATTTGGTATCCACTTTAGAGTGGTAGAAATTACTCTGGGTCATTATTGTTGTTGGAAGTAGTCTTTCCAGGCTGAAGAGATATTTTTTTTACTAGAGGGATATAATCAGAAAGTGACATTGTTTTCATTTGTACCATAGCTTAATCTGTGGAAGTTCCTGATGACATTCATTACCTAGAGACCCATTTGGGGTGATGGGAAGCATTGCCTAATACCCAGTGCACAGGATGAAGAGGTTTCAGGACCTTCTTCCCATCATCACACTTATGTTTCCTCCTGTGAGTGTTTCAGGCACACCATCTTTGACTAGTTTCTTCTCTGATGAAATGAGGTCATGAATAGTCCTCTTGTATTTCACAATTGAGTTGAAAGGGTTTACATTTATAAAGTGTTTTGAACATGAATGTACCAAGTAAGGAAAAATATAGCCAGTCTCACTTTATTTGTAAAGGCCAAAATGTGGTTTTCTGTGATTTAACACCTATGTTTATGAGTGAACTGTTACATGGGGGAATAGTTAGCCCTATAAGCAAACAGCCCAGTTTGCATCAGTTCTCACTAATGGCAACAGGAAAACGAGTATAAAAGCCATCAAGTGCCTATAGGAAGAGCATGCTGAGCTAACATTGTCCATCTAGACAGCAAAAGTCAGATGCTGCTTTACCATCAGTCCACTTCACCTTTGGATGACACAGAGTAGAAATTCAGGTGAATTTTTGCCCCATCTGGTGAGATCTCTATAACCATTTTAATATTAAGCTCCAACACTGCAGGCTGTGGCTTCCCTCAGCTCCAAGGCAGTGGGTAGTGCCCCTCAGAAGCATGGCCATGCTGGTAGCATTGCCGAGGATAAAGCACAGAAAAGCAATTTATTTTAAGAAATCCTGCATGTTAACAGTGAAAAATGTGGTCCTTCAGTTTGGGACCCAAGGCCATGGAAAGACAGAAATCTGCATTTCCCATAAAAAGAGAAGGTAATGCCCTCTGATCCCAGCAGCAATCAGCTGCCACTTTCTCTTTTTCACTGCAGCCAATTTTGAATGTCCTGCCTTAGGTCAGAAGGAGGTTTAAGACTTCCTGTGATGTTACTCTTTCCAGAGGCTTGCTGAAAACTTTGCAACCGAAAATGAGCTAGCAGTGTGAGCAGTTCCTGCTGGGAAAGCTGGCAGGCAGATGTTAGCTCAGTGTTTCTAGAGTAACAGGTACCTGGGTTCAGCTCAGCTTGCAGGTATAGGCAGCAGCAGTGGGACTGGTGAGAGTGAGCTTGTAGTCCTTGTAGTTCTAACTGAACTGGTATCCTTGTAGTTCTAACAGAGCTGATTTGTCCCATCCTAGCCATGTAGAAGTGCTTGTATATTAACAAGGAGATGGAAATACTTATGGGATGAGTTCTTTTAGCACTTAGAGCAAAGATTCAGTTTTTTCATTAGGTCACTGGATTTTCCATCTTTCCAAACAATATAGAATGGATTATTACAGGATTTCTCTTCATATAGAGGTTAGAGCAAATTGATACAAAGTCCTTCAAAGAAGCATAGTATTGCTGTTTGCATATCACCCAACAGAGGTTTGCAGGTCTCATGACATGGTGAGATTAGGTTCTCTTTCAGTTTTCAGACAGGCTGTTTTTTCCAAGGCTAAATTTGCAAGCCAAACAGTGTCTGTATTATTATTACCATTACCTTGGTAGGCAATGTGCAGTATTTAGAGGCATTGACCAGTCACGTTAGTGGGGGCAGGGGGCTTGAGGAAGCTGCAGGGGAAGGCTTGGTAGGCAATGAGCAGCTGCAAGTGTGTCAGGATCAAACATTTATTTCCACCATCTTCCTTTCCAATAGCATTTTTTTATATCAAGAGAATGTGTGAGAGTTGTTCTGGAGACCAGCTGACTTCAGAAGCTTTTGAATGAAAGTGAGGCGTCTCCCATGGTCTAAGTTCCACGCTGACAGGATTCAAACCCCATTGTCAGATGGGATAAAGTCAACATCTTTGCTCCCAAGTGGATGACTCCATGTTCACAAAAGCATCTTCCTAGAGATTCAGTCTAAATCATTTAGCTTAGCATTTAAAATTAGTTGTAAAGCAGGTCCTTTAAGAAATTCAGCTTTCAGAATCATAAGGAAAGGGTTTTACAGTTCTCCAAACTTGCCAGAGCTAAAATTCATTGAAAACTTTCACTTAAGCTGGTGTGACTTTGTAATCAAGATGGTTGAGGGCCTCTTAACTCTTTCATTGCATGTGTAATTCTTCAATGCCTTAGTAAGGGAAAATGTCACTGTTGATTTTTTTGGTCTTAAGGATGGAAACTAGGTAATGCTCAAAGTCAGACACTGACGTAGACTTTACTGAATAAATAATTTTAAAATGTTATCTTTCACATTTACACATTGAAAAATGAAACATGTTGAGGGGCTAATGGTAGATACTCAGGTGTGGGGACATTTAGTTCAACTAATTCTAGCCTCATATGCAAGTCCACCTCTAAGAGTGTGAAAAAAATAGTCTTTCTGCAGTGTGTAGGTAAATCAATCTGCTATCCACATGCTCTGCTAATACTGGCAGCCAGCCAAGGAACAGATCTCAAACAGATTAGGCCAAAGAAACCATAAATGCAGAATTCAGGCAAATTACAAAAAATTGCCCTCATTCAAACATACCTCTCATTTCAAATCTAGGTATAAGCTGCACTGAAATGTCAGAAGTACATCTGAAAGAGCTTGGCAAGCTTGCGCAGCTTGAAATGTGTCAAGAGGCAGCACAATATGAAGCCACTTCACTTGAACACAGGCTTGCTTTTGAAATGCATCATATCGAAGCCAGCACTTGCTTTGCACTCCTGGTCAGAATAACCAAATGATACAATGGTTTCTTTCTAAATAAACAAATGGGGTTCATAGGCTGCTAAGACTTTTTTTCAAATACTCGGGCTCAGATCCGATCAGCTGCCTCTGAGCTCAAACAGACTGCCCTCTATGCTGGCTGGCAGGAAGGAGATTTTATCTCTCGTGCACTTAGGCCCCCATAATTGCATCTCACTCCTGACTCCTTCAAAATAAGGAGTGTATCCTCTCCACAGTTTGCAGAACACATGCAGAGGAAATAGCAGGGCTGCAAGCTAACTGGCACAGAAATTCTAACCAGATGATGGAAAAAGTGATTGTCAAACTGAGAGCACTTGAGAGATTTTCTTCTTCCAAGAGGACTGTATATAATCCGGTAAATAGCTTCCCCTGGAATCGATTGACCCTATCTTAAGAAAGCTGTTACTTGTTATTCCAGTACCATTTTGCCAAGCACTGTTTTAACATACACAGGAAGATTCCAGGGTATAATACTCCCCCCTTATTGGCAGGCATATAAAGTATACTTGAAAAAAAGAGGGACGGAGAGCCCCAGAAGCAATAAATGATGCTTTGGAGGGGGGAAAGAAGCTCATAAAACAGCATTATTTCTCTAAGTCTTTTATATTAAAAAAAGGTGATTAAAATAATTCCAGAAAACGAACGCTTGTTTTGCTGAGACTTTTCTTGAAATGAGGATGTTTTTTCCCCACTTGTCCTTGAAGCCCTGGAGCATTTACTTCAGCTCCTTCAGAAGTAGCCTGCATTGCTCAGTACTGGAACAAGGTATTTTCAGGCCAGATTTGCATGTGTAGCATCAGTGAGTCATTAAGAACTAGGAACAGCTCATGGTGTTAGTGTTTCCTCATCTCCGGAGGCTTTCCTGCCTCATTAACACACCCACTTTCAAAAATAACTCCTATTTACCAACAGTAATTCACCAAATACCTCTGACAGATCAAATAAAACAGTTTTCTCAGTTGCTGAGATAAAATTATGGAGCCAAACCTCCAGATTGCACAAATAAATCTGCAATAGATATAAAATAAATCTTTTTATAAATCTTTTTAGACCCAGGGAATAGCACCAACTGAGGACTGCGCTACCATCTAAGTGCAAAGAAAATTTCCTTAGCCAAGTGGAGCCTGCTGTGAAGTAAGGTAGTTGGTACAGTTTCACCCTGAAATCTGTGCTCAGGCTGTAGCCACACATGCCCAGGATGCCTTATCTGTAATCAGGCACTCTCTTCATTCACCTCAGTCTTTGGGGTTATTGCCACCTGCACCTTGGTTTGTCTGTGTCTTTGGTATCCTCTCTACAGGAGCTTTTAAAAGGACATTTCATGGACAATTCTACCCTTTCTACCTTTATTCACTTCAAGAGTAGAGAAGACTCCTGTGAAACAAAGGAACTTCATTCAGAGAAAAAAAGAAAATTAGATGGGGAAAAGATTGGTGCTCCTTTAAAAAAACATCTGAGAAGGGATTTCTGTGGAGGGATCTTGAGGGGTCATCTAGTCTGTCAGCAGGGTATCCCATCTCTGCAGCCAGATTCTCGTTCAACCTTTGTTTTAGAAACCTGCAGTGAGGCTACTTCCACAGACTATAGTACATACTATTGCAGCGCTTTACAGTCTTACTGCTAGAAAGCATTTTCTCCGAATTACTTAATAAACCCTTGGTATAACTTAAGATCAGTGGACATGGGGAAAAAGGTATAATTTTATGTATTTTAAGAATACATTAACTGGTGTACCCACCTCTACTTTAGAGTTAGTTAACACTCCCACTTGCTCCACTCTTCCTTTGCAGTCAGTGCTTTCTAGACTTCTGATCATTATCCCTCAGACTCTCTCTTCTGAGAGAAGTGATCTTCACCATGCCTGGACTGAAAAATCCTCTCTTCAGAGCTTCATGTCTGTACTGACACACTTGCCCTATCACCCTCAACTTCTTTTCTGCTCCACGGCTGTTTGGCCAGTCCTCTCCCATCCTGTCTTTGCACAGCTGCCTCCTTGTAACTCAGAAAATAATGGAATTGCATTAACCCATAATATAACATGTCTTCATATGTCCTGATCTTCATTGCAGTGATCAAGCTTGCTGACTTCTGGACTGAGAACATGCCAAAGAGCATTGTATGGGAGTTTTCCCCGCACATTGCTTTGCTGCCCACCTTACTGTGCCTTCAGACCTTGTGTTCCTCCTTCATGTTGGCGCTACAAATGTTGTCACTCTGTCAGCTTGGGCTGTTGTAAGGGATAAGATGTTTGTGTTGGTCTCAGGTTACCTCTCCTGTTACATCTTCACTACAAATCCATTTGTCCTAACAGGGTTAGTAACTAGTTTTACAGCTTACTTCTGTTTTTGAGCACTGTGGAATGATTCTGCACTAACATCAGGTAACCTTTTGTCCGACTGCAAAGTTTCCACTAAGAATTTGAGATGATTCAGGTAAAAATTTCTCAGGTTTGCCTACCTTTAATCTTTTAATCTGGGGGGATACTTTGTTTCCTGAACTCCAAAGGTGTTTTAGCTGTCTTTACCTACAGTGTATATGACAGAGAGAGGATAAAACTGCTCTCAGATATGGTTGTGCTCTGACGAAACCAGAACTAAACAACCGTGAAACAGTTCAAGAGATAGCAATATGAAGAAAGTGTTTGTTTCAATGTGTACATTTAAGTAGGTATCCTCAGGTTCTTCCATTTTTCGGAAAACTTTGAAACCATTTGGACTACAGAGGACGCAACTGCTTCATAGCTTGCTTAGTGGATTGCTAGTGAAACTTTTTGCACTCAGGCATTTTCAGTTCCAAGGCCCATGCCAAAGAAATATTAGGGGCACCTGTGCAACAAGAGAATGCAATGTTATATGTTGCCACAGCATCTGACTTTTTCTGAAAAACTTGTTTTGCCAAGCTTGTTTTCCTTTGAGTATGAAAAGCCTATTTTCAATTTTCTCAACACTTCAGTAACAAAAGGGAGTTTTTCCCACTGTTTTTAGATTTTCTTCAATTTTCTTCACTTTCCTTACATAGTGTTGCTTTGTTCTTGATGGCTTTCTGTTAAAGCTCAGATTTTTATTCTCTTGAGCTAACTAGCCAACTGCTTCTAGGAAAGAATGGATAACTGTTGTGAAAATCTGGGGACATTAGGCATGCTCTAACTTTTGGTGTACAGCCAAGTGGTTATTTGGCTTCTTGCCTTTGGATTGATTTTGTTTTAGTCTTCTGCCAACTTACATTTTATATTTACCAGGCAGTGGAAGAGTCATGGGCCACTTTGAATAGGTGCAAAAGTTGGACCGAGGAACCTTCCATTACAATTACCAGAACAGCTACAGTACAGCACTTTGCCCATAAATGCCTACACCTGAAGAGGAAGAAACCTTACTCCATTTTGTAGGTGAAGACCTGGAACTCAGGACAAACAAATAAAGTTCTGATATCACGTGGGACTTTATATAAGGAATGAGACGTAATTCCCATGTCTCTGGTGGCAATGCAGTATAATTTCCATTTGAGATGGAGCATGTCTGAATCGTTCTATTGCCTTCACGATCTGAGACAAATATGTCGAATAGCACACTGCTTCCCTGCAGGGACTGTCAGGGGACTGCAGTGTCTTGTCTGGAGCACCCAAAACTCCACCAGTACTCCAAAACCATGCCAAAGTTTGCTCAACAAACACATTTTCCCCTGTATATGGATTACCTTCACTCCTTAAATAAAATCTTCCTCCTGTTGTGATATTTTTTCCAGTGGGCTTGCTGCAAAAAGCTGCTTCTTTTTTTTTTTTTTCAATCCCAGTATTCAGTTTCCACCTTTTTTTTTTTTAATCTGTTCAGCTTTGGATATTTTTATTATATTTAGGTATGTATTCAGTAGGTATTGCCTTCAAACTACCTGGCTGTCTCAAGTGTTTCTGCAAATTTTCAAATGTTTTCCCCAAACAACTATATTTTGTTTACATTCTTTTCTTCCTCTTTATTTTTTTGTATTAAGTTCAGATGTCATTGAAAGTCTTATCTGTGAATTAATGGCACAATACAGCAAGCACTATATTTGAAGGAAAATATTTTCACTATAGCATTTATCATTGAACTGTAAATATTCTTGAGATTGTTTACAGTATCCTTTCATACCACTCTTTTATCATTTAAGTTTTTGAAAATCAGGCTGTAAAACATTANNNNATCAGGCTGTAAAACATTAACTCTCGCTTATCATTGGCTGAAGCTGAATAATTCAGTTGGTATTTCCCCATAATGCTGACTCAGCTTTGCCTTTGGGTGGGATGTCAAAAAATAGAAGACAGGAGCATGTGTCCACATTGGGTCTAAAGCAGTAGGGAAAACAGTAACGACTATAAGGAAAAGAATAGGCAGTAATCCAGAAAATATGTCACTGAACATAGGCTTAGTACATCTATCTCTTGAAAGCCACCTTCACTTCTGGTTACCACACCTTAAAAAAAAGGTGCCCCTTTTGCAAAGGCAAAAATGGTTGATGGATGTATAAGACAAACTCCATAAGAAAAGAGAAAAAATTGATTTGCATCAAGGGGCAACATTATGGAGATTTTAAAAAATTCATGAGAAACAAAGAGGAATAAGATAAAATGCTGATCTTTAACCTTCACTGCGGAATAAGTAAATTAAATTTTCAGACAGGAGCTTTGAAATGAACTGAATGAAGCCAATTGTCTCTCAGACAACTCATATTTATTAAACTCATTTCCACAAGGTAACATAAAAGGTTTTGGTGAGTCCAGAGAGCAATATGACAGGTACATGGAGGTTGCTCTCAGCTGTAATGGAAACCTCTAGCTTTGGAACTGTGGTATCCCTTTACTCATTTTTCCGTCAAAATTTTCTTCTTATCACTGGTGGCAACCTTGCTTTAAGGGACTCAACCCACCATTTTCTTGATCAATTCCCAGGTGACATTATTCTACGTTGTAAAATCCAACAAAAATTCCCGCAATATCACCCAGGATGGGAGAAAAATTCCACTCTAATATTGTTTCCGTATTTTTACTATTGTTTTTGTTTCCTTTTAAAAAAAGTGTTGTGGGACCCTTTATCATTCACGCTAGTTATACAGTTTGTGTGTTTTCTAGTTTTGCAGGGATGTCATCAGAAAGAGCAAATTATACTCTCAATTTCACCAACTTAAATCCAGGCAAATCATTGGAGCTTTTGTGACAGTGTTCCATATAACATTGTGCAGCTGATTCAGTTAAAAATATGTGAAGTTTTCTAGACCTAGATCCCTGCTTAAGTAATGGAAGGTTCAGAAAAAGGCTGGTGATTTTTTGGCAGCAGCAAAAACCACAGTGTCTTTCCCCAGTACTGTAAACAAGTCTCCAGAAGAAAAACGAAAAGCACTTCTCTATAGCTTGATTTAGTTTAACAATCAGGTGGGAGAAAAAATGTAACAGAAAGCTAATATTTGATTGGGGTTTGCTTTGTTTTGGCCAAAAGAACAAATTCCTCTAGCTATTTGTGAGATTTTTGATCTGTTTTCACATGCTTCTAACTGTGGAAAGCATCTACAAAAGCTAATTGTTACGCATCATCTGTGCTAGGGGGATATCCAAAGTACAGCTAAGACTAGGTTATCAAGCACAAGCACCAAGTGTTAGGTACTGTACAAAGAGCAGTAAAAAACATTTCCTTGCCCAAAAGGAATCAGAATATATTTCCTTAAGTACTTTATAAGCCCTGAGTGTTCCATTTCATTCCTCTGGCTTTTGGGTACATTTATAGCACCATTTATAAACCCTTCCGGCTGAGTCTGTGTCACTTGATCTAAAGATATGTTGAGACAACTCTCACAATGTGTATGAAAGGACTGAAAGATGGCTTTGCAACTGAAGTGGGAATATTCTTTTTGTTTCTATGTATTTAATGAGTATGAATATAAGAAGAAATGTAACAACAACTTAATTTATAAATAGTAAACATCCATCATACTTTATGTTGATAATATTACATATGACATGCCCAACATTACAGCGAAGTAATTTCTTTCCCAAGAAGCTATTGCTGAAAAACAATGACCAACATAGTGGAGAAACTCCAGGAATTTTCCTTTTAATTTTTCTCTGACTACAATGTGAAGGGTCATTCAATAATAAACTCTACAGGTTTCTACTGTTTTAACCCAGTTTCCTCGATGTAGGTGTCTCGGTTTTGAGACAAATTTAAGAGAGAAACTCTTTGGACTGAGTAGTTCTCTCAAAAAGGGTTCCAAAAATCCCCTTTCCATCAATAGGGAATGAATACCATTAGATTAAAGTGAAGAAAAAAAAATTAAATGGTTTATTAACAAACAGAATACCCGCCCACCAGGCAAGAGAAAACAAAAGGTAAATACCTGTTAAGCACTAAACCGTCAGAACCCACTTCCCCACACACGCACTGAAACAAAATCCCCCCCAAAAAATGCAGGAGGAATACACCTTTCCCAACACATGGTCCGAAGATGGCACGGGCTTTCCATGCAGAGGAGCAGCAGCCCCCCCACCNTTCAGTTCAGCTCCCAGCAGCCAAAGACGTGCTGCTCCAGCTTCTCCGATGGAGGGAAAAAGGAAAAGTGTTTTGCTTGGGCCAAAACCCAAGTCAGCCAAGCAGAGAAACCACGCTGCCCAGCGCCATGGGAAAACCCACACTGCAGCACAGGGCTCCGGCGGGGGTGGCCCCAGTCTCGACTCTCGGGCAGCAGCCACTGTGGCATCACATGGCAGGGCAGGAGTCTGGCAGAAAAAACCAGCTCCCGTCTCCTCTCTCTGCACACGCAGGAGCCGCGTTCCTGATCCAGGAACCGGAAGAAAGAAAGGTACTTCTGGCCCCCTCGAACCGGAAGAGAGGGAGAGAGAGCAACTCTCGGCTCTGCCCCCTGTCCGGATCTGGGCTGGGCTCATACTTACCGGCTTGGGGGGGTGGAAGTGGGCAGAGCGGCGAGGAGAAAAGGAAAATAGCAATTTTTGGCCATAAGCAGAGGATCATGGAATAGATTATCATAACAGATTGCTCCAGGACAGTAGGGCCAGTTGGTATGCCTCTTTCTGACAAATAAGGTAATCACTCCTTTCCGCAGAGACTTGGAGTTTTCTTCAACAAACACAGTTAAGTCGTGGTACCATACCATCTTCAGCCACTCCGTGAAACTGAACCTAAAAGTGAGTTTGGCAACAGAGAGAGCAAATCCAGGGTACAGAGGCACCAGCATCACTGATGTTTTCCTATCTTTGTCCCTTTCACTCAGGAAGTTAATAGCACGATAATCAGGCATTTTTTTTAAGTGTTCAGCAGCCTTCAGTGTGATAATTTTTTGGAAGACCACCACACATGAGATATTCAGGGGAGGAGACCTGCTCATGTCCTCCAGTGAGCTGCTGTAGCCTTCTCATTTCCACAAAGGCTGCCAAGTGTCTCCCAAAATTATACCAATCATTAACCCTGATAACATTTACCTTCTCAGGTTACGAGCTCCGCTTATAATGTCCCCATCAGCCATCCCCTGGCTTTCTGCAGCTCACTGCTGCTGTCTCCTTGCATATTTGTCCTTTGCTGGATTCTTAGCCTCAGTATTGGCAATTTTAGCAGTTTTATTACAACAGCTGTTATATTTTATGTGCCTTTGCTAAAAACCTCAGCTGCCACGATCTAGTGAGTGCATATAATCTTTGCTTTCACTTGTTAGGAAAAGAGCATTTGTGTCCCTCATGTTTGCAGAGGAAACCGCAGAAACACAAAGCAAGTGAACCTGAAAAGCACAGAAACCACAAGGTGACTAAAAAGGGACTTAAGAAAATGAACAAACAAACAAACAATCGAACAAACTTATTATTTTTCAAACAATAACATAGCAAGTTTTCTCCCTCATGGTTTTGATATGCAGCATACTTAGAGCTCTGAGCAGATGCTAAGTACAACTCTTTGTAATTATGCTAATCAAAAAAATCAGAACAGAATAAAAATCCCTGCCTCCCTTAGTGCACTGTGCATTTTCTTCATCTGATGCAATTTGAGTCAGTGAGTAACATTGCAAAAAATACTGCATAAACATAAACAATGTAGTTACTAGCTGACCTTCCTTTTTAGAAGAGTGGAAGAAAATAGCAGTATTATTTGCTGTTATTTACAAATTGTTGAATAGCCAGTCAAATTAAAAATATGTTTTAAAGAACCAGACAAAGATGTCTAAGGATTTAGAAAGCAACAAACTACATGCCTAAGATCAAAAGGTCTGGCAACCCTTGCAGGCAATAGTAAACAAATTTTGATTAATTTTTCATCTGTTACTTTCACTTGTTTAAATGGCAATGCTGCTGACATTAAAAAGCCCTGACATAACAGCATAATTTTTCAAGAGAGGCTAACTTCAAAAGACTTGCTGGGAGATGATGAAAGGATGCAGCAAATTTACAGGGACTCAGCTTCCAAATTCATCATTCAAATAAAATAATAACTGGCTCTGCAGATCTCTTTTGAGCATGAGTCACTGTGCCCAAGTGCTGCACATTTATCCCAGATAGAGAGTGCTGCAAGGGGCCCCTTCATGGCTCTGCAGGTCTTGCACAAGGTAATGAAAGGGCTCCCAGCAGCATCTGGTATCAGTTTCTCCTTTGCTGTGGCAAACTGCTGGTGTTATAATCAACTCTCCATGCCATTTGGTTTTTTCCTTCCTTTGTAGTCCTCACAAGAGGTTTCTCTCTCAGATTTTTGATTTACTGTTGGGTTATTTCTTTGTAGTTTTGTGATAGTTTCTGACAAATGGCCAAGCACTTTGAAGGTCATTCTTCAGAAATGGTTTCTTGGATTGGGAGCAACAGAGAAACCAAAGATCTGGTGATTCTGGGTCAGCCTAAAAGAAGAATGATATACATTCAGGGAGATGCAAGATTTCACCAGCACATGAAGCCTTATATATCTGCTGTTTCTTCCATGCGTTGTGTTTCTGCACAATGTAAATTCCAAGTATCATCGTTTTGTCAGCCAAAACAAAGGCTTTGGCACCTATTTTCGGGCTCCCTCAAGAAAATAAAGTGGATCAAGGTTTTGAAAGCTGATATTTTTTATAACATTGCACCTTGTAGCTTTTTCAGAAGTCGTGGGATCTCACAGGCTTCCTTCACTTACGTATGTGAACCTGCGGGTTCATCTGCAAATAAAGTTTGTGCCAATGTTTTGGTAGAAGCTTCTCCTAGTTGGGCTGGAGCCATGATAAATATATGGCTTTTTCCCTTTTTACTTCCGGTGATTTAGTGTTTTGGAGCAAAGGTGCTGACAGACGCCATCACAGTACAGTATTCATTTAAATGCTGTTAATAAAAGTTTGTTCTCAGATCTGGAAGACCCTGTGGGAGTGGTGTACTGTGTCCATTACATTACTTTCCATTTCACCAGGAAAGGACCATCTTGCACACCTACTTGTAAACCATCTCAGATAGCATCAGTAACAGCCTTAAGGATCTCGGAAGGCATTTTACAGAAGTCCCTGTTTAGAAGCTGGCTTTATACTCCAACAGAGATGTGGTAAGAGTGAAAAATCCCATCTTCTGCTCAAGGAAATACTACCAGGCCTTTTGCCCTATGCTTGTCTTCCTTCTTCCTTCAATGAAGAAGGAAGAAGAAAGAAAATGCCTGTAGTCTCTTTCATAATAATACAGCTACTGAGGATCTAGAGGAATTGCCAAATAGCAGGCTTCAATAAAATAAGAGGTTGTTTTTTGGAAAATGAAGAGTCAACCAGCAGAGTTAAAATGATGAACACAGAGGACAGAGGAACTGGTGGCAACTGAACCATCTCCAGTTCATGAAGTTACCCTCTCACTGAATCTTGGAAGTCTTGACACTATGGCAGAAGATGGATCACCTTGTTTCCCTAAGTTTTTCTTTGTAAAAACCTGTGTGATTAACAAGTGGGTCAGAAGAAGCCTCCCTGTGACTTAACATCATTGTTCTGCTCTTTAGTACAATCTGGTTTTTCCTGGACTGTAAAGCAACTCTGAATGTTCACATAGTGGTTTGTATTCTTTCTGCATGAAGCTCCTTCTTTCTGTGCTTTCACACTTTTTGTCTTGGTTACAAAGTTGGATTATGATTTCTTAAATTGCCTGGGATGTTTCAGAGAAAGAAATGCATTGAATCCCTTAGAATGCTTTCAAAACCTCCATCTAAATGTTTAGGAATTAAAAGTAGTTGTGAAAACTTTCTTGTAATCTAAAGACTTGGTCTGCTTGTCAAAGGGCTCCCAAGTCCAGGTTCATGCACATCTAGGCCTAGTACTCCGACACAGACACTAAAACATTTCCCATCGACTATCATGCTAAACCATTCATATTGCAGAAAGGCAAGATATGCTGCTTTTTCTTAAGCAGATGATTGCTCCACCATCATCAAACTCTGAAGCAGCTGTTGCTAAAAGTGGTTAAGCCCAGCTAGTCCCCCAGCACCCAGACCACTGCTCAGAGGCTGTCTGCCTGGTGCTGGGTGCCAGCCCGCAAACAAGGAAGAAGCCGTTCATCTCTGTTCAGACTGACAGAAGACAAAGTACTGCCAGCTCCTTCCCACAGGAAGAGCACTTGTCTCCCTGGCCGGGAGTGTGTGGGATGGGAATGCAATAGCAGGGGTACAAAAAACTCCTCCCTTTTGGGCCTATTCCAAGAGAAGTCCCTGCACATGACAGCTCATGGCAGGAATTATTACACTGAAAGAACTGCTATCTTTGCAGGACTATTTAATTTCCAATATCTGTAGCTGCCTGAAATGCAGTTATCCTTTGAGTTTGCCTATAAGAATGCAAGATTTCTATGAGGATTTATGTAGCACACTCAGCAATAGTAAGGGATTGGCATTGCTTTGATCTGTTCTGGTTTTTTTTATTTTACCGTAGGTGATGATATGGAAGACTGTATATTCTACATTCAAAGAGGCAGTCACTTTTCTTGTGTTTATTTTCACCTTATATCTTCTTCAGCTTCAGTAGATGACCAAAACTGTTATTTTTGCCTTTGTTGTACGATCAATTCACCAATGTAAAATCATGAAATGCCTTTTCAGAGAACAAAAGGTAGCCTGTTTCCCACTGATAAAAAAGCTGGTTTAGCACCTGTAAATCTGTTTTGCGTTTAGTGGAAAACTTTATTCCATGCTGATAACAGGATCAGAAAATGGGCTCTGACAGCATGTTGTGATTTTACAGTATCCAGGGGTAAAACTTGAGCTAATTATGAGCACATGGCTTTCAAAAGTCATACTTTTATATTTAACTCCATAAATCTTGCTAAGTGAAATCCAAACCTATGTCTACAGCATTTGCTAATCATTAGGTTATTAATTGTTTTTGCTTCTTGATTCATACAAGCTGGGAGTGTTTGGAGTTTTGTTTTTAAAGTAATGGCTGCAAAAAAATAGGAAGTACTTTCTTTCCCCCCTGTAACTTCACAGGAGGTGTTTCTGCTGAACTGCTGAAGCTAAAAAACCTGATGGCCTCCTAAACAAAGGCCTCTGTGGAAGGTTTTTTCAGCACTGCAATTTAAATGGTGTCTAGTTTCAGCCCAGAATACCAAGGTCATAATTTTAGGCCATAGATGGCTCTCCCAGATGTCTTTGGTCAACTTAATCACAGTTTGCCTGAAGGTTGTGCTTTCAGGTAATCCATCAAGGCATAATTGTAAATCAAAACCTTCTTCCAGCTCAATAAGTAGCATATTTTTAGTTTGTGTTAAGACTGACATTGGACAGGAACTTACACTGGTTTATAATATTTAGCAATATTACTGGTTACTCTCATTTGTCACAAATACTATTAGAAATGTTTTGATAATTGTTATCAAAAAGTGTGCTGTGGATTTTTTTAAACCATAATTTCAATTCAGATAGGAATTACTACATTGTCTTTTTAAGCTTTATGAGCATTAATACTTGTTGTTTAAGCTGCTCACTGCTTTACTCCACTCTAGACAAAGATGTTACATCTTGGCCTGATTCTTTCATCAGAGTGGACCTCAGATGCAGTGTTTTGATTAACTGAGCATGCAAGAATTTTGGTTGTGTATAGGAGGCCAAATCCTGAAGTGGGATTTAAATATGACTCTGAAAGGGATGGAGGACTTGTCGGCATCCACAAGCAGTCCACCACACTTGTTTGTGTTCAAGGTGGGTTGCAAGGCAAAGGAAGAAGGGAAAACTGATGATATGGAAAAAACATAGAGATCATGAGATGCCCTTCCAGTAGATTGTTCTCTGAGACTCTGCATTCTCACCTTCACTTGTTCCTACTTTTGAGATCTGTTGTAACTTTGGTCTTCTAATAAAAGCAGATAGGATTTTTGGCCTGAAAAGTAAAAATCACTTCTTGTGCACCTGAAGTTACCCAGCGTGAGAATTAAAAGCACCAAACATTCAATACAGCAAAGTAATGACCCTCTGTTGTTTAAGTCAAGAGCAAGAAACAGTGTCTCCGATTTAAGCACCATTTTAAGTAGATGGATAGCAATTGTAGAAACTGGAATTTGGCCAGGATGCTAAGAGCAGCAGCTTGTGACACATGCCATGTGTGCCATAATGCCCAGCAATGTTGTGGCCTTGTTCTTATGCCATGTTCAAAAGGGGAGCAGCAGCGTGTGGTGTACCCCATTGCCACTTTCAGTAGCATATCAAGTGAGTGTGTTTAATTGATGGTGTTAATCTTTATGTACATACATACCTACACTAAGCACCTTTAACAAATTAATGTAACAAGCACAGGGAGAGCTGCAGCTCCAAAGCTTCAGATTCACTTTGAACTATATTTACAGTATGCACTGTCAACACTTTCCCTGCCAAAGCCATAAACCATCTCTGCAGGGTAGACTAAATACACCTCTTTACAGAGGACATGAGTCTCCTCTTTGGATTTCTCAGCTACAATACTGAGGGACAGAGGCTTAGCTGGTGTAACTCAGCACAGGTCCAAGGCAGGCAAGGAAGCACCCGATTCCATTAGCTGGCCCCCGGGAGAAAGACCAGAGCTAAGGGTAGAAGATGAAAGGTAAACGCTGTGAAAACATTTTCTGAAACCTCTTGTGAGTTAGATTTAGTAACACTGTAGCATCCAAGTTCCCATAGAATGCAAAAATCTTTTTGCTGGAGATTAAGGTGACAGTTTAAAAACTCAACAAGATACAGAAATACAAACTTCTGATAAATTAAATTACTCATTTATAGGCTAATTAATTGCAGTGTTTGTTTAATCTCCAAATTCCATCATATGCCGCAGGAGTGCTGAGGTTTTATAGATTGGGGCAGTGCAAAACACATTCCATATCCAAGAAAATCTTGCCAAAATCCCTCGCAATGCATCTTTTTTTCCCCCCTTCTAATCCTTGTTTTGCTCTTGGTGATCATGGTAACAGTAACAGCTGTCGAATGTGGCTTCAGGCTGTCTGACTCCCTTGGGAGAATTTATGTGTTTTTCTACTTCCTTTCCTTATTAGGAGGCAGGAATCTGCAACACCTATTAGAACAAGTATGCATAAAGGGTAATGACTGTGCAATTTATTAGTGGTCTGTTCTCCTTCAAGCAAGCCATCAACCATGAGCACACAGTTTGTGCCAGGGATCACGACTAAGTACAATCTTGCCGTGCAGCAGGTGGGCAGCAGCAGAGCTTCACAACAGGGAGAAGTGTGGCTGTGGAGGTCAAATGCTGGCCTGCTTAAATAAACCTCTTAATTGAATGTCAATGAAGAGAAGACAGGAGGGATGGTGTTGTTAAATGTTTATCTTGAAGTCCCAGGTAAGAAAGGCAAATATCAGAGAGTCAGATCCTGTAATATTGTGCCAAAGTAATTAAATTGAGCACTTCTCAGAAGGTGATGTGCCTGCAGAAGGCTGCGCATGTAAATGAAATAATAGGAGATCAGTGTGTTCTGATACACAGTATAGTCATCCTTGGGTATTTCAAATCATATTCACTCTTATTTTACACAACATTTTCAGAAAATCAAAAGTAAGACTTCTGGTCTAGGAGCTAATCACAGATGACAATGACCAGCATTTTAAGTGTGGAGAAGTCAGTAGATTACACTTCATTTTTTGAAAATGAGGAACCTGGATTTATATTCTTTATGCTGGAGTACTTGAATGAAAAGTGTTTCCTATGCCCAAGTTTGGGACCATTCACATCTTTATCCTGGTCCCATCTCTAATGCCACTTCTGGCCACTGAAGAAGGTGACAATCCTGAATTTATTTAAACATGACTTGGCCTGGGTATTCATAAGTATAGTGCAGGCCCTTGCACAAACAGATAATTTTACTGGATAATTCTCTGGTTGTGTCATCTAACAGAAACATGTGAGGAGGAAATAAAAAGCAGAAGTCCACATCCCCACCTCCAAGAACTGGAGCAATCATCTGATAGCAATATTAGCAAAAGGACTCAACTTCTATAGCAAGATTCATTCTAACCAGTATCAATCTGTATTCCAATATATGTCACATCCTTTTTACATTACTAAAAAGTAGGAGGCAAATAGTTGCCCTGAACTGCTAACCGATAAACGAAGAACAGGCCCAAACACTTCGACTCCACCAAGTGCCATACATCAGTGAGAACAGCAGGTCACTGCTCATATTTTATCGGGTCACTGCTCATATTTTATCAAGTTAGAATATTCCTACAGCAATTCTGTACTAATTAATATAATAATATTTTAATACGCCTTGGGTATTTCATTACCTCTCTTGTTAGTAGGCAGCAGAGAAAACTGGCAACTAGTGAAAAAAAATATCAAGCTAAGCAGATCTTTTTGTTCATGACAACATCTAGCTGGTTTGCTGTCACCCAGTCCATGTACAGGCAGAATTAGAACTGTAATGACAATGACACCTGAAAATTCAGATTTATTATCATTTTTCCATTTTTAGGGGTAGCCCTTTGGAAACTATTGTGATGAAATTATATTAATGTAAAACATAAAAAAAAATTAAGGTTAAAAAACACTATTGAATTAAGACAGAGACAGGCAATTGGGAGGGAAACAGAGTCAGGGAAAGCAAGTGCTGATGAAAACCAAGCCTGTATAGAGCAAGATTTTGCCAATTTTTGGAGATTGCTCATACAACTATAACAATCACCAGGAGCAACATGATAGCTGTTTGTTCAGGCATTCTCTCTGATTAAATCATCTTGGAGCTAACAGCTGAACCTTCAGGCAGCAGGTATAATGTAATTGTTTGATCTATCTAATTAAGGGTTTGGATGTCTCTACATAGGTAAAGCAGTCAGATGCCATAGAGATGAATAAATATTCAGGCAATGCAGTAACAAGAATAACACTTCTTTCTGGTAATTGAATACAAGGAAATGATGCAGCCCCACCATGGTTTCATCCATAGGCTGGCTGTATTGCACCCAAGCAAGGCATGGATAACTCTGCATTTTTAGAAGCAGTAAGGCTTACAGTGTACTGATTCTGCATTGCCTTGGCACCAGCCCTTGCATGTCCATGCACGGTGTCACTTTGAGACAGGCTTTGTACTGTGGGATACGTGGGTCCAGACACCATGTCACTTACATCAGGGAAAACCTATGTGTGTTGCCTCCTTACCTTCGCCTCCACTACATCGGGTGACGTTTTGCCATAAGGCAAAATCTATCGCAAGCTGTGTGTGGATTCCTTACCTGGTTCCTAGAATACCCCCTTCTCTTACGTACCACCTCAGAGGTCACGCTGTGTGTGTTTTCTTTGCACTGTAGCTATTACAGTTAAGTATGATAAATATCAAAATGCCTCGTCATTCTCGAGGGGATGTATAACAGAGGAAGGAAAGAAAGGTCAGTGAGTGATCTTGAGGTTTTCACCAGTGCAAATGAGGGCAAGGTGCAACCCTTTTTCTCTCTGCTAGAGGGTGTTTTTCTTTCTCTGACTTTCCCATATGGAAATAGATACTGCCTCAGTCAACCTGACAACACTGCAGTCACCCTCAATCTCTTTTGTAAGTATCCTACATCAATCCATCCAACAATGTAAACCAAGTTTCTTGAGCAAGTACTTCTCACCCAATTAATCCAGGCACATCAGCAGCAGCTCTGTCAGGTCCAAAGATGGATAGCTGATAATGAATGACAATAAAATTAATACATCTATTAAAAATATTTAACCAAAACCACAGAATCTAGATAGTGCCTGTCTTAACAATCACTGGAGGCCCATGGGGCACAAGCCCTTCCCTGCCAGGGGCAGCTGGGGGAAGCTAATGCTGGTTTTGTGCATTTCTGTCTGCTGGGTGCCAGAAGCACTGGGCTCTGGCAGAGACACACCCATAGGGACCAAGGCAAGAAATCTCAATCTTTCTCATCACCAAACTGTCAGGACAGTGACAATTTTTGGTCACTTCTGCCTTTGACTGGATCTGAAGTGGTGATACAGAGGTTTGTATCCCATTACCAGATCACTAAGTCATTCAGTGTGTCAAGTGATCTCTCATCTTACCAAGTAAGACCATCTTTAAAAATGCATTTGGTATCTGTCTTCTAACAAATTCTGTGTACACACAATATATACAACAGTAAAATATGTGTTTATATAAAATATTACATTTTGCATTGATATTTATATTCAAGCAACCACAATTTTAAATATAAAGACTACACGTGTAATGTATGTGTATAGTACATTGACAAGATTTACGTAAACACTATACTACTACGATAAATGTACAGATGTTCTCAGTGTACATAAGACCTTCTAAGATTAGCAGTTAACGGTATCATTGCTATTGGGCTTGGCTGGTAAAAGGTATGAGCATGTGTGTTAGTAGCCCTTCACAGTCCCAGTCTGTGACAATGGGAAATCAAGAAAGAAGGGGTAGGGCAACTTACCGCTCAAACCGAGAAAAATCCAAGTGTAGGTGCAGGACCACACACTGGCTTCAGGTATCTTCAGGATTCGGTTTTGCCCTCAGATGAGCATGCATTTCTTATGTTTAGCTTTTCTGTGGTAGATCTGCCCTTTTCAAAGGACATCCAAAATAATCTGGGTTGCTCTCCCTGCCCAACCTCATCTGCATGTATGAATGAGGAGGGTGATTTTGCAGGACATGAGTAGATAATATGGTGACCTGGCTATCAAGCTGTCTGTGAGCACAGAGTAAAATGAAGAACAGAATTAACTGCCATGTTGGAAATTTTGTCTGCCCATCTTGTAAGTTTTAAAATCCCAATCAAACTTTTCAGCTAACCTTCTCAGATATATTGGATAGGTCTATAAATTTCGGCTCAGTTCCTGTCCAATTTTGTTCAAACAATCACTTCAATGGATTTTCTTATATGTATGTCGAAGCAAAGCATTCCTAGTTCAAATACTCCCCATAGACCACATTAGGAGACACTGCAGTCCTTTTGTATGCTGGGTACCAAAGGATGGACCTCTGTGTCTATAAATCCCTTTGCCTATTTGTCGTCTGCCTCCTGGATCTCTGCATACTAAGAGGGTTTTCTAGGAGTTCTTTTTCCTTGGTTTTTTTTCGGTTCAGAAAGCCACAATTCCACTGAAAAGCAGGGGAAGCAGAGAGAGGGGTCCAAGATTTGTGTCTAAATGCAAATGTGTACAGGTGAACATTCCAGTCATCAAAAATGGCCCAAACCACAGAGAAACTGTGACCCCTAAAATGAACTCAAGAGAAGCTGTGTGCTTCTGGCAGATGATCCCTGTTTTCCCCGTATGACTAAATACAACTACAATATTTACATCCTCCTAACCTTTTTTTTCCCCCCCTGAACAATTAGTTCTTCCTAGAATTAAAATCCCTCTGGTCATTTGGCAGCTCTTACATTGGCCAGAGAGATGTTTATGCACTACCTCAAGTATTAACAAGACAGAACTGCAAGCCAAAGCACACTGTGATTTAAGAGGGTACCTAATTTTTGTGTTTCATGTTTGCTTTTCTGTGTAGTGAAAATGCAGGTAGTAGAAGGAGACTGATATCCTGTTATTAGCCTTTTGAACATCATGCTTGATACTAACTTTGGTCAAATTGGCAGGTGATGATTGAGAAAGCTGGCTTCCTCCATGAGCACCCTTGGCTCTGCCTTTTGCTTTCAGTGACAGCATATGTGGGATGGAGAGGATCAAAAGCCAGACAAGTCAACTATATAAACAGTTCAGGTGGTAACTGGCTTCATTAGGTGGCAGAATATTTTAAGAGAATTGATAATATTTAATTAAGCAGACGTGGCCTTATTTCATCAGGCAGACATGACTAATGCTAAAGTCTTTTTATAGCATACATTTAATTTAGACACCCTCCTCTAGCGATTGAAGTCATGTAGGGTCTGGTTCTCATTTATGCCTAGTCTCTATTTGAATACTAACTTTTTAGCTATAAACAGCCAGTGGGGTTACTGCAGGCATCAGAAGGCATGTGATCCTTTCGGAGGGATTTGAAATCTGTAAATAAAACAGCATTAGAGAGTCTGTACATTCAATCTGCAAAAAAGGATGAAGAAACAGAAAAATGCTGTCTCTTTATTGCCTGTTAAGAAGGAAGAGAAAAATGTGCAACCCAGTGCATCACAAAAGACATTTCCAACAAAACGTTTGATATTCAGAGCTGAAGGAATATTTTCTCCTCAAAGTGACAATGACAGCTAAGCAATTCTTCAGAGTACTTCAGACTATTGTTTTAAAAATAGAAAGGGTGTTTCAGTTCTTCCAAACATAATAATTTGCCTTTTTAAACAAAAATGTAAACCCTTCACATGCAGACTTCTATTTAACACCGTTTTCTGGCCAACACACATTGCAGTGGATGCTGTTGCAGTGTCCATTCCTATACTGAAATGTTTAAAAAAAAAAAAAGTTTAGCACACCAATATACTTTTCTGGAATTATATATTTTAAACTAGCCTTTACTTTAAAAAAATAAAGCTTCTTATATTATTAGTAATTTTAACTTTTAGAAAGTATTTGGCAGCTGCTCATGAAAAGTCACTTTTTCCAAAGTTTCCTAAATACTTTAATACACATAGGACACAATCTAATTACTTTCAGCATTTACACATTAGAGTGGCATGGCTCTGAAGAAGCTGTCTATTGCCTTGGGTAAAGAATATAATATTAAAACTCTTAAGCAGTTTCTACCACATTTAACCCTTTAATAAATTACTTTTAAGTGCTATTCTTAGCTTTTTAAATTCTTGTGAAACAGATCCTGAAAAAATCAAAGCACTGACTGAAGTTACAGCTGTATGATTAGACAATTAGAAACTTAATTTAGAAAAACAAAGATCAGCATTCAGTTCAGTCCTGCACTAGAGAGCCCTGAACTGGTTTCATCTCCTTGTATTTCTCCTCTCTGATGCCCAGTTCCTGTACTGGATTATAAAAGAGGATTTGGGGAAACCCAAGGGAAGGACAAGCACTCTGAGAAAAGGAAATTAGGATGCTTTTGGTGCTGTTCTGAGAAGTATCTGCAGCTAACCTTAAAAACATTAGCAAGTCTTTGCATCTGTTTTTACTGAAGATTAACAGTAAGACTTATGGGCTGCACGCAGTCTAGCATGGGCTGATAAGCCTCAGAACTATCTTCCTGCTTTTTCTCCTAAAGGCCGGGGAGACATTTCTCTTGCATTATTCTTGTGGAGCTGAGATAAGCTGGAATGCCAGAGCGAGTCTGGTGTATTTATCAGTCAGTGAAAACTTTGTCTTAAATGAAATGCTAGTTCAGAAGCACATCAATCACTTTTTTAATTTCCAAGAGATAAGCCAGGCAATGTTTATTAAGACTGGTTAGTGCACCACTGAAATGTAGACATACTATTCATAATGGCCAGATATGCTATGCGTCATGTTATGAATAGACTACTCTTATATGGATGTTCTAGGGTTGTGCTCTACCTATATATTGTTTTTGAAGCTGAGACAGCTTGGAATTAAGGTAAAGGCTTGCATTTATCACTGTTTATCGTCTTAATGATCAGTTCTGTTAATATCCCAAAGACCTAAGTGCATTGGTCTTGTAGGGGCCCTTATTTTCCCTTGCCTCTCCTACCTGTGGGAAGATAGAAGAGGCTCAGGATTTATTGTGATCCTATATGACAAGTTCACTGCTGGTCAGTACCGTGGTTCATACTCCTTTGATCATGGCTGGGGGATGAAATTTTTACCTTCTGAGGAGCCACCGCCTCCAGGGCTGGGGAGTCCTGAGTACCCCAAAATTTCAGTCTCGCTCCATCAGCTCAGCTCCAAACTGGTAGGGCAAGGAATTAGCCTTTTTCTGATTTTTGATTCACCCAGTGAAATCCCCCAATAGGGTTTAAATTCTCACTTTGATAATGAAAAATGGCCCAAATGATTCAGCTAGAAAGTTTTCATTTCCTTTGACAACTGACAGGTCCAATCTGGTTTGAGGGGCTGCCTGTAAGGGTGCAGTAAGGTGTACACTTCCTGCCACATGATGTTCTCTAGAAAGTTTATTCCTGGTAGAAAGCATCCTCTGGAAGACACTCATACAGAAAAAGTACACCTTCTTTTGCTCCATTTGCCTTTCTTTGTATCTTTTACCTGTTGATCCATTGTATCAGTTTTGCATCTGAGTTATTTACTGACCCTTCAAGTGTCAAAGTATTCAGTGAAACAACAAACCCACTTACTGAAAGGATTTCTTCCCAGCAGATTGCAAATATTTTTTGCTGTCTTTATTTCTTTGTCAGCTGACAGACAGGACATAAGTTACACAGAGAGCAGGTTTTCATTTATGAAACCTGCAATGAGGGGCTTGTGCAGCTCTGAGATAATCTTTTCAAGTAGTAATAATTTAAAAGAAAGATAATGCTCCTCTTGTCTGTCTAAGGACTAAAGAGTCTTCCCTTCCCATAATAGCCAGGGAAGGGGGGAGACCAGGGCTCCATTCATTGTGCACAATGGAACTCTTCTCAGTGCTTCTCAGAGCAGTTTAAAAAGTCAGCTATTACCCAGAGCAAATAAAGGGCTAAAGATGAGGAATGGGGAACCTGAAGGGCCATGAATAAAACCTGTCCCTGTTAGGAAACCAGCCTCATCAGGCTCTAATCAGCGAGGAACCAGCTGTGCTGCCAAGGCCTGAAATATTTAAATCCTGGTGACAGACAAGATATAAGCTGTGTGAGTCTGTATTTCAGGCTGCTGTCAAGTGTAACTGTTTGGTTTTGTGAGAAGAATGAGCTGAGAGAGTGGAAGAAGAGGAGAGGGAGCAATGGTGTTATTAATTACTGCACTTCGTGCAGCCTTCATCTCCTTTCTTAGAAAGCTGTAGTTTAGGCACAGGCGAGTGGGTTCTGCTCTCAACCTTGATCTAATTGTGCACCTCAAAGATGCCCTCCAGCCTTCCTGCTGCCCTGCAAGCCCTGATGAGGGGGAAAATCCAACTCTGTGTCAAGCAAGGGGACCATAATACGGGCAGTAGAGCAAGCTCTCTAAAAAGATAAAGACATGGCAAAATTCAAACCACTTAATTCATGTTAAATCTAGATGTGCCCAGCTCTGCTCTCCAGTAGAAACTGAAAGTACTCTTGTTCCTTTTTCTTTCTCAGAGCCAGGCCCCATCTCTCAAATCTCGCCTTCTTGGCATTGTCTTCAGAGCTCACCAAGAAGATTTGGTCATGCTCTTTTTAAAACAGAGCTGTTTTAGCAAAGGAACACCTGTTGTCTGTAAGAGATAATGCATTGTCTTTCACTTAAAAGGAAAACTGTGGGAAAGGTAGCTCAGAAAGCAGGTCACTTTTTTTACCCGACATGGCAAGTAATTATTTCCAGCATTTGAATCTAAAATAACACTTCTTTGGCTCACAGAATCTAACAGAAATTAATCACTTCTATGCTCATTTTTAAAAAGTGGTAGCTGGAACTGTACCTAAAGCTGTAGGTGGGACACCAATCTGAGTTTGCAAGGACAAACTCTGGATAATTGCAAACAAGACATATCAAGCCATACTTCATGGCCTGCTATGATTTCTATTTTAAAATCTGGTGCTTATTTGCTTGTTCTTCCAGTGCAATTTGGATATGATGGTATTGTTACCAACTCACGCTTTTGCACTGTGATACTAATAATTAACCACACAGCGCTGGCAAGTAGATGCAGGGGGAAAGGAATTTCTTACTTTTTGAATTGTGCTATACTTTGCAAAATTAATCCATTTTTAATTCCATAATTGAAAGAAAAGAACCCCAAAAGAAAGTAAAGTATAGATCAGGAATGCACTTTTGACAGTTGAAGAAAATATTTTCTTTTGGCTAAAAGCATGATTCTAGCATCTCAAATGCAGCATGAAGCCACACAGTGAACCCCTCTCTGTTGTTTTTGGGAAAGGAAAACCCTAACTGTGCTACAAATTATTATTATGGTAGAGCATGTGCTGTAGTCCATGTCCAATATTTACAGATATTGAGCAGCCCACGCTGAAGTTTTTGCAGCTATAAATCTAACATGCCTCTGGAGTAAATTAAATTTACTGCATGCTTACAGCAGCCAGAGATGCCTAGGCCCGTGGAAAACACTGTGTTATTGTGCTAGACACCTTACGAAAACAGAATAGGAGGAAGCATCTGCTTCTTGGAGATCAAAACCAAAATAAAAAGGACTAATAAAGAGTGAAGGAGGAATATATGTGGAATAAGCACTAAGGGAAGAACTGAAAGGGAGTACAGGAAACAGCCATGCTGACTGGGGAAGAAAGTGTCCATGGGGTTACAAGTAATTCCACATAAGTTTTCCCAAATAGCAAACAGCAACAGAGCACAAGTGACTTGGGGTGAAGTAGCACTTCTTAAAGGTGAAAAATGTCTGTTTTCTGAAACTGAAGGAAGTTAGCGAGGGGTGGAACAAGCTGGGTCCTAATTTCTTCTGTCTTGCCCAAATACTGTTGGGCAGTAGACAGAGCAAGACTGGAGTATTCCATCTCATGCAGGCAAACTTTTTCGCAACTGGAGAGGATTGGTTGGGCTTTTAAAGATCTGACACATTCGTCTGAAAATAACAGCCAGAGCAGTACTTGTTTGGGTTTTTTACCGTGACATTTTCTCTCCCTTTCTAGATGTATTATGAAATTACTGTAGAAATACTAGACGTAAGATGCGTAGTGACCAAGTCACAGTATTCTTCTTGGTTATATATTGGTTTCAGAGCAAAGAAGTCTTGCCAGGGGCATAGACCTCATCTCCCAAGGGTAGTAGCACAGACATCACTGTGGTGGCTTAAAACCAAACACGCAATCTAAAGACACCATGGTCAAAATGTCTTGTGCTGGTTGAAGTGCAAGCAAGCAAGCACTGAATGGCCACAGTCCTCCTCCCACACAACAACAACACTGCGGCAGACCTCTGGCATCTGGGAGAAAAGGCAACGCAAAAGCAGAGGTTGGAAGCAGCAGTGGGATGCTGAAGCTGGAGGGCAGGGCCTGACAGCAACCAAAAGACAAAGGCAGTTGAGCAGCAGAAAGTCATGACATAGTTAAATTAATTATATCACAAATTGTATAAGAATTAGCCTGAGAGAACTGCTACATAAGAATCAGTATTCATAGCTTTCGTATGGACACTTAAAATATATACCTAAAACACAACTTCTTCCTTTGCATATCAACAATCTCCTTGTTTTTTTGATTCCAAACATAGCAGCTGATTTTCTCACTGTCTTAATGAATAGGACAGTGAGATGTAGACAATAGACAATTTTGTCCCAAAAGACTGTGACTGCTGGTCCCTTTCCATACTTTGTATCCTGGTGTTCACATTAACAGAAAGTTCTGGAAGGACAGAAGATAGATAGATAGATAGATAGATAGATAGATAGATAGATAGATAGATAGATAGATAGATAGATATTCAAAATACGTCACCTAGCTTTGGACTGAAGATTCCTAATCAGTGGGAAGGAAATATGTCTTTTGACTAGCTCCTCCTCTAGTCAGACTTTATCCACTGAGAGGCAGGTGCGTTCAAATTTGAGAGAACAGCCCAAGCCCAGCAGCTGGACTTGGTCATCTGGGACATGGCCTTTCTTGAAGAAATAGCTGACTTTTTAGGTGGAAAGAGGAGATGGTTGGAAACAAAACACTTTTGTCAGTGAGACCAGCCTGCTGAGGCATCACCATGGAAAATGCTTGTGATGCAGATATGGATCCATCTGCATGGGAGAATTGGGCACATAGTCATGGCCAGTAGGGTCCATGACAAGATATCCTGAGGAAAGGCGGCCACGGATATGTCAAAATGTATAGGAAGCCCACGTGTAAAAACAGTATAGTGAACCACTGACGCAGCGTGGAGATGTAA